>CM074446.1:14236500-14836500 GCA_037101425.1 Elopichthys bambusa
AGATACTGATTGAAATTCATAAACTGATTCACAAACAACCAGACAGACCCAGAATGTCTTACCCCAAGGACGTGAACTCTGTTGTAGTAGGAACTAAAATCTTTACTGAGAGACACCAAGAATCTGCACACCTGACAGACAAACAAAACCATTATAAAAGGCTGTATTAATGAAGACAAGACAGCAGATAGTATAAGAGATATGACTGGTAGAGATTTGAAATTAGATTAAATTATTACTAATGTATTACATACATTTTTCCATTTTAAATTGATCCAAGCATTTATAAAACATTTATAAAAATTACCTGTTCTGTTCTTAAATTAACTCTGGCTCCACCCCCTTCATGCTCCAGGATCTGTCCTGATTGGTCGAGCAGCTCAGAGAATGGAATGAGGTAATTGAAGAGAAGAAGCCACTCCCCCTAATGATGAAATGACAACATTACCATCAAATAAACAATGTTCTATGCCACCAGATCATAGAAACACCTGTTCAAATACATTTGGCATATGCCTTTATACAGAGCAACTTGAATACATAAAAAGAATGCAAAAAAAATAGGACAATGTTTGAGTGTGCTTGTACAGAATGTTAGTTACATATTGCTTTACCTCCTCTTTCAGGGCAGTAAAGTCCAGCTCTGTGCCTCCAGGGATTTCTGGATAAAGACCTATATATTTCAAAATAGACATGGATATTATTTCACAGACACAATATTATCCATCACATGACTCCTTAATGTGCAACTAATCAAAAGGCCCAATGGAGAAAGATGGAAATGGATTCTCTACTTCAGCTAAAGTTTACACTGCCCCAAACAATCAGAATACTGCATCTCTGTTGCATAGACTATATTGGCTACTGTTGTTAAATTCTGTGTTTTCTATACATGTTTTCTATTGTTATAGAGCACAGATGTATCGTCTTTCACGGATTTTCTCTTACCTTAGTTTTAGAACGGTAACTAGCAATGAAAAACAGCATTTGCCTAATAAAGTTTGGACTTTAAACATGTATAAAACCGGAAATTGTTAGGATTTGGGTGTAGCCATACTGCATACACTCTCAACAACCTCTCCAAGTTCACTATCTTGACATTATTACTGTCATTATTACATTATTATGAATAATGTCAAAATACCACTGTGTGTGTGTGTGTGTGTGTGTGTGTGTGTGTGTGTGTGTGTGTGTGTGTGTGTATTACCTTGCTCCACCCCTTTCTCATAGCTGCTGAAGAGTGTATGAAGACGAGCGCAGTTATACATGACAAAGACTCCACCCCTGGGGCCTTTTGTGGACACACCACTGTCCCGCTGCACATCTAAGGTCACCTGAAAGAGAGCGGTCAATCATCTCTAATGCAGGACAATATATTCCACACATGTACATGCAAACACACTCACCGGACTTGTGTGCACCGTAGACAGCAGTTCAAACCTCACAGTGGCCGAGGTCATGACTCTAATGATGTCATCCCATGTCTGTCCTAAAATAGTTTAAGAAAAAAAGTAAATCGATAGTACACAGAGAATTGGAATTAATATACATCACAAATGTTAATAACACATGCAGTATAGCACAGATAAACACACCTTCAACTTGGTCTCCATACTTCATTTCTGAGGCCTCTTTCATCTGAGCTTTTCTTAACCTACAGCAGTACACAAACAAGCATGTAACACTGTAATCATCAGACTTACAGACAGTATTCTTTTTAATAGAGAATTAAAAAGAGCTGTGATAGAGTTAATGTTCTAAAGCTTTGCCTTACTGAAGATACTGAGCTGCATTCATCTGAACACCAGGAGTTTTAACAGGACCACAAATCACTAATCTCTAATAGAGAGGAAGACAGCAATTATTCAATAAATCATATTCCAGCAGAGATTGTCCAAAATGTAGTCACATCCAGCTGTGCACCATTTGAGCTAGAAATTGTGCATTCATCCATTTGGGAGCATTACAATGAATGGATCTTGTTATAAAGACTTATGGGTTTTATTATTCTTTTAGCTTTGATACCATCAATATGCTAGTATACACCTATGAACTGACAAAACTCACTTTAAACAATTATACACACTTAAAATTTATAGTCTTTCTCTTCAAGGAAATGGAGCATAAATATTGATCAGACTGTTATATTCAATTGCTCTCTAAATGTGCATGATCCTCGCCCAAATCCAAATGCTACCAAATAAGTAGTAGAAAATCAATGTTCTTAGCTGTGATATAAAATACAGAGCACCACACATGACAAATAGAGAAAATGTGGAGAAAATTATAGAACACATTATAACAACATAGTAAATGAGGGAACAAAATGAGGAAACAAATTCTTAATTTGTGGCCATGAATTAACCAAAAACGAGGGAACGGTTTAATAAATTGTGGCCATGATTTACTAAAACGAGGGAACAAATTAATAAAATGAGGGAATGAATTCTTAATTCGTGATATTTTTTCCCACATCATGTGCGGGGCTCCGGCCTAAAACCTATTGGCTATTTAAAAAAATAATAATAATAATAATTGAATGAAAAGAATTCTTTCGATATATATCCCACCCAATCTTCCTGTTATAGGACAGAATATACAGAACAGAAAACAAGTGTTTAGCATGTAAAACATGCTGATACAGCTGATGGGCAAATGTGTCAGAGAGGTGTGAAACCTGCACTGCCGTTGCATCCGTTGCTCTCCACAGCATGGCTGTTTGCTGCTGACGAAACTCATCCTGACAGGAAGTGACATGCAGGGCTGTTGCCGTACAGACCTGAAGTAGAGAAATCTATTACAAGTGGCCATCTAAAACATGCTAACCTCCAGACAGAGGGTCCTTTTAACTCACAGGGAAATCTGCGGTTGCGCTGTCCAGCTGGGCCAGATGACACAAAGCTTCTTTCTGCACTGAAAAGAGAGAAATCACTGACTTATGTATAATACAGAGGAAAACAGTCTATTCAGCAGTTTATTCACTTAAACACTAGGAATGGTCCAGTTCATCTCATCTTGATGCCTCTGGTGCAATTAGTTTGAAGATAACTAAAAATTGTAAAATGTTAAAAAGAAAAACAAATTTCTCTCTTTCACATTTCACTCATCACAACGCTAGTATATGAGAAAAATTTAAAATCCAATAACTAGAAATTATTTAGCAATTTCTATATATTTTAAGTGTTGACATTTTGCATGTCATTTATTGTCATTAAATTTAGAGATTCACTTACGGTTGTGCTCAAAATTATTTATACCGTTTGTAAATATGACCAAAGAAAGTTGTGAAAATAAATCTGCATTGTTAATCTTTTTGATCTTTTAATTAAAAAATTTACAAAAAATCCAACCGTTCATTAGAGAATAAGAATTTTAAATGGGGAGGGGGAAATCTCATTATGAAAAAATGTTTTTCTCTAATACACATTGCTCACAATTAATCACACCCTTTTATTCAATACTTTTTGCAACATCCTTTTGCCAAGATAACAGCTCTGAGTCTTCTTCTATAATGCCTGATGAGTTTGGAGAACACCTGACAAGAGATCAGAGACCATTCCTTCATGCAGAATCTCTCCAGATCCTTCAGATTCCCAGCTCCATGTTGGTGCTTCTTCTCTTCAGTTCACTCCACTCATTTTCTTCAGGGTTCAGGTCAGGGGACTGGGATGGCCATGGCAGAAGCTTCATTTTGTGCTCAGTGACACATTTTTGTGTTGGTTTTGATGTTTGTTTTGGATCATTGTCCTGATGGAAGATCTAACCATGGCCCATTATTGGATTTCTAGCAGAAGCGGTCAGGTTTTGATTTTTTTTATCTGTTGGTTTTTGATAGAATCCATGATACCATGTATCTGAACAAGATGTCCAGGACCTCCAGCAGAAAAATAGGCCCACAACATTAAAGATCCAGCAATATATTTAACCGTGGGCATGGGATACTTTTTATTCCTGTGTGCACCAAACCAATCTTGAATGTTTGCTGCTAAAAAGCTCACTTTTTGTTGTTGTTTCATCTGACCATAGAACGTTTAAAAATAACTGACACTGCTGGAACTTCAAACAGGATGGGTTCTATGGTCAGATTGCTTTTTAGCAGCAAACACTCAAGATGAGGTTGGTGCACACAGGAATAAAAAGTACCCCATGTGTACAATGAAATAAACTGCTGGATCTTTAATGTTGTGGGCCTATTTTTCTGCTGGAGGTCCTGGACATGTTCAGATACATGGTATCATGGATACATGGAGTGTTCTCCAAACTCATCAGGCATTATAGAAGAAGACTCAGAGCTGTTATCTTGGCAAAAGGACATTGCAAAAAGTATTGAATAAAAGGGTATGATTAATTGTTAGCAATGTGTATTAGAGAAAAACATTTATATCATAAATGAAATAAATTGAAAAAATTCTTATTATAAAATTCTTATAAAATTCTTCATTTAAAAGTCTTTTCTAATGAACGGTTGGATTTTTGTAATTTTTAAAAATAAAAGATCAAAATGATTAACAATGCAGATATCTTTTCACAGGCTTCTTTGATCATATTTACAAAGGGTATGAATAATTTTGAGCAAAACTGTATATTAAAATCATTACTACTGATAAGATTAATTTCATGTTATGGCCGATAAATGACTGGTATTCTATACCATTTCGTCTATTAAATTAAAAATAAAGTAAAAGCTAAAATCTTCATATTTTAAATTTTAAAAGTGAATTTAGGCATCACAACATATATTTTCAATTAAAAAAAATGTATACTGATTTTGAGATTTACTAAAGATTAAATTTCCCAGTGTTATTAAATTAACTTTAAGTGAGTGTTAAGATGATTAAATAATCATGCATAATTAAATATCCAATGTCGACTAATGGTGATAAATTTTTTAAAAAAAAAGGAAAAATCTTAAAATATCCGATGACAACCAACCAATATCGCTTAAGGCTTGTAAAATAAAAATAAAATGGCAAATATCTCTTTTAAAAAAAATTAATAGTAGCAACTGGAACTGTACTGACCTATAACAGGGTTAAAATAACAAAAATATTTTAATTAAAAAATAAAATAAATTTTGTATATATATAAAATACAACATCTATCATCACAACAATCTCAACATCAAATATCCTACACATGCATCCCTAATAATGACATTTACTGACCAAACACACTCAGATCTTGTATCTAAACCAAATCATGAGAAATTTAACCCGTTATATCTCTAATAAACACACACTCTACACTACAGGTACTACAGCTCACCTGTGCAAGTGCCAAGACTGGGATCATAACCCTGAAGGTTCTCGTCCTGTACCACTTGTTTAAGGTTTATCCTAACTTCCTCTTTTATCCCTCTTTTCTCTTCCTCTATTTCCTCTCCTCTGCTTCTCCTCTTTCCCCTCTCCATTTCTCTGTCTCTGTAGGTTGAGTTCTCTAAAGCTTTTTTCATCTTCTCCTCCCTGTCCTCATTGGTCCAGCTGACAGGGACTGTCGGCCAATCAATGCCTAGTGATTTCAGGAAGTTGACAATGTCACTCTCCTGCGGCAAGGCTGGACAAAAGGACACAGTGTACCTAAATATTGGATTAAAAAAACGAGTTGATTACTCTCCCCTTTTGGTCACAAAATGTATGGCAAGATCATGAAAAATCAAAGCACAGACCCTTGTCTTCTGAGCTGTGCCCCGAGGTGGTCAGCAATGAGAACGGTTCGTAGCTGCCCGAGAGCTAGTGTATCGGGAGACGGCACGGCTTGTTTGGTGTGGAGGGCAGGGCAGTTGATGAGGACACAGCCCTGTCTCTGAGCAGCAGGTCTCAGATATGGCTGTATTCCACATAAAACACGCCTGAATGCTGTGCAGCGATCCACACACACACGCAGCCCTTCTGCGGTCACCTCAGTTGCTCCTATCGGCAAAACACCGCTGCCACGAAGAGAGCGAATACCACTGACAACATCAGAGGGGACCTGGACAAGTGAATCAAAACTTTTGTTGAAAATGTTATAAAGTGATTTGAAAAATACACAAAAACCAACATGAATGCAAAGATTACAGACATCACCATTAAATCAAAATTGACAATTCTTGTTTTTTTTTTAATGGTTTATTATACAGGATTTATCTGTGCACATCATTATTTTTTTTAAATAATATCTGTAAGCTTGTGATCTTTAGTCAAAAAACATTAACGTCCCCTCTTCCCCACAACATCATCTCTTCTTTGATATCCGTGCACCGTGCAGCGGTGTGTGAGGGCGGGACAATAACCCCTCCCTTCCAGCAACCTGTCACTCAGATGAGATCACAGCAATTAGAAAATGACAATAATCCAATGATCCAATTAATTCCTGATGGACAAAATCAAGTCCCTACAATTTGTCTAGTTTGAGAAGCTGTTTCACTCGGATATACATCACAATAGGGGGAAAAGGCGATCACAATTTCTGTTTTAAATGCCAACTTTAAGAACTTAAAGGGTTAGTTCACCCAAAAATGAAAATTCTGTCATCATTTACTCACCCTCATGTTGTTCCTAACCTGTAAGACTTTCGTTCATCTTCGAAATCTTTTTGATGAAATCTGAGAGCTTTCTGTCCCTCCATAGTCAGCCTACGCAATTGAAACTTTGACACTTCAAAAAGTTCATAAAGAGATCAGAAAACTAATCCATATGAATTGAGTGGTTTAGTCCAAATTTTCTGAAGAGACTCGATCATTTTTAATGATTTAATTTAATTTAGGCTTTTACTCACATATAAACTTGTGCGTTCATTCAAGTTCAGTTGAGCTTCTGTTTAGATTCCCTGATCAAGGTTTATATGGGAGTAAAAGCCTAAATTAAATCTGTTCATCATATAAAGCGATTGTGTCTCTTCAGAAAATTTGGACTAAACCGATCAATTCATATGGATTAGTTTTACGATCTCTTTATGAACTTTTTGAAGCGTTACAAAGTTGCAAGGCAGTCTATGAAGGAACAGAAAGCTCTCAGATTTCATCAAAAAGATCTTCACGTTACGAAGATGAACGAAAGTGTTACGGGTTTGGAACAACATGAGGGTGAGTAATTAATGACAGAATTTTCATTTTTGGGTGAACTAACCCTTTAATACGTATTGTACTTATTATTATTATCAATATATATATTTTTTTTTTATAACACGTTTAGTGCAAAACTTTTTTTGATTAAAAGGTCATTTACATGTATAATTTCTAGGGGTGTCAAATTCAATGAGAAGAACCTTAATAAACTGCACCCCAAAATACACAGACAGAAATTTCCAGTAACCCCTCACTGCAGAACACTCGAGATCCAGGGGGCGGAGTCGGGTAGGTTAAGGGGTATGTAAAGTAGGAGGAGTTA
This sequence comes from Elopichthys bambusa, assembly GCA_037101425.1. NCBI lineage: Eukaryota > Metazoa > Chordata > Actinopteri > Cypriniformes > Xenocyprididae > Elopichthys > Elopichthys bambusa. Next base: position 14,243,868 of record CM074446.1, read on the forward strand.
GATCCAGATCCAGGCAGTGGAGTCGGGTAGGTTTAGGGATATGTAAAGTGGGAGGAGTTGGATCTAGAGCTCTGCAGTGAGGACCATCTCGAAATTTCTGAAATATTGACTGCCTCAAAGTCATTGAATGATTCGCACTACATAAACAAAATAAGGTTTGACACCTAATGAATCAGGAAGTCATTATGACTTTGTGGTCCTCCTAATGAGTGTTATTTTCAATATTGGCAAATGCTGACCCAGATCTCACGGACAGTGAGGAGTTAATCATTTCTGCCGCAGGGTTCAAATGTTTGGTCGATGCGACCAATGTCAACAGTCTAGCTGGCGCCCTGCGTGTCTGTGCAGAGCTCGCGCTTATATTCTGACAATTCTGTGTCAGTTACTCTATCTGATGCATAACCACTCCAAGCAAAAGCACGTCGCCTCAAGCCATGCGTAAAATCCCCATGCGGAGAAGCGCATCTGTCACTGTTGCAGGCCAGAAGAGCTCATAACATAGAAAATAAAAATTCACATAAACACATATTTCAGACTGACCTCTCCACCCGCGTACAAAGTCGTCAGAACCGTATTAGGTGACAAGAAGTCGCGATTTCTCAGGTTTTTGGCGCTGCTCTCCTTGAACCAGAGCTTCTCTCGCTCGCGGCTGATTTCGGCTTCATTTTCAGCGTCTCCCCGCAACGCACCACTCAGCGCTTTGACGGTGGACACGATGCTAAAAGGCACTGCTTCCTCCATTATTAGGCTCAATATGTTGACATTGTCATTAGTGCCTGAACTCGAGGACTGTTACTGAGATTGACTGTAGCAGCACTGCGGTGCTCTGCTCAGATTGATCACCAATAAAAACAGATGTATATATAGGGACCGGAACGTTAGGAAATGTCACTGGTCAGAGGGGGACATATTTTCATGCAACGCTACTTCCCGGTTGCGACTTTTGAAAGGCGCCATTTTGGGTGTGGCAAAATCAGATCTGTCAATGACAGAAAAGAAAGTAAAAGTGCTCTTCTGATAAAATGCGTTTTGTTCATAAGATGCCGTTTTATTTTGAATAATGTAAACCAAATTATTTGATATTCCAGGGGTTACTGTCCTTATCACTGATATTTTACATATTATACATAGTATACTTCACCCAAAAATACAAATTATATCATCTTTTTTCACTCTCTGCTTTTAAACTCTTATGACCTCATTTATTGCACTACAAGACATTTGGTAGCTTTCTGTGAAGAAAAGACCATTTACGTCATTTAAGTATTCACTACAAATCTTGCTTTATGCTGATATATGGTCACCATTCATTTTATTGAAAACAGTAGCTTGAACATTCTATAAATGTCTCCTTTTCTGACTTTAAAAACCTGACAGTGAGTCAATGATAACGGAATATTCTAGTTTTTGGGGCAATGAAGTATTCCTTTAAGACTTTTTCTCTAACAATAAAAGCAAACCTTTTACTCTAGTTTATTTAATGTTTAAAAAGGCTGCATCCGGAATATTGTTTCCAGGATAAACAGTTTTAACACATTTTAACAATTGACTACTGTTGGAATACTTCAGCATTTCCTTATGTAAGAGTAATAAAACCATTTTTGTAAAGGGTTTATAGGAATCTTTAGAAAAATATATCAAAATAAGATCTGATCACATGTCATACCGAGGCATATTTGAATGCTGGTTGTTTGGATGTTTATTTGAGTATACTTCCGCTTTTGTTTGATGCAGGTAACAGTTGCCTGTAAGGGCTGAACTTGAGCCAAATTACATGTGACTTGTTGCTTTACAAGATTTGGATATGGTCCCAGATCAACTAAAACAGCAACATTGGCTCAAACATTTCACTTTGTATCCTCTGGCCAGATTAAAATCTACAAACCAAATCATCCTAAACCTCAGTAAGCAGGCATTCAATACAAAGCTGGCATTCATCTTTATAACACCATGTAAATCAATGTAAAGAATTATTTAGGCCTAAAATTGAAAAAAAGTCATCAAGAGATGTTATAACAAATGTTCGTAATTTATTGAAGAATTAAAGAGAAAAAATTAAAATGTCTGAAAAAGATTCTGTGATTTACTGAACACTGAAGATTGGTAAATTCTGAAGATTTTTGTAATGAATTGATGTCAATCTTGGCTGACACGAAGTTCCCGGTGGCGAAACATATTGCTGGCGATCCGGGAGAAAACGTGTCATTCCAGAGCAACATCAGAACTCATATACTCACATGGTTTGCACAGACACATACACATTTCTGAATAAGCTTTTTCCTTAACATGAATCAACTATTAACTTAATATTAAACATAGTTATATTCAAAGACATTCCAAGAGTAATACAAAAGTACAATATCATAAAACACAATTTTCAAATTTAAGAGTCTGCAAGAAAGGAGGGGCACAGAATCCATAGCCAGCTGTCAATCAACCAAACAGCTGCATTATGGGTTCCGTTACCATCCAAACTGCTGTGGCCATTTTCACTGACACACTATGAATAAACACATCATGCAATACTTTGCCATTCAACATTATTCCATATGGAAATTTCAACCTAATTACATTTATCAAGTCTTCATTAAGTAATTGAAAATGAAACATTCAAACAGCTTTTATCACAAACAAGTTCTGTGTTTCCGCAAAAGAATTAAACTTTAATTTATCTTGCTTCATCAGTAGACTTGTGTCTTGAAAAACCTGTTCCCTATCAGAGAAGAGTGGGCAGAGAGAGGGAGGGAGAGAGATAGAGAGAAGGAGAAGGGGGGGTTATGCAAGTTAAATGAAGACAAGATGAAAAGAGAGATTAAACAGGATATAAAATTAACTAAAGTAAGTCACATGAAGTCAACTATAAGGAGGAACTAGCCTGAAATATGAAGCTTCATTTTAGAAATAACCTTGATGGCACATTGCCATGGTACATATGCTGTAGTCTAGTTGAAGTGATCTCTTTTCTCACTGTCTTTCCTTCTTGTATGTGAAGATTTCCTCATACTTCCCAAACAGTGAAATGAGTGAGGGGGAAAAATGAAACAAATGAATGAGACAGTTTGTATCAATGTACGTTTACATGCTTATTTTTCCATTTCAGTGCAATCAACATGCATAAGAGAAGATAAGTTAGAAAATGAAAGAAACAAGTGGTGGAAAGGTGAAGAGAAATGAAAGAAAACCACTTGTCACTGTGATGAACAAGAGGAAGACACATTGAGCATAAAAGATAAAAACAGGCAGGTATGAAAGAGATGAGATAAATAATTCTATGTTACCTGCTCCTGTCATTTCTCCTCTTTCTTGTGCTCACTCCCTCTCTCTGCTTCCTGGCTTGTGCGAGTTTGTCAAAGAGTGTTTGCGTATTTATGCCTCCTGACTTCCTCCTCAGAAATCTGAGGAACATTTTCACTTTCACTTCTTCACTAGGCTGCCCACAACCTCCCCCTCCAAACATCTCAATGTCTTTCCCTTCTCTTTTTTATAATTCTTCTCATAATTCCTGTCATCTCTCTTTTAACTGATATTTTTCTGTTAATCTTTAAAAAACTGTGTATATATGTGTGTGTGTGTGTGTGTGCGTGTATTCATATATATATATATATATATATATATATACATACATATATATATATATATATATATATACACACACACACATACATCTAAATATATAATATGAATATATATATATTTAAATCTAAAAGAGAATTATATATATGTGCATTTTTCTAATATTTTTCAACAAAAAAAGACAATACTGCTGCACACATTAATGTACATCTGTCAGTCATTTTTTTCTGTGTATAAAAGCGTTACGAGATCTGGGCTCAGCTGGGTTGAGCTTACTAACAGGCCAATATCATATTTCATTTATGAGGAGCCATCTGGTGCTCTCACCCCAACCTGTCCAGGTGTGGGTCCATTAGTGAGCATGTGTGAACGCTTGTTTGGAAAGTCCGGTAGTTTTGGAGGTGAAGGCTGGTTCCCTTGAGACACGCTTGCAAAATGAGGAATAGTGTACCAATGTCAATGTCTAGCAGCCGCTTACCCACACGCCCACAGATTCAGGATTTGAAAATAAATTTATTATAAATAAAACACACATACAAGTCAAAACTATGTTATAATTTACATGGCCCAAGCAGATTTTTATGAAGGTACTTGCATGCACACACCTAACTTTAACTGTCAGTTCTCTTTTTATAACAAACTTGACAGAAATCCCATTAAAATACAACACTTCCTGTTTCACACAGACTTATTTGCACTCAGTCATCCTGTTTTCTTCTTAGGACTGAAAATGTTGACTGATTATTGCTTATAATGATGCATATGTGGGTATGTTTGTATTTTATGAAACAAGACAAGAGTCAAGACAAATATCTGTGGCAAAAAATGTATTTTTCTTTTTTTTTAACAAAACTTGTCAAATGATTACAATCAAAAAAATTGACATGTAAGGCATCTGATACATACAACAGACGGCATGAGCTCCCCATAACCACACATTCACGCACACTAGCATATGCTCACAGACATTCACACATGGGTTCTCTCCTCACTAAGAGGAAAGGCGGCTGGGAAGACGAGAAAGAGGAAGTTGAGGTTCTCGGTGTGTTTGGGTGCCTGAATGTGCAAAGGCACGTGTGGAAGTCCATTTATGGGGGTTTATGTGCATTTGGCTGTGCATATACTGGCATCTGTAGTGTCTTTAAAACAGGCGCTTCTCATAGCTGAAAGAACAAAACAAAATGTCAATTTATTTATTTATTTTTTATTTAAAAAAAATGTAAAATGTACACTATATCGTTCAAAAGTTTGGGGTTGGGAGATATTTTTTCAATGTTTTTGAAAGAAGTCTCTTATTCTCACCAAAAACACATTTATTTGATCAAAAATATAAGACAATATTGCAAAATGTTTTAAAAATTAATTAAAATTAAAAAATAAGTTTTCTATTTTATTATATTTTAAAAAGTAATTTATTCCTGTGATGCAAAGCTGAATTCTGAATCAGCATCAATACTCCAGTCTTCAGTCTGTCACATGATCCTTCAGAAATCATTCTGATATGCTGATTTGCTGCTTAAGAAACATTATTTGAATTTGAACGGTAGTGTACAATATCTTCAGACTAAGTGTATGAATGTTCAACTACCTGTGTAGGCTGTGCACTCCACCCTCCATTTGAGCTGACATTGTCCTCTTTTCAAACCTTAGTTCACCAGAATACATCATTGCCCTGAGACAGATGTAGAAAGAAAGAGAAAAGAGGCAAAGAGACAATGAAAAATTATCTGTTACTGAACTCAAACATGTGTCTGTATGAGCACTGCATTATAGTGTTTAAAGTGCAGTGAATAATTTCTGTGCCACTAGTTCCATCAAACAGAACTGCAAAATTAAGAAATGATTGATTGGAAGCAATCACGCTTTTTACATTTTTGTTTGGCATCACTAGTGGCACAGAAATGATACACTGCGCTTATAAGTGCATATAATTGCAGGTATGTAAGTAATTAGTGCATTTGCATGTACCTCAGCTGTGTGAGGCTCTTTGCACCGATGTCTTGGCAGGAATGCTGTATGCCAACGAGGAGATATGGAACAAACTTATGGATGGTGCCTTTATCCTGAACTGCCCCTGAAACTCCTTGAGCTACTTTAATCTTATCACTCTCACTGAAAGAGAGACAGAGAGAAAGAAGACAGAGGGGTTGAGAGAGTTAACTTGGTTTATTTACATTCTTCTTCTGCAGAATAGTTGTTTTACTTGGCTTTTATAAGTGTTAAATATTCTGTTTTATCAAAACATCAAGATAAGTCGAATTATCATCATGCATTAGTCTATATAAGCAGTTGTGAAACTGTAGTTAGCCTGTAGTGAAGCGGTTTCAAAAAACGTGGGGTAAACTCTAATTAGTGGGTAAACAGGAGCAGGAACTAAGCACAGTATTGTGTTTGGGAAACAATATATATTTATATGTGCTACCTGAAGTATCTGCTCTGTGAGCCCAGGTTCTTGTCCATGGCATCCAGTGAGCCCATCCCTCTGTACTTCTTCAGACGGATCCCATCCGAGAAGAAATATTCACCAGGAGCTTCAGAGGTGGCAGCAAGCAATGACCCCATCATTACTGAGAAACCAAAAGCAAAAGAGAATTTAGTTTCAATTATGATATTAGTCTTAAGACTTAATAAGATATAATTATCATTCTATAAACAACAATTATAAATAATAATAATGGTGATGATTATTATTATTGTTAAGTGTTCTTATTGTTGACAAAAACAAAAACTATTTTAAAAAATCCGGTAGCTGAAATAAAATAAAACAGAAGTATTAGATAAAAAAAACTTTAAAGTTTAAAAACTAGAAAATTTAACTAACTGAAATAAGTTAAATTGAAAATTACTAAAACAAATAAAAATAAATCTAAATAGAAATATTAAAAAAAAAAAATAAAAAAAAAGTTTAAATAATTACCTAAACTGAAAATAAAAAATTAAAGCAAATTCAAAATATTAAAATACTTATATTGTATATAAATAAAAATAAAATAACACCATTATTGTCATTACTATAATTATATTCTTCTTCTTATATTTTAATGAATAAATGATTATCTACTGCAGCGATTTCAAGTGAATCTATATCTAACCCTTATCTCACCTGTAGATGCTCCTAATGCAAGTGCTTTAGCAATGTGACCGACTGTCTGAATCCCTCCATCAGCAATGACGGGCACACCAAACCGCCGAGCATATTCTGATACCTTATACACGGCTGTTGCCTGTGGCCTCCCGCATGCCAGCACTGTGAGGACAAAGAGAAACAGAGACCTGGTTATAAATGACTTGCAAATTACCATTACTATCAGCTTCCTGTAAACTTGCATATTCTACAAATACTAAGTGTGCAGATAAGGACAATCATATGCATTAATAATGAACAAATACTCTTCACTAAGACATCCATACTCTCTCTCACACACACACACAGTGATACAGACAGACTGTCACTATCAGTGTATTCTTTACTTGTGCAGTCATGTGTCATGTCATGTCGTTCAGTCAGTGTCAATTAACCACTCACTAAACGTTACAAAGACCGTATTACATGTAAATTTACAATTAAGCCAAAGCAAAACAGATGAAAAAATAATTATGAATCATAGCATCATAGAATCATAGTTCATCTTCTTTGAACTTCACTGAGTTTACAGACAAAAGGTTAATGTTATATGAAATATGTGGATTTATAAAAGTGGAATTTTAGATGTGAAATTTTCAATTATGAGATGACAAGTGAGGGGAAAAAAAGGGTGCCCATTAGCAAACCATTAAACAAGAACATCAGAGACTGAATGGAAAGGACAAACCGAAGGAAAATGATAAGAGTCGTTCTCTAAAATCCACTAAATGTTTTGCTCCACTACCATCTGTATGTGTGATCTTATGCAAAAGCACAACAAAATCGATAAAACAGCAGTGTTGAGAGCGTTATATGCACACACACCTGTCAAACCCACATATTGATGATAGAGTGAGGTCCAAAAGTCTGAGAACACTAGTGCAAACGCTACTATTTTCATTAATGCAACTTTACTCACTAAACATTATATTAATTAGCATAATGAGTGAAGAGTTGCATGCGAGATGCATGGAGATCCATGCTCTCCTCCTTCCATCATCAGCAACATCTAGAACTGACGCCAAACACTGTGAGTGCATGTTAGAAATCAGGAAAGGTGAGAGAACATTGTGCTTGGTATGTTTTTTAAACTTGGGTCTTCAGCCAACATCTCATCTGGCTAATGCGCTTCTCATATTGTTTCCGCATTAGGTTAGTAGGCAGAGAGTGGCTATAGTGGCTGTTCGAACACATTTGACCACATGAGCATTTACACTACAAAAGCAATCCGGCCAAATGCGTTTCAACTACCTCTGGAAGTGGTTGAAAGTGGACAAGCTCAAAACATTTTAGACCTTGTATACACCTGTATTTACCATTGTCTACTTGTGATTGGATTGACAAAATGTACCTTATTACTAGGTGTAAACAGGGCCCTAGAACTGAAGTATTCGGACACTTAAGCCATACTTCTAGCATTTTTATTGTACAGATAAAATGTCGAAGCAAGTGACATATAAAAACAAACAATGCTATGGCTTTTCTCAGAACTAATTTCACTTTTTGTGCCAAATTGGCAATGACTTTTAATAAGCAGGTCCAAAAGGGATTTTTTAGCATATGTATGATTAATCACATTAACATTAACTATGAAGATGATACACTGATGTTTGAAGAAAATGACAAAATGTTCATTATTGTAATTTTTTTAACAGCATATATGTATTTTTTGTGAAATGTTTTAAAAAAAAAAGTAGTTCAATATTTTATTATATGTTGACACTCATACATGTTTAAGTGTGACTTCCATGTCCAAATACTTTTTCGGACTACTGCACAAGCTAGTTCACATATGTTAGTGAGGTATTCTGGGTAACTTAGATCAGAGGAAGTGCCAAACGCCATTACTGACAGGTTAGTCAGACAATGACAAGCATCCAAAACCCCAAAAACCAGCAACTACTTCTAATAATGCAGAGCATTTAACCAGTCAATGCAGCAGGCTGTGGGAAGGGGCAGGCAGAGTGAGATAGTGAGCCAATGGGATCTCTGTATGGGGATCAGGGGGAGGGACTTACTGGAGTATCCCGTAACAGTAGTTGGGGTTTTGGGGCTGTGGAGCTTTAAACCAGGAGGAATACTGAGAGGAGCTAGAAAGACAATTATAGAAAGGGAGATAGAGACTGAGAAAGAGAGCACACTGTAGCTCTGTTTTAAAACCTAGTGAGCGCTTCAATGCCTACATAGGCAGCTTCCTTCTAAGGAATCATTCTAACTAATTGTTATGGAACCTCATAAGGGATTGATTTGGAATGCACTACAAAAGGCAGCAAACTCTTCATGCCACACAGCTAGCGCTTCACAGGAGACTTGACTAGCAATTGATTTTAATAGAGTTTGATATTAGCATGTTGCTAAGATAACATGATACAATAAAATATAAAAAAAAATGTAGTATAAAAAAGTTACACTTACAAATGTTGGGTAATAATATATTAAAATTACTCTGAACCTGTTTTAAAGTATTAAACACTAATGAATAAAATAAGTTTATTTATAGTCAACTTGTCTCTTGCTTTGTCAGCCATCTTGGATTTATTTGCAATGCATTATAGAGCTGCAATATCCACAAAGGACACATGCAATGCTGCCTTAACATTTTGCTAAAATGAAGTACACCACTGTTTAAAAGTTTGGGGTTGGTAAGATTTTTAAAAGATTTTTAATTGAAGTTACCTATGCTCACCAAGGCTATATTTATTGATTTAAATAAAATATTGTGAAATGATATATTATAATTTTCTATTTTAAAATGTTATTTATTCAAAGCTGAGTTTTCAGCAGTCATTACTTCAGTGTCACATGATCCTTCGGGAATCATTTTAAACTCATTTGGTGCTCAAGAAACATTTCTTATTTGTTGAAAATAGTTTAATATTTTTTTAATATTTTTTGTGGAAACCATGATCATTTTTTTTTTTCAGGATTCTTTGATAAACAGAAAAACAGCCTTTATTTGAAAAATAAATCTTTTGTAATACTGACTTTACAGTGACTTTTGGTAATGCATCCTTTCTGAATAAAAGTATTAAATTCTTTTAAAAAAAAAAAAAAGAAAAAGAAAAAAAATTATTGACGCTAAAATTTTGAACAGCAGTGTACTCAGAAGGCAATATAATTATACACCCTACCTTCTAGAACAGTCTTTGCTAGGTTTTGGAACAGAGCTGATAAAAAAGGGGACAGATGCAGGTAACAGACAAACTGTCACAATGAAGAAAGCAAATATGCCATAGAGAAAAATTGAGGGGAAAAAAAAAAAAAAAAAAAAAAAATAAGTAAACAGATAGGAAAGACTGAAAGAAAATCAAGGAAGAACCTTCACTACCATACCTCCATCATTCAGAATTACAGAAAGACATTTGTCACAAACAAACAGTAAATGGACAGACATACATTTACATAGAGACACACATTTTTTCTTAGAAAAAAAACACAGGATATGGAATAATACTTACACTTAATATTTTTCTCCACAGATTCTAAAACCCCATAAAAAAAAAGGAAAAGAGGGCAAATGGGGGCAGTGCAGATTGTCTGCTAATAAATCTGCACAATCTCACAGACCAAGCCAACTGCAGAGATATTTGGGAAATGGACTGCTCTAACAATGTTAAAAGAGGACCAGAGGAGGCACTGGACATTAGGTGCTCCCTCTGGAGAAACTGAATATGGAAACACAGCCTGTGATTGGCTGAGAGTCAAGCGTGGGATTGGTGAACTGACCTTCTTGTGTGATGCAGATGGAGCCGCTGCCCATTCCCACTCTCAGAGCATCCGCTCCAGCGTCAATCAAATTCTTCGCCTGAGCCGCAGTCACCACTACAACAGAGAGACAACTTAGTATGTTAACTGTGTGTTTGTAGATGTTATGCTGAATAAGTGTGTTTTTAAAACTAACCGTTGCCTCCGATGACTTGTAGGCTGGGATATTTCTCTTTTATGTACTTAATCATATTAATCTGAAAGATGGAATTTCCTTGGGAAGAATCCTAAAGTGAGGAGAGCGACAAAATGTAACCAAACAGGACAAAAATAAATTATCTTTATTCACTCGAGAGTTTTAAACCCAAAACAGGCCTCACCAGGACGACCGCATCTACGCCAGCCTGAACTAGCAGGTCAAGTCTGTATTTGTCGTCATTGTGTGTTCCGATAGCAGCACCACAAAGCAGCTGTTTACGAGAATCCTTTGAGGCCAGTGGGAAATCTCTGTTCTTCTTCAGGTCTGTCCGAGCGATAATGGCCACCAAACAGCCCTCTTCATTTACTATAGGAAGCTTGCCTATAGAAAACAAACACTGATTGTGAGAATTTCACATAGGAAAATTATCTTGCAGCATTCCGACTTCATTTTAAAACTTGCAGTTGAGTATTTTCATGGCTAAAATCATTTTAAAAATTGGGTAAATAAACAAATTAATAAACCTTTAAAATTAGATAATGGTTGGATAAACAGGATAAAAAAAAATACAGAGAGGTAAAATTTATTATTTTTTATTTTTAAAAGATATTTTAAGTGCACTTGAGAATAAAAAAAACTAGAAGCTTTCCTGTTGACACGTTACTAAATTAATCCTTTTTCTGATTTAAAAAAAAACAACTTTTATTTTTATTAAATTCATATATTCAGTAAAATGACAGTAAGGATATTTATAATGTTATAAAAGGTTTTTATTTTAAATAAATGCCATTTTTGGACTTTCTTCCACCAAAGAATCCTGAAAGAATTATCATGGTTTCAACATATTAATCAGCACTACTATTCTCAAAACTGATAGTAATAAAAAATGTTCCTTGAGCACCAAATCGGCATATTAAAATGATTTCTGAAGGATCATGTGACACTGAAGACTGGACTAATGATGCTGAAAATTCAGCTTTTGCCACAGGAATAAACTACATTTTAAAAATTAAATAAAATATTAAACAGTTATTCTAATTTGTAATCATTTTTCACAATATTATCTCTTGAAATATGATCCATTTTTAAATCTTTTTATCAAATAAATGCTGACATGCAAATGCAGGTTGATACAAGTGACTTATTTATTTAAAAAAAAAAAAAAAGTACCTAAACTAACTGCAAAAACAATGCAAAACTACCGTCTTGCATTTATTTTGTGGCACGCTACTGCTGAGAAGTGGTGCATGAAACACTGCTATATAGGTTAATGAATAGTTAACGTTTTATTTGGTTGATTACTCCAAAACTGTCCTTCAGCAATGACAGGATGAAGAAAGAAAAAACAGTAAGGAGCTCTCATAAACGCTTAAAGTCTACCCCACCTTTCTTGCTCCTCTGGAGAATTTCATTGGCCTCTTTTAGTGTCACTCCTGCTGGAGCTACAACCAGATCCTCCTGCTTAGTCATCACCTAAATGACAGAAGGATAAGGTGAGTTGAGTTCAGTAAAACTGCTTAGCCCTTGTCCTCTGTGTTAAGTCCCACCCACCTCACTGAGGGGCAGATCATGTTCCGACTCTTTGAGGAAGTCGATATCTCGTGATGAAATGATGCCGACCAGACGTCCGCCCATCTGTCCATTGTCAGTGATTGGAATCCCACAGAATCCGTGCCGAGCCTTAGCCTGAAAGACGTCTCTTACCCGCTCATCAGGACTCATCACCACTGGGTCTGTAATGAAACCCTGTTCGTACCTCTAAGCAGGAACGAATCAAAAGTAGAGGGAAAGGAAGGGAGAAAAGTCGAGTGGACGAGTAAAAAAAAAAAAAAAGGATGTTCTATTAGGCATTTCTACTTGGGTCATAATACAGACTGAGGTGTGGATTTCTTATTCAGAAGGACATTGTTGCAGCTACAGAACAAAAACATATATTACGAATGAGTATAGAGAAGAGAAAAATGGTACACAAACATAAAAAGACAAGAGCCAAAGACAGAGAAAGATGTAAAAGGGCTGCCCTCGACTAAAGATTTTTTTGGTTGACCAGTAGTCGTTCATTTTAAGCGATTAGTAGACTAATCGCATGTTTATTAATAAACCATTACATAGCCTAATCAGCGCTCCATCGCACACAAAGCTCACCACAGCGTACTGGCAGAAGTAATGATTATGAATGCGTCGCGGAAAAACAGCAAAGAGATTGCTTTAACATTTTAATAATTCATTGATAAAATAGTGTTTTCTGTATTTTCGGCTGGAGTGATGAAGTTGACGATGCTGACTCATCATCTCTGCAGTAGTGGAAGCACCAATGCACGTTTCATACGGATATTTGTTTTCCATTTGAATTGGTTCATTTAAAAGTAGACATTAGTTTTCTATAGATATATTTTTCATGTCTGTGAGGCAAGTTTACATGGAGATTTGGTTTTTTTCTTTCCCTCAAGTTCACAGAGACGGCAGAAAGCGCACCTTGTTTGCTTTCTTTATTTTACAAAAGCACAGCGTTTTGTTGTTATTTTTAGTGCACACAAATAAAAGTAGACTCTTCACATATTCAAAAGATATATTACTCTTATCTGTATGACCAAAAATGACAGATTATTTTAAGTGCAAGTGATCCATGTTAGCTGTTATGCAGTAAGCGTGTGACTATTCCACTTTCACACTCCACACAAACACCTGAATAGCCCACATTTTTAAATTAATGTTAAAGCGAGCGGCCATGTAAAGCTGCTGCTACTTACATGTTCGAGATGATAAGCCATATTTGAGGTCGATGAATGATAGGCGAGTGTTTGGATGTCCTGCCCGATGTACTGTAATTACCACATAGATCAGTTGTTAACGATCTGTCCGTCATAGACTGCGTGACTTCGCCACTTTCTGTAGATTTTTTCCCCCTGCGACTAATAAAATTTTGGTCGACTAAGCCTCTCCTCGTCGACTGTTAGTCAACTGTTAGGGGGCAGCCCTAAAAGAGACTCACCTTGACCTTGCGGACTTCATTGGCCTGGAACTCTGGAGTGCAGTTATGATGAATGAAGCCAATCCCACCAGTCAGCTGTGACAACACAACATTAGGCTTTAAAACATAATGCTCAATGCATAAAAGAGCAATCTTTGTAAATTTAGGTTTGAAGACCATGTTGATGAATTCTCTATTGAGGAATGATATATATCAAAGGGTCTAATTTTTATTTTTATTTTTATTTTTTTTAAATAGTCAATAGCATGTTTATTTATGCCCAGCAAAAACCATAATTTGCCAATCAGTGGAATGTGATTTTGGGGAGACGGGACATGAGATTCTCATTCTAGAAAACATTTTATCGATCAATATTTTGCTCCCCTATCCTGGAAAAGAAAAGACTGTAAATTGTTAATGGCTGCTAAAATGTTTTTGTCATTTTTTAGGACTATATTTGCTTTTAAATCTAACAGATACAGATTTACAAGACACAAAACTCCTGTCTTAATTCATGGGGCTTTTATTGATTTTATGGATGTCAAAATATGAGGCAGCATGTTTGGAAATTAAAGAATTAGTTCTCTTTCAAATAAAATTTTCCTGATAATTTACTCACCCCCATGTCATCCAAGATGTTAATGTCTTTCTTTCTTCAGTCAAAAAGAAATTAAGGTTTTTGATGAAAACATTCCAGGATTATTCTCCTTATAATGGACTTCAACAGACCCCAAAAGGTTGAAGGTCACAATTACAGTTTCAGTGCAGCTTCAAAGGGCATTAAACGATACCAGACGAGGAATAAGGGTCTTATCTAGTGAAACGATCGGTCATTTTCGAAAAAAATGTAAATGTATAAGCTTTATATAAACAAATGATCGCCTTCCAAGTGCTTCTGCCAAAACCGTACTTTCGTATTCTTCAAAAAGCTTACGCTGTATGTAGCCCTTTGAAGCTGCACTGAAACTATCATTTTGACCTTCAACCACTTGGAGGCCATTGAAGTCCATTATTAGGAGAATAATCCTGGAATGTTTTCATCAAGAACCTTAATTTCTTTTCAACTGAAGAAAGCAAGACATGAACATCTTGGATGACATGAGGATGAGTAAATTATCAGGAAAGTTTTATTTGAAAGTGAACTAATCCTTTAACTGTTCAGGTTCTTTTGTAATGGTATACGCATATATACAGACAATTACTGTGCTTATTCAAAATGTTTTTGACAGTAAGACCACTTTCTGTGGTGAATTCTGTCAATCATCCTCTTACTGCCATAGCGATGGCCATGCCAGACTCTGTGACGGTGTCCATAGGCGAAGAGACCAGTGGGGTTTTCATTGTGATCTGTTTGGTCAGCGCTGATGTCAGGTCCTACGAAGAGAACCAATCAAATAAACCACATCATCCATCCAGGTGAAGAAATATATATATTTAATATATAAGTACGTATTTACTTACCACCTGGTCAGCTGTGAAGTCAATGTACCCTGGCAGAATCAGGAAGTCACTGAAAAGAGAACAGAAAAAAGGGACATAAGGGAGTGATGCCATGGTGATTAATTAATTTGAAGCTTTGTGATTTTGAACACATAATGCATCACTATTTATTGACAGATATAACTGGGAAAAAAGTATCTTGAGAATTAACAGGTGTCTCTGTGACAGCCCTGCATCTGACTCCAGTTCTAGCCAATCAGAAAACTTTTTGATCAAACCATTTGACCAATCACAGAGAGGATTGTTTGGGAAACCTATTTATGTATTTATTATTCAAGAAACATTAACATTATATATTTGAAACGGTTTACTCTTACAATTATGCAGAAATCGCTGTTTAGAGTTTAATAATGATCCAGGATTTGTTGACTCACAAAGAACCACTCTAACCAATTAGGTCCTATTTACCAACATTCAACGCTCTTATCTCATATACACTGATACATACACAACAAGTTGCTTATGTTCGAAGAGAGTCTCTTTATCCATGTCTCACATCATGATGTTTACTGGCGTGTCAAGCAACGCCCCATTTTTATGATAAAACAAGAGTACGTCAATGCTGCAACCTTATATCCAATGTAAACAAAGTCCCTTGGCGTACAATTCTTATGTTAGATGGTAAACAGAAAGGCGTTTCTGAGAAAAAAAAAAAAAAAAAAAAAAAAAAAAAAACTTTCCACTGAATGTGTGACACTGCGACTGCACCATCCAGGCTCGCACCTGCCACGGATAGGCTTTCACTCGGAGACGTTAAATGCTTTACATGGCACCAGAGAATTTGTAGAGAAAACAGCCACAACATACTTCACAAAGTTCAGCCTATTTATAGCACCAGAAAGACCTGGCATGGGAGTCAGCGATTAGTTTTGGTACAGGAAAAGCTGATTGGGTTGTCAGTGGTTTAAGAATACAAATGTAGTGACTCTACTTGTCTGAACTTGGCATAATGGAATGGCTGCAAATGATATCAGTGCTGAATCATTCACAGTTCATCAGTAATTTCAAGAGGTCCTTCCGAACGGACTTAACCTTTTGTGAATCAACATGGCAAAGTTGACACCACACTGACATGTGCTTTTCACAGTGATCCGTTTATGCAGTTCGGACCCATGTGAAATCGAATTGCATAATAGATGAATGACATTGTGCTGTCATATATAACATACTGGATGCTAAACCAGATAAACACGGACCGACAACGACACCTACATGCTGTTCAGCTCATATTAGCTCTGTCTTAAAAGAAGCTGCTGTAAGAGCACTGACGGGCAAGCCTGTTTAATAAATAGCAAGCACATGGAGAACGCACAAGTGAGTATGAGGCACGACTTGAGGGGTATTTACTTGTAAGTAAGGCCGTCTCCACAGTTGAAGAGCTGCTGTCCAGTTAGACCGTCGTCAGGCACATAGCCCGTCTGTCCACTGATTAAATAGTCCGCCATAGTGCATGAAAAGCGTCAAAGTCCAAATAGAGTTTTTCGAGACAGTGAGTTATGCTCTTCTCTGAGCTTCAACCCGACACAGTCTTCAAAACGCCTAATGTCATTAAATGTCGCAAAAAGCTTAGGGTTTTGTAAAGAGACAGTTCTGAATCAAATAAAACCCAACGTGTTCTTGTTTTTTGGGACTGACGCTGCTCCGTGGTGCCCACAAGCATCACACGTGTCTGTGTGGAGAACGTCCTCGTCTTCCGCAGATATAAATAAGGTTTCATTGAACGTCACTTCCGGGCTGTAGCTGGATGGCGTTTTTTCACTGTTTGAGACTAAGGAGGATCATCTATTCACTGGGGTTCAGTGAAAGGGTGGGCTCTCGTTATCTCGGCGCATATGTGCACAGCACGAGGGGGACTTCTTCGATTTAATTTTATCTCGCGGAGTCTGTTGCTGACTTTATTTGGCTCGTGTGAACTGACCTGAATATGTATGCAGGCTCGGGAGCGCGCGAGGACACCTAATGCCCCTTTAGTCTAGTGCACGCAAAGACCATTTGAAGGTTATTTTTACTGTGAAACTTTTTTTTTATTTTTTACACATTATATTCACTCATTGGGTCCGCAATAAAACCAGTTTGACATTTAAGTATGAACAGCCAATCTTCACTGCTTGTAAAACTAAACACATTCTTTATAAATTGCTGACCGTGTCCTTTTATTCTCCTTGTATTTTAAGACTCATATTTTTGTATTGTAATGGATTTTTCTCCAGCAGAAATTTTGATGCTTGTGTTTGGCTTTTGATAAAAATAAATAAATAAATAAAATAATGTACCCAGAGATTAGCTAAATCATGAAGTGGTTCATTAAACACTGTATACTGTGTTTATTCACTTCTATAAATATAAAATGTTGTATTTCATGGTTTGCCTATAGTAATTATAATTATCATGTAAGAACAGTGCAAGTATTCACTTTGTGCCACCTCCAATCATGTGTAAAAATAGCATATAATAACAAATAAAAGACAAGTGGTGCTCATTGCATAGCCAAATGATATCCAGCTCCACCTCTTTAGGCGTTATGGGTTGAGTCTGACATAGTCCAGCTCCACCTCTGTGGATCTAATGGGTGGAGGGATAGATTTATGGGTAGGGCTAGGGTGTGGTTGGACCTTCTAGCTTCACCCATTATGCCCAAATTTCATCCAGAGGGGGAGCTGGACTTCACGCTCCTCCCATAACTCTGCAGTGAGCAGCCTCTCCTAAAATATGGCAGCTCTGACATTCTGGTGTCAGGCAACTCTGGTTGAAAATGTCTGTGTGGTACATGCATGCTATTTCAAATGGCATACGTATAACGTTGAAAAGTTTGGGATCACTCCAATGTTTTTTTTTTTTAATTAAAAAAAAAAAAGAAGAAATTAATACTTTAATTCAGCAAGGATTCATTAAATTGCTCAGAAATGCATTTAATGTTACAAAAGATTTATATTTCAAATAAATGTTTAACTCTATATAAAAAAATCCTGAAAAAAAAAAAAAAAAAAGATATTAGATATCAGATATTCTACCAGTTTCCACCATACATTTAGCAGCACAACCATTTCAACTGTGATAAGATTTAATAAAATATTATTATTAATAATAAAATAATTAAATCATTTAATAAAAATAAAAAAATCTTGGGTATCAAATCAGCATAATAGAATGATTTCTAAAGGACCACGTGACACCGAAGACTGCAGTAATGATGCTGAAAATTCAGCTTTGCCATTACATGAATAAACTACTTTAAAATATATTAAAATAAATTATTTTAAAATATATTAAAATAGAAAAGAGTTATTTTAAAATGTCACTATCACAGTAATACCATTTTTACTGTATTTGTAATCAAATGGACCCTTGGTGGAATTTTTTTGTTCTTTCAAAAACTGTAGTGTGGTGCAAATACATCTTTAAAGTGTGTGTACACAAGAAAACACAAGAGTCACTGTCTGGTTTAAAAACTTTCTCTCAGTAACTATTTCTGTATTAATGTACAACCGTTGAAAATTACAGCATCATTTGTTTTTCATCTTTTTTTAAATTTTCAGTTTTTTTTTTTAAATGATCTAACTATCAACAGCCATTTCCAGAGAAGAAAAAAAAAAAAAAAAAAAACATGAGAAGAAAGCAAGAAAGAGAAGAAAGGAAGGCAGAAGTTATGGCAGGAGCAAGGGAAGTTGTTTCGGTGGAGTGTTTTGAGTGTGTGTGGGTGCGCGCGTGTGTGTGTAATGTCAGCTGACATGGGGATGTGAGAATGCAATGTTTGTGTATGCGAATGCTAGGATACAATCGTGCTATTCTCAAACCCTGCAGCCGAGTAAAGATTAGAAAGCAAAAAAAAAAAAAAAACGGGCACTGATGAAGAAAAGAATGAACAAAAAGGGGAAAAAAATACAGCTTTGAAAAGAGATGCTATAAACGAGAAAAACAGATGGACAAAATGTTTTGCAATGCAGTGTAGAGTTTTGACAAAAAAGTGGAGGGGTATCTTTGGAGAGAAGGGGGCAAGACAGTCGAGAGGAGAGCAAACTTGACGTGGACTTGATGGACGGATGTTCAGGTGTCGTGGAAATCCTTCAGCAGCGTCCGTCTCTTCTGCTCAGCAATGTGCATCTGATTCTCCAGATCCTGCAGGGAGAGAAGGAGAAAAATAAATGAACTTATGCTTCTTTTTTTTTAAATTCCAGTGTTAATTTTTACATCTTCCTCTAGTCTTTGTTCCATCTCTTACCCCTCTATCGTTAGCGCTCGGCTCTCCTCTTTCATAACTGTCTGCTCTCTCCACTTTCCATGACAGGTTCTCGATCTCCGCCTCCAGCTGCGCCTGCTGATACTCAAACTACAGGAAATAAAAATTAGATTTCCCATTATCAAAGACAGATCTTAAAGAGATCTTGGATCTTCAGTGAGAGATTCACACATTTAACGCAATTGCTTACCAGTTTTTTGAGGGGTCCAGACTCCATGTAGTAGGCATAAGGATAAGTGTACTGCAGTGTATAACGACACTATTGAGAGAGCAAAGACAGTGTGAGTGTGTGGAAACACAGATCTTTATGCATGAACACTTGTGTGGTGTCTGCCAACCAAGGCAAGATTAATCAAAATAAACCCAAAATCACAATATGACTTGAAGGTTAAGATTTAATTGAATAAATATATATATGTAATTAAATAAATATATGTGCAAAGTGTTTCAGAGGGAAGAGTGGCACTGTGTACTTTTACATGAGAGCCAGCTCATGATCCGTGTTTTCAGTTCGGTTCACAGTAAGTTTGGGTCACTTATAACGTGCATTTGGAAATGCACCATGTGCTAATCAAACTTGAAATGAGAAGTGCTTATAAACCATCCATTTTCAAAAAACAAAAAAAAACGTTATGGTCTAAAGAAGCTTTATGATCTCCCTGCGGTTTTCCGCCAAAATAAAATGGTTTAACTTTTGAAAATTAAGAAATTAATACAGCCAATAAGTATTAGTCCAAGAATTAGAGCAGTAATTGTACAGTTGAATACAGTTTTATTAAACACTCGCAGCACGACAAACCTGAAGCTTTATTTTTTTTTAAACTGCACTTTAAAGGGTTAGTTCACCCCAAAATTAAAATTCTTTCATTAATTATTCACCCTCATGTAGTTCCAAACCCGTAATACCTTTGTTCATCTTCAGAACACAAATTAAGATATTTATGATGAAATCCGTGGGCTTTCTGGCCTCCGATAGACTGCAACGTTATTACCACTTTCAAGGCCCAAAAAGGTAGTAAAGACATTAAATAGTCTATGTAGGGCCCTATGAAATCAGATTTATTTTTTCCCAAATTCAGTTCTTTTCCCGTTTAAATTTTTTTTTTACTCCATTTTAATGGTTAAATAAAATTTTAGTAATCAAAAAGCATGTCTAATTAATTGAAATAATGAAACTTATCCAATATACCAACAATTTATTAAAAGTAAAAAAATAAAAAAAAAAACAAAAAAAACATTATGGCCCTATGATATGCGTTTTCCCCTCAAATTCTGTTTTATTTTTACCAAATTCTGTTTTCTGTTTTAACTTTTCTGGATTCCATTTTAATGGTTTAATTAAATTTCAATAATCAAAAACCATGTCTAATTAATTGAATTCATAAAAACAATAATTTATTATATTTTATTTCATAAAAATTATGAATTTTTTTTTTCAGAAATTCTGTTCCGTATTTTAATTTTTCCAGCATTCAAATAAACGCATACCATTTAATTTATCTTTTAATCATGAAATTAAACTTTTTTGTCAAACAATGTGCTGCACAACAGAGCTTTACTGTTAAAATTAAAACATGGAAGAAAAACTGAGATTATTCCTTAAAAGACTGTTTTAATAATCTATTATTAAATTCATTTATCTTTGAGTTTCTGTGTTTATGACGATATTTTTCTCAAATGAAGCGGTTAAATGCTGATGAAGCGACTTTCAGAGGGCTCTGGAGATGAATTTCGTGCGTTCATTTCCTCATATAGTGAGGCGACAGAGAATGAAAACACCGCGAGCATCGCACGTGCTTCAGTGTGTGCGTGCGTGCATGCGCGCATGCGTGTGTGAAGTAAATGAAACCGCGCTTCCACGTCCTTCATTTCAGAGGCACACAGACAAGCAGGATTCATATTTAAATAGTCTATTTGCGGTTTAATATTCACAGACATTAGTCTATATCGCACTTTGATTTAAGTGTACTGATCTGCTTTTTATTCATTCATTAAAATTTAACAAATTCCGTGACATTCCGCGTTATATACTAAATTCCGTTTTTATGACTGGATTCCGTGATTCTGTCCACGTTTTCTGCATCGCGGAAATCATAGGGCCCTATCCATGTGACTACAGTGGTTCAACCTTAATGTTATGAAGCGACGAGAATACTTTTTGTGAGCAAAAAAACAAACATAAAATAACGACTTTATTCAACAATTTGTTCTCTACCATGTCTCTTACGCTGTTCAAGTAGTAAACACAGTGGAGCGCTTCCAGGTTTCTATGTCAGAACACCAGCTCAGTATTGGCCGACGTTGTTCACGTGAGCAGCATGCTGTGATGCTGATGCAGGAGCCGGCCAATAATGAGCTGGCGTTCTGATGCAGAACCCGGCTCCACTGTTTAAACTACGTGAACAGAGTAGGAGACTGACATGTGACCTTTTTGGGCCTTGAAAGTGGTAATAACACTGCAGTCTATTGGAGGCCAGAAAGCTCTCGGATTTCATAAAAAAAAATAAAAATAAAAAATAAAATAAAAATCTTAATTTGTGTTCCAAAGATGAACGAAGGTCTTACATGTTTGGAACAACATGAGGGTGAGTAATTAATGACAACATTTTCATTTTTGGGTGAACTAACCCTTTAAAGTGCAGTTTAAAAAAAAAAAAAAAAAAACTTCAGGTTTGCTGTGCTTGTAAGGCTGCAAGTGTTTAATTAACCCTTTAAGTCTCAACTGCAATTTTACTTAGCAATGAGTTTCTAC
The DNA here is from genome assembly GCA_037101425.1 of Elopichthys bambusa. Classification (NCBI taxonomy): domain Eukaryota; kingdom Metazoa; phylum Chordata; class Actinopteri; order Cypriniformes; family Xenocyprididae; genus Elopichthys; species Elopichthys bambusa. Next base: position 14,265,929 of record CM074446.1, read on the forward strand.
CCCCAAAGCATGCAGCTCTAGTGTGGAATACAGCTGGATTCAGTCTGTACCTTGGCCAGTAGCTTGGCAGCATTCTGAAGGTACTGCCAGTCAATCCAGGTACCCAGATTATTCATGACTCGCTCCTGAATCTTCTCCTGGATCCGCTGGTATGTCTGTGCCTCCAGCTGCAAGCTCTTATTGTGGTTCTCCCACTGAACACACACAGATAATGTCAGGATTAAAGCTTACATATCAACATTTAAAGCAATTAACTGTAAATACAGTCAAGATGAAAAATTGCCTTCTGCAACTCATAAATACAATGAGATAACAGCTCAGTTCCAAAATCTAGTGAGCCATCTTGTTTCCCCACACAGGCAGCATCCTATATAGGCAGCAACTATATGTGCACTACACAAACGAACTTGACTCACTATTTTCAACAGAGTTAGCATGTTGCTAAGCTAACAGCATGCTACTCTTAGCTTAACAAAATAGATAGCACACATATATTGAGTAAACTATCCATTTCAAATTAGATTTAGAATTATAACATTTTATTAATACCTTTCTGTAATGAGTGAACTATAATGTTGCTGCCTACTTTTTAGAACAACCTTTTGTGTCAGGATCTCTACTAAAGAGCTCGCTAGGTTTTGAAACAAAGATAATGTTTACCAGTACACACCATGTCTGTCTACACTATATGAGTGTGGTCTTTGGTCTTTATCCTTTTTTAAAAAGAGAATCATTTATTATTTGTCTTACCCTCTCAAAGTAGAACAGGTATTTTTTGAGGGCCTCTCTGGCCTGGGCCTGCTGGCTCTGATTCACTATGTCTGGGTTCTCTTTGTAGCGACTGCACTCGTAGTACTCACTGCCATGAGTCTTCCAATCACCCAGACACATCCAGCAGAAATCTACACACAGCCATAACAACACAATTACAATCAAGACCATTTTACCACTCAAAGGGATTTCAAGAAGCTAAAAATCACTGGGAATAAACATACCATGTTTACACTTTGAGCATTGCTGCGAAGAGAAAGAGAGAGAAAAAGACATGTTTAGTAAAAACATGACTCATTTTTATTACCATCCTCAGTCTAAACCAGTAGCATGCACTATGCACTTTTTATTTGCATAAACATTAACATTAACAACAATGGCCATATTTTAAATAAATAAAAAAATGTTGGTTGGGTGACTTACAAAATAACATATCTACTATCTTTACAAGTTTTATAAAATGATAAACCACACATTTCAGCCTTTAAACCATTTTTAAGAAAATTATTTGATATAGTTTATATTGATTATATGATTATAGGCATTTAATCTGATCCATGAATAATTCAAAATACCTTATCTGAATTTTTTTTTTTTTTTTTTTTTCAGAATGCACACTAGCTTATTTTCCATCAACAAGTTAAAATTGCATATAAATTGGGTCATATTTTCACATTGGTCTGAACAAAAAGGGCAGACATGCTGAATCAAAATGTAAGTCTACTCTCTGTAAGTAGGTGGCGCTAATGGAACAGCATAAATAGAGCTGTTTCCCTGGTAAATGTAAATTTCCACTGTAAATGGAGGCAAGATGAAAAATAAATGCTATCGAAACTGAGACTGTTGCTAACTGTGCTTAAAGTCACCAGGAAATCAAAATGGACAATTCTTATTTTTTATGGAATACTGCAGTATTTATTATAAATGATTTATCTATCTGTCCATATCTTTTTTTCCTAAATTCACGTGCCCTCATAATCTTTAATCAAAACAACTTCCCCTCCCTCCTGCAGCAACATCTCTTCTCTGTTGTCACGTTTACTGGCGAGAGGGAGGGACAACCTGTCTCTCACATGACATCACAGCAATAGCAAACCACAACCATCCAACAATCCAATCAATTCCCAATGGACAAAATTAAGTACCGCCCTACATTTTTTCTTGTTTTACTGGAATAAACGTAACATTAGGGAAGAAAAGACTATCGCAACTTCTATTTCATGCTGGACAGTATTCAAATCAAATACGGTTTTATTGATAATGAAAATATATAAAAGTAATACCAACCATGAGGAATTTTATTGTGGTTAAAACTTTATTATTTCACAATTTTACTGTATTTTTTATTAAGTGCACTATAAAGTGTGCAGGTAATGGAAAATAATGCATACACTACTCACCATGTGGTTGCAGCCTCCGTTCTTCTCAATGCAGATATTGCACTTGGGGCACTGTGGACAAAATCCAAACATAAGGGTAAAAGGATATTAATTATATTGTTACTATCAAACTTAGCTAACACTCAACAGTATATACTTGATGTGACCATCCTAAATGTATTGGTGTGTGCTTCATTACGTCTTTAGTGTGTGCACTGATGTAGTTGGCCGTCTCAGAGTCATCTGCACATTTTGTCAGCCATTTGCGGATGGTAGCACAGTCTGTGGGGGCGTGATACATCTGTCTGCACTTAAAACTGAAGATAGACGGACACAGTCAATCCAAACACACATGCAATCACGTGCACTCTTTCACATCACATGTATCATGCTAGGAATTGAGGTGTGCGCAAGTGTAATACCAGAAGACTTCTTGGCAGCGGCTGCATTGGACTCTACGAGCTCGAGGTTCCTGCACCTGTATGACTATCGGACAGTCAGCACCAGGACACAACTGCAGCTGGAAATGACTCTGCAGACACACACAAACATGAGCAGGTTAAGAGTGATCAGTGACCTTTTCCAGAACGTGATAAAACTGGAGATTCTTTTTTTCAAAATTCCGTATTATGGCTAATAAGCGATGAATGGACAATATTACAATAAAAAATAAAACTCTAAAATCAATTATTTAGGCATCATAATATTATAATTTAATACACACTACCTTTAAAAAGTTTGGTATCTGTAATATTTTTGTGTTTTTGAAAGACATCTCTTATGCTCATCAAGGCTGCATTTATCAAAAAACGAAGTAAAAACAGTAATATATTACAATTTAAAATATTATTACTATTTAAAATAACTTTTTTTCCCCCTTCAGCATCATTACTCCAGTATTCAGTGTCACATGATCAGAAATCATTCTAATATGCTGAATTGGTGCTAAAAATACATATATTAGTATTATAAATGTTAAAAACAATGTTAATATTTTTATATTCTTGACTGCACTTCTTTGATGAAAAGTTAAAAAGACCAGCATTTATTTGAAATATTACAATGTAAAAGTTTTACTTACACTTTTTGACCAATTTAATTTGTGCTGAATAAAAATATTCATTTCTTTCCAAAACAAAAAAAACCCCTACTGATTCTAACCATTTGAATGATAGTATATAAAAATTCTATAATATAATATATAATTATATAATGTTTTTAAAAATGACTGTTAGATGTAGGCAAAGTAATCGAGATACAATAATAGGAGAAATGAGCACGAAAAATTAAATATTAAAATAATCTGTAAAATTGGCAGATAACAGATGGCACAGACACATTCAGTGCATCCCTAAACTGACACACCTCCACGTAGTCCCTGAAGAGGTAGCGTCTGTATTTGTCCTTCAGTTCCTCGCTGGGCAGCAGAGGAAGAACAAAATCCTCTGGCATGCGAAGAGAGCATTCCTGCGCCATGCAGGAGATCTCTATAGACAAACACAATCCATAGGGGAGATCAGATAACCAGATCACTCTAATCAGCAATATATACCCAATACTGTCCTCAATGTGTGTGTGTGTGTGTGTGTGTGTGTATACTCACCTACTCCCACACCATCTTTGACAAGTACAGTGCAATGCTGCTCCCAGCATGCCTTGCAGAAGGAGTGCTGACAGGGTAGAGAGAGGAGAGAGTCTCTCCGGACCAGCTGCAGACACACCCCACACTGCAGTGATGTCCCGGCCTGAAAACACACAGACATGTCAAGAGAAAGAAGTGCTTTTAAGATACAGTAATGATTGAAAACAGTATAACCGGTTTCTTGTCTTTCAAATCTCTGTGTCTCATATAATAAAATAAATTCAACTTGAATCAATATATCATGTCCATTATCGATTTGGCAAGCTGTGTAAGAAGCGAGATAAAGTGAAGTCAGCTGGCCCTTATCACAAAATAAACCCCTTTACTGACTGTACGCTGCACATATACCATAGTCAGTTTCATCTGCAATTTGACAAAGAACAAGTTTCAGGTTGCACATTTTTAATAGCCTCAACATTGCATTTTAAGAGTGTCATGAAACTCAAGTTTAAAGGGTTTTGAAAAAAAAACCCAAAACAATATTTAATCAAATGTTAACAAAGATGTAAAAAAAGAGCTTTAAAATGTCAGTTGTCATGACTAAACACACACATTATGAGAACTCACAGTGAGAGATCTGCAGGTGCTTGTGGGCTGGGTGTGGGCTTCACAGAGCAACTGCGAAGAGTTGGACTTATACCTTCAAACACAAGAAAAATATTAAGAGACACTTTTTTAACATCGAGATTTTAGGATAAAAATTATTTGAATATAGTGATTATTTTACCAGTATTTAGCTGCATTTTCACTATTTTAATGACCGTATAGTCTTTTTGCTGTGTACCTGTTCACCTAGTCATGCGGTGACAAATTACAATAACATTAAAAAGTTTGGGGATGGTAAGATTTTTTTAATGCTTTTGAAAAAAGTTTCTTATGCTCACCAAGGCTGCATTTATTTAATCAAAAATACCATAAAAACAGAAATATAGTGTAATATAATAAAATTTAAAATAGTTGTTTTCTAATATTTTCAAAAGGCAATTTATTTCTGTGATCCTAAAGCTAAATTTTTAGCATCATTACTCCAGTCTTCAGTGACACATGATCTTAAGAAATCATTTTAATATGCTGATTTGGTGCTCAAGAAACATTTCTTATTATTGTTACAGTTGAAAACAGTTGTGCTGTTGAAACCATGATACATTTTTACAGAATCCTTTGGTAAAAAAAAACAAAAACAAAAAAAAACATTTATTTAAAACAGAAATCTTTTGTAACATATAAATGCCTTTACTGTCACTTTTCAATTTCAATGTGTCCTTGCTAAAAGTATTAGTTTCTTCCAAAAAAAAAAAAAAAAACTCCTACTGCCCTTACTTAGTCTCTCAGATGTCATAAAACAGAATGGGTAATTATACAGATTAGAAAAACATTTGTTTAAATAATTTTAGATGGAGTATAGAATATCACACCACCAACTACCCAAGTGTGCATGCGTTGCTGTATTTAATTACCTTTCGAGTATTTGAGACACTTGCCAGTGAAAATGTACAAGGACCAGTTTGGCTACAGCTGGTGACACCTAAATAAAGAGAAAACAGCACTGTACTGACAGACTTAACTTAATGAACAGCCTCTATTTATAGTTTGGACACATATATACAGCTAAATATTGTTAGTCACAACACTAAACCTGCTAAACAATGTCACTCACCTTCAGCGCACTGGCTACATTGTTGACTTCCTCAGATAGTACCTTTTGACTCTCTCTGTACGTCAAGCAATTAAACTGGTACTTTTCCGGGTCAAATGGTTCTTCTACCGCCACGTCATCATCAAGGTCTTCATAGTAATCAGGGATGTCACCCTCTATGACGTCTTCGTCATCTTCGAATTCCTCGTTACTGTCTGAGGCTTGGCTACTCATATCCACAGACATAGCCCTCTGGGCCTGACCTTTCCCTGACTGACAGCTGCTCTCCACTAATCAGCAGCTTCTGAGCTGCTCCTCTACACCCCTGACTGGACCACGAATCCCAGGGGCTTTTAGCAGCACCGAAAAAAGCAGAAGAAATCACACTCCCCGTCACTCATGAGGAACCGGAGCGAGGGATGAGCTCAGACAGAGAAAAGAAAATACTGAAAGAGAGAACAAAAACATATTATTTGGTAACTATCATTTATATTATTTCTCACAATCTTAAGTGTCTCTAAAAGCTTATGCTTAAATGGTCAAAATAAACAAATTGTCTATGAATTTTTTTTACAAACCTATACATTTTATTTTCTATTTTAAATTATAATTTTTTTTTTAATCAGACAGTCAGCCACCATCCTAAATGTATTTATTTTGTGAAAATGATCGGCTGACCGTACCTTTTCCCATTTAATACACAGCAGCATAAATAAAAGAACGGACATGAAATATTGATTTGAGTTTAAATTATTTCATTAAGTGAGAAGAAAGAGCATCCAGTGAATACTGAATTTAATCTCCGATCCGAATCCTGGTATTTTTGTTATTTATTTTGTGATAATGACCATCTGACTGTACATTATAGGTGGGATAATAATGGATAATAATAGTATTATACAACTGCTAAAACACTTTGACATGAAGTACTGATTAGTTATTTTAATAGCTTCTTTACTTGTCAAACATTTATCAGAATAATTTAATTATTGAATCCAGCAATCAACTAATCAGAATCAAGTATTCTAAAGAGCTGCGTAAGAGTGGTGAAACTATGACGCATTTTTGTAGGCCAAAACTCGAAAGCAAATTAGCATTTTAGCACTTCCGGTTCCATCGTCCCAAAGTTTTTTTAATCAGTTTTTGGTTCAATGGCTGAAATAAGGTCCGTGGTTAACACAAGCTCAAGATACATTCACGTTTTATTCTACGACATAATACACATAAGTATTAACTTACCCTTGATTTTTTAAGCTGTTACATGTCTTGAAAATGACGGTTGCTAACAAGTGGCTAAATCAGACTACAGAGGTTGTCTGGGACATTAAAGGTCATCTGGTGACTGCATTTAGGCTTCAAAATTCATAAAATCTGTGAAAATTATCTTGATGGACAAAACGTGTAAGCATCAGAAACTTTTGTTGATCAAAGATTTTTTTTTTTTTTTATGCAAAAGCCGATGGGAAAATCCTATTGGTTTTTTTTTTTTAGGGAACCAGCGTGATGCTAACTGCCGATTGCCCTACAAAGTGATGTCATAGTTCCACCACTCCATAGAGTGCAGCAGTGGCTGCCCACTTTTTTAGCAGCCTTGGATCAAGTAGTTTTCTCCATTCATTTTTCCCAGAGGGATTTTTAAGTCTTCGTTAAAGAGTTATAAGCTATGAACTGAACCAACCAGCTACAAAGTGAATAACATTAACTTTTTTGAAACAATAAATTGGACAAAAAGACAAAAGTATGAGACTGAAGGCTTTAATGAAGAAAAGAACTACAATCCCATGATTGTCATTTGCAATGCTTCAATCAAATTAAAAACGATATTATAAACATATTTTGCATACACATATTTAAAGAGTTAGTTCACCCAAAAATTAAAATTCTGTCATTAATTACTCACCCTCATGTCGTTACACACCTGTAAGACCTTCTTTCATCTTCGGAACACAAATTAAGATATTTTTAATAAAATCCGATGGCTCAGTGAGGACTCCATTGCCAGCAAGACAATTTACACACAGAAAGCTTCTAAAGTTATATTTAAAACAGTGTGACTACAGTGGTTCAACATTAATGTTATGAACTGACAAGAATACTTTTTGTGCGTCAAAAACAAAATAACGACTTTATTCAACAATTTCTAGTGATGGGCAATCTCAAAACAGCATTTTATGAAGCTTTTTGCTTTAAGAATCTTTTGTTTCGAACCAGTGGTTCGGAGCGTGTATCAAACTGTCAAAGTCACGCCCTCCAGAGGTGAACCATAGAAATTTCAAAACACTTATGACGTAAGGAAGCCACATTTACTGAAATCACGTGACTTTGGCAGTTTGATACGTGCTCCGAACCACTGATTTGAAACAAAATTTGTAAAGCTTCGAAGCTTAATGAAGCAGTGTTTTGAAATCGCCCATCACTAGATATTGTTGAATAAAGTCATTATTTTGTTTTTTTGGCGCACAAAAAGTATTCTTGTTGCTTCATAACATTAAGTTTGAACCACTGTAGTCACATGAACTGTTTTAAATGCGTCTTTAGTAGCTTTCTGGGCATTGAAAGTGTTAATTGTTTTGCTGGCAATGCAGGCCTTACTGAGCCATCTGATTTTATGAAAAATATCTTAATTTCCGCTGTTCCGAAGATGAAAGAATGTCTTATGGGTGTTGAATAACATGAGGGCGAGTGATTTAATGACAGAATTTTCATATTTGGGTGAACTAACCCTTTAAGTAGTTTGAAAGAAGAAACGGACTCTAAATCATTAGCAATGCTTTATGGGAGTAGGTGGGTGCTAAAGTGTCCTTTTGGTGCTTGTCGCAAATCTCTGATTGCTAGATATTTTTCTGCAGAATCCTGAGCAATGTAGTTTTTCACGAGAAATTCCACAGTTAAACAATTATTTAAAAAATAAGTTGAAATAATGCATACTAACAGCTTTAACAAAAGCATGTACTATCGATTAATAGGTTATCATTTTAAATGATTTCCCCTCAAGATAATGAATGGTATTTTACCATTCTTTTTTTAATTCAAGTCTGTTGCACACTATAATGAGGGGGTAGTCGTGTCCAAACATTGGATTGGTGGTTTATTTTCAAGAGCACAGACTGAATTTAAATGGTGAAAGTAGCCTTGCTAGTGTACTCAACTTCAATGACACTCGTTAAGCTTGAACCACAGGTCAAGGAGCTGCTCCATTATTTACAGATCAGCACACCTTGGAAACTATCTGAAGGTGGTATATGTTTGTCTCAGTATTAAAAGTCGCCAAGCATCTCTTAGAGCGTAAGACAATCATAAACTCACATGCAGAGCGGCTTAGTGCTTCGTTTTAACGGATTACACGGTGTACTGACAGTCCAACCGGACAGCAGGAGCAGGGGAGGCCGCGTGCCCGCGCGTCTGATGATCACTGAGATCAGAGCTCTGCGTGTGTGCGCGCGCCTGCTGATGTGATGACAGTCACCGATTCCAACTGAATAAACAATCTCTGCACATTCAACTCAACGTGAGCACGGGGTCGGTGAGCGGCTGCAGCCGTCCGGTCCGGTACCGGATTGGTTGGAACCCCACAGTCATGGGACGACCTGGCCCGGTCCCACACGCGCGGGGACTGTCTATCCTTCACATTCCATCCGGGGCTAAAAATAGCGAGCGAATCTGGGTGGCACGCATAATATCACACTCGGCTGAGTTAGGGATCATGGTTTAAGTGCGTAGGTGTCGGGTGGGGGATGAGCAAAGACTGCAAACTCACGGTACGGACAGTGCGGGTTCTGCTTTGTTTACTCCATATGAATCGGGCCGCACCAGCTGTTGCTACTCTAAATCAGCAATGCACATATATACAGCAGCGCGATCGATGCGCAGAGTCCCTTTTTCCCGCAGTATCCTTCTAAATATTTATTTTTTTAATACACATATCCCGCAGTTTAAGGTGCATATAGTCCAATTAAACTCGTTTAAGCGAATGCACAGATCGTTTAATGTCGTTTTAAAGGCTTTATTCGCAATCATCCGCCAGCGCGCACTCCAGCTCGGGGATTCGTATGTAAACAAGGCCATTTTGGTTCGCTCGATAAAGCCGCTGCTCTGAACGTTTACAGCCCCCCGTCGTACCCAAGATACTGACTTTACTCACCTGCCGGACCGCGTCGGGTCACCACTCGACGCTGGCTGAAGAGAGATTTTGGGACAGAGAGCTGATCCGTTCGCTTAGATGAGTCTCAGCAGAGCTGAAGATCGGAAGTACGGGGGGATTCTAGAGCGTCGTCACTTCCGCGTCCGAGTGAGAGTGAGGCTGTTTTCCACAGTGAACAGACTCCTGTTAACTGAGGAGGGGCCACGAGATACACGAGCTCAAGTACTAAAAACTGACATACATACTTGCAGTCAAACACACACGTGTGCGCTAATGCAAATGTAGGTCAACAAAACAAGAAACCTGATTTACAACGTGCAACGTGCTTTTAAGTACAAAGGCAAACAGAAAAGCGTTTGCTCATTTAAAGCACATAATTTAAGACCTAGCTGTTTTGTTAACATTGAAAAAAAATAGTTTTAAGACTTTTAATACGTGTTCTAGTGTACGTCTGTACTTCACAAAATTAACGTATATGTATTTTAAGTCAAGGGGTCTGTCCCAGTACCCACACTTGCAATCTTTGTACACATTTGTAGTATTTTCCACTTTAAAATAAGAGTTGAAATGTCTTTTTAGTAGTAAACAGCAGTTGCAAACATTTACAAAATACACATACTCATCTGTCCACCGAGAAAAAAAGGGCAACACTTTACATTTACTACTAAATAATATGTATCTAATTAATTTAAAGGGACCTATTCGGTTGTTAAGTCTGGCGTCACGCGGCAGCGCTTCCGGGTCCAAACGCTCTCTCATACCAGAAGAAAACAACAAACGGTGTTAATATACACACACGATGTGGTGTAATACTACCAAAAATTATAATCATAACCTTTATCTCCATACCAAAATCCCAGATGGCCAGACAGTGATTCATCTTTTATAAATGTTAAAATATTAATGTCTGTGACGCTGTGAGCACGAAGACGGTTGTGTAGACTGTAAGTATTTTAAATGTTTAACTTTTTAAAATGTTAAATGGTTAATATAAATAAATAAATGGCCGTTGAGACTGCAATCTTAAGTGAAATGAGTCGAGCCTTGGACCCAGAAACGGCATTCCTTACGTCATGACTTAACAAGTGAATTATGCAAAATTCACTTTTGCATGGTGTTTGGACATAAATGTGTGTTGGCAGTGTGTGTACACAACCACCCTATAATGATAAAAATCCAACCACTCCTTTTTTTTTTAATCCCCATAAATCATAAGCAGTGTCTCAGAACAAGCCGTTTCCAGATCCCTGGCAGTGTGATGTCACATTAGCCACAGGCCCCGCCCACGTATGTTGACAGACACTGCCGTTTTTAACATAGAACCACCCTGAGCGAGTTCACAGCGAGTTGTACACAGTCCACCATTGCTGCACTGACGAGAACGTCTCACAAGCGTTTTAGGTGTTCTGTCGCTGGATGAATTAATCCACATAGCTCTCTCCATTTACTCCTGAAATCTGAGCCGCTGAAGACGAGGTGGATTCATTTTGTTTTAGAAGAAAATGCTACCTCAACTCTACCGAAAGTCATTTATGTCTGCGCGAATCATTTCACACCGGACTGCTTTGTGAACGAATATCAATAAAAAAGGACAATACAAAACAGAGGTTGTGCTAAAAATGTGCTACTTAAGGATATATAAGTACAAACTGTTCGTGTTCCAGCTTACAGCCTCCAGAGTGATACTGGATACGGCAGTAATGAAGGTGAGAGCACTTTATTACAGTTCATCGGAGTTGATGGGTCCGCAACATATAATCTCAGAGGCTGCCTTAGTCCGTAATTTTGACGGACAGTAAAAAATCTGTCATAATCAATTACTACCCGTCATTTTGTCCAGATTTTCGTTTTTATTCACGAACTTACAGGATAAGTAAATAGCTAGGCTATGCATTTTTTATATTATGAAAAGAAAGTTGAACAAAGACTGCGTCACTTTTCAGTTTTCATCTTGAACACTTGTCACGGATCGTGAGTGAACGCGATCATCCTCTCCTCTTTGCAGAACGAAATATATGAAAATATAAAAAATATGTTGAAAGACAAAACGAACTGGATTAGTAACTTAATTATGTAAGTATTATTATAACTTTATTATTATAAAATGGACTGAAACTGGGTGCTCGCCTGTGTGTATTCAAACGCATCATTTTATTCTGGAGACTGAACTCGCGCTCTGCAGACACACAGGAGCACACTCACCACCAACTGGACAGGGGTGGGAATTACATTTACAAGTTACATCAGCCTCAGTAATCTGTCAAAATGACGGACGGGCTTCAGATTTTTTCCGTCACTGCTAAAAAAAATTCGGTAAACGCGACCTCTGAGACTATATATATATATATATAGCTCATTTGCATTTAAAGGGCACACACTGAAACGGCGCGTTTTTGGTCAACCACAAATAGTGGCAATTTTAACATGCTATAAAAAATGATCTGTTGGGTATTTTGAGCTAAAACTTAACATACACACTCTGGGGACAACAGAGACTTATTTTACATATTTTAAAATGGGGCATAATAGGTCCCCTTTAACTTACATTTAAGTTCCTGAACATGATGAATGATGGGATACTCTTGGCCTCCAAAAGGTACACTTGTGTGGAATTAGACATAGTTGGGGATGTTTCATGGCTGTGATGTACTGTAACTAATACCATATTGCTTTTTTATTACAAAAAAGGGATACACACTTGACATGTCCAGCTCAAAGTCTGAATTCAGAATAGCACACTACCATATCACTCGATTTCTGCAATATCTTTATATGGTAGAAAGAGTATGAGTATTATGGTAGTATGCTATTTGAATTTAGTCAAACTATCTGTTTCACAAGGAAATACATCAACACGAACAAAAAGTCCTGCAATTTCAAGACGTCTTTAAGAATGTGTTAACATGCATATTCAATAGTATCCACTAAATTAGTTTGATCAAGATAGTTTAACAATGGTAAATAATGTGCTGCTAAAACAATTATATAATTAACCGTATAACCAGTTGGAAAGATACTTCCAAATGAAAATTGTTTTCCCAATTATCAGCCAAACATACTTTTCTGTGCACAACCAGTTTAGCAGGTGACACCTACAAAGAGTGAAAGACTACACAATGCCCAGACCTGTTCCGAACTCATTCACAGACACAAAAAGCTGCAACAAACAATGTTTATTTGCATGTTTGTTTTTTTTCAACAACATGTTCTATAAAAATATGTATTTTGATAGGAAAAGAAATGTAGAGACAGAAAAGATGACTAAACATAAACAAATGCTTGACATCTTCAAAATCCCCCTGCATATGCACCTTACTGTGATTATAAAAAGGTCAGGGATAGTAAAGTACAGTGGCTCACAGTTAGAGATAATATATGCTTTTAAATGCAGAAAAAGAAAAACATTTAAAAGGAAGACAGGAAAAGTAATAAAGAGCCGATTTAGTCACACTTTTTCAAAAGGGAAGAGGTGTTTCTGCTCTCCACGTTTCTCTCGTTTAGTTACACGCCTTACAATCTTTTCCTCTTGTTCCTCTTGCCTGTTCTGTGGCCATGAACTAGCCAAAGAAGGTGGGGCTGACTGAGCACCGCCTTCTTCCTCCTCATCTGAGGACAGTCCTTCAGCCCCGCCTTCTTTCCCTTGCTTAAGCCCTGTCCCTGATGCAAGCCCCTGTTGCCCATAGCGACGCTTTAGCCTCTCTTTTATCAACAGGCCTTTGACCAGCAGGGTCCAGTTAGCAACTGCACGCTTCTCACGTTTCTGTTAAAAGATTCAAACAGTGATGTCAGCATAATATTTACAAAACACAACTTTTTCACCTCAAAATCCTATATCCTAGCTAAAATGTTTCTTTAGATGTTAGGTAAGTTGAGACATTTTTGTAACACTAGGGTGTTTTAGATGGGGATGCTGTTGTGGAAGACCAAGATCTATGACAGATACAAAAAAAATCAGCATACCTCTTGTTCTTTCTTCTGCTGAATATCTTGCTCATTTTCCCAGGCTGCTTTCAGGATTTCTTGGTGTTCTTCACAGACAATATAGCCATCGTTACTGAAACACATTGATTCAATCAAATCAGATTGTACAAAAACACATGCATACATTTATATTTATTATATGTATCATATAGACAGACACAAAATTTATCCATATTATATTTTTATTATTTTACCATGTATGTAATGAATGGAACAAGAACTGCCCATTTCTTACAGGTGTGTCCTAACCAGATGTGACACATTTCCACATTGAATGCGAAACTGCTGTGAAACATAACACAATCACAGCTAATCAGTGCTGCATTACAGTTCGCCTACTGTGTGTCCCAAAACATAGTATATTGAAATGAGTATCTCAAAGGTAACCAGATAATCTAAATGCAGATCCATGCACACTCTAATATTGCCCATATTCATTGCAAACACAGTACATGTCTGAGACTGATGGTTAAGTAGAGAGGATTAGATAATACGGTTTGAGTGATTAATAATCAATATTGAGCATAAACAGAAACCAAATGAGTGACAAAATGTCCAAGTGTTCTGTCAATCAGTTGTGGCTGGATAGGACAAAACATTCACATAGAAGAGACAGCTTTTATTATATTTCGCCAGGTTGGGACATGTTGTTACAAACACATAAATACACACAAACTTACACTGCATGTGCAAATCCACAATGGTAATCAAAACCAGTCACTGCTGCAGCACAGTCAATGTTCAGTTTTCGAGCAACTCTGTGCAGATTTGGCAAGTGCAGGTGAACACATCCTACTGGTAACATGCACGACTTAAACATGTACACATTCCCAAACTCATTACGTGGTACCTGAAATGCACAAATTCAGATTAGAACTCCAACAAAGAACAGATCAGTATATCTTAAGCAATTATGTTCTTAAACTTTATAATAAAAAAAAATTATTCAAACTCACTTTGCCATCAACGGCGATCGGAGGCTGGTACTCTTCAGTTTGCCAGACTCCAAAAAGAGCCAGATCTTTGACACCTTTCTGCTCGGACATCATCCTGGCCTTACGAGAACGGTTGGAAAAACCAACCACCATCTGACAGAAAGCACTTAATATTAAATTAGCTTTAAAAACAAGAACATGTTAAATCATGATCAGAACAGACCTTGTATGGCTCTTCTCCTAGTCGAACTGTCCTTGCTTCCTTCAGCCAGGTATCTCTAGAATGGAGCGTCTGCACACAGTCTCTGAAAATAAACAAACACCATTAACAATTTCTATTTGTTGTAGTGTCTCAGATGTGGGGAAACAGGAAATATGGCAACAGAAATAGAAAAGAATGTATGTATAGACTTAGATCACCTTTGCTCTCATCTGATGTTCACTTAAAGTGTTATTGTTAACTAAAACAAACTACATAAAATAGTTTTTGGTCATTAAAAATAAATCTGAAATAATACAATTATGATGAAAAACAAACTTATTAATAAATAAAGCTATATAAAAATGACAATACTAAAACTTAAATGAAAACATAAAATGTAGAAAAAAAAACAATTAAATTCAATATGAATAAATATAGCGTTGTGATGCCTAAATTCACTTGTAGCATTTCATATTTTAGTGTTTTATTTAATTTATTTAGATAAAATAGTATAGAGTTCAATCAAAGTCCCTTTCAAGGAAAAACATTTCACTCTGCGGCCAATGCCTCCGGGCAGATATTTTGGGCATCCAAGATCAAGGCTGTATCCGAAATCACATTATTCCATACTAAATAGTATATACTATGCAAAAAAAAAAAAAAAACTGTGTGACAAATTCACAGTAATCATAAAAGTGTAGGCAAAAAACAACTGGATGACCTACTACTTCCAGCGAGCTTCTGAAGTGTGCATATGACAGTGAAGGGACACAACTGGTGCTGGTGTCATGATGATGACAACATGGCGAATGTAGTAGCATGTCCGGATTACATTCATACTACACACATTCATACTATACAGAACATACTTTTTTAGCAGTCGTGAAGTAATTACTTATTCAAAATAAGTACCTATTTAAGAGAGTGTGCGATTTCGGACGCAGCCTAGTCTACTTAATTCCTGAAAACTCAAAACCTGCTTTCCAAACTTACATTTAAATAACATTTCAAATCAGCAACAAAATCTGACATGAACAGTAGATGTTGTTTCTTATGCTCAAATAGTGTTAAAAGAGCTTATTTTTAAGGCTAGACCGGCCAATGCGCATGTCCTAAGCGCGCGCCTCAGAACGCTGACTGTTTCTATAGCACCCAGAGCTTCTATTGGCAGCTGCAGTGATGCAATGACTTTAACAATTGGCGATTGGCTCATTTATTTAGAAGGCAGGACTTATTAAGTAATATGAGGGCACCGTCTTTGTACATCTATCTAAAGTCTTTGGTTTAATATCAGCCATTTACTGGTTATTGGTCATAACATAATAATTAGTGGTTTATCTGCATAAATATATTTAATAATTCAAATAGTATGCTGTTTTCTAAAGCAGATTTACAAAAGGAATATTCATCCATCTTTCATGTTGTACATTATAATGTTGTTATACCTACATTCACTTGTAGCATACAAAATATATAGGGTTTACCGTGAATAAACTGGTTCTCCTCTGCAGTACCCCAGGACAGCGGCTGTAGAGGGGTAGAGGGCCTCGTATTTAAGCAGGTGCCTCTTTAGCGCGTACAGTGGATGGTTCTTATATTCTGAGATGGATGTCGGCAATGGCTTGTCCAGTAACTTTGCCTGCATCTGGTGATAAGGAGCACAGGTGAGTCTTAATGCACGTCACATGTGATGTAGACATATTAGAGTGTACACTACCATTCAAAAGTTTGGGGGTGATAAGATTTTGAAGAAGTCTCTTATGCTCACAAAGGCTGCATACATTTGATCAAAAATACAGTAAAACAGTAATATTATTACAATTTAAAAATAAGTTTTCTATTTTAATGCATTTTAAAATCTAATTTATTACTCCAGTCTTCAGTGTCACATGATCCTTCAGAAATTATTCTAATATGCCGATTTAGTGCTCAAGAAACATTTCTTATTATTATCAATGTTAAAAACAGATTGTTGTTTTTTTTGTTTTTTTTTTTAGAAACGGATACACTTTTTTCAGAATTTTTTTTTTATTAGAAATTTTAAAAGAACAATTTATTTGAAATATAAATCTTTTGTAACATTATAATTGTCTTTACTTTCACTTTTGCTCAATTTAATGCATTCTTACTGAATAAAAAAAAAAAAAAAACTTACTGACCACAAACTTTTGATCACAAATGTAAATGACAGTGCAAACGTACCTCCTGATCCTCCTTCTGTCCTCGTTCAGTATCTGGAGACTTGTAGATCTCCATAGTCTCTTCCCACCATTCAGAGTCAATGCGCCGCCGCCGTGATGACGTTAGCCACGTGGGGTCATACCTGCTGCTAAGATCTTTCAGGTACCCCTCGTCATCCACGCCCACCACGTAAGTGATCGGTTGAGTCGCCTGATCGGAGCAGAGCTGAAGTTGGCCGACTCCTTGATCCACATCAACACACACCCACCTCCCGGTACTTTTCAAATACACCTCCAACCACTCATCTGCCCCATTCCCCTCTTTTCTTTTACGTCTTTGTTTCTTCACCTCTTTCTCTTCCTCCTCTTCTTCTTCTTCTTCTTCTTCTTCATCACTTCTCTCCTCCTGTTTGACTACGCTCGGCCTCTGAGGAGCCCCACCTTTGCCTTTAAACTTTGACTTTCTGCATACTTTCATGGGCCCGTCGGAGTCTTCACTGTCATCCTCATTGGGTGGCTGAAACTCCTCATCACTCTGCTCCTCCTCCTCGCTGCTGGCTTCTTTGTATGACACTTTTGAAGCTACACTTCTTCTTCTGCTGTTTTTGGGTTTCAGGCCCCCTGCTGCCTCTTTCTCTGCTGCTTCCTCTTTCTTTTTCTTTCTCTTTACACCTCTTTCCTCTTTTGCTGCAGCAGTCGCTGATGACGGGCGTTTGGATCCAGGGGATATCTTCGGCTTTGGGGACACTTTCTCTGATTGATCTTTCTCCGGAGTGCTCTTGGTAGGTGTGGTCTTGCTCTAAAAGCAAGAAAAAAATGCTCAGTCCATCAGAAAACAAGGATGGAATTTTAACAAGCAAAAAAACAAACAAAAGAATCCAAAAAAGTTACCTTGGTAGCAGGTGGTGGCTTCAGAGGAAGAGGTTGCAAGGACAGCACCAACCGACAGTAGAGTCGCAATGACCGCAGGACCAATAAGAACAGCTACAGAAAGTGACATCACAGATCAGAACCAAACTTAACCAAAGTTAAACACCAAATCACTACCATTCAAAGTTTGGGGTCAGCAAGACTTTTTTGAAAGAAATGAAAACTTTTATTCAGCAAAAATATGAAGCAGCACAACTGTTCTCGACATTGATTATAATAAGAAGAAATGTTTCTTGAGCACCAAATCAGCATATCAGAATGATTTCTGAAGGATCATGTGACACTGAAGACTGGCCATCACAGGATTAAATTATATCTTAAAACAAATTAAAATAGAAAACAGTTTATTTTAAATCATAATATTTAAAGGATTAGTTCACTTTCATATTAAATTTTCCTTAAAATTTACTCATCCTCATATTTTATCCTTTCTGCAGTCGAAAAGAAATTAAGGTTGAAAACATTCCAGGATTATTCTCCTTATAATGGACTTCAATTGGCCCCAAACGGTTGAAGGTCAAAATTACAGTTTCAGTGCAGCTTCAAAGGGCTTTAAACGATACCAGACGAGGAATAAGGGTCTTATCTAGTGAAACGATCGGTCATTTTCTAAAAAAATTAATAAAAATGTATATGCTTTATAAACACAAATGATCGCAAGTGCTTCCACTAGACCGCCTTCCATATTCTTCAAAAAGCTTACGCTGTATGTCCTACACCTTCCCTATTCAAATTACGGAACGAACGCAGTGTCTGGTATCATTTAAAGCCCTTTGAAGCTGCACTGAAACTGCAATTTTGACCTTCAACTGTTTGGGGTCAATTGAAGTCCGCTAAAAGGTGAATAATCCTGGATTGTTTTCATCAAAAACCTTAATTTCTTTTTGACTGAAGAAGGAAGGACATGGACATCTTGGATGACACGAGGGTGAGTAAATTATCAGGAAATTTTAATATGAAAGTGAACTAATCCTTTAACAATATTATTGTTTTACTGTATTTTAATTAAATAAATGCAGCCTTGGAAAGCATAACAGGCTTTTTTCAAAAACATTAAAAAAATTTTTTTTAAAAATGACCAACCCCAAACTTTTGAACAGTAATGTACCTTATATACATGTTTTTTGCATAATTCATCTGATATGAGGTCAAGGTAAGTAAGATCTCTCTCACGTAGGTCATCTCCTCATGGTCCCTTGCTGATAAACAGCCAATTCGTTTTTCCAGCACCGTCCTTAACTCCACTCCCTTCTCCTCAGGTAAGGTGGGGTTTAATGTAAATGTCACTTGAAACCTGGGAGGGGGTCACACAACAAAAATCAGACACAACACAGTCATAGATTATTGATATATAATAATATTTGCATATAGCACAGGAATAGGAATAATTTGGAATAGGAATAATTTGCGTCTTTTGCAGAGGCACATTTTCGTGGCTTAATGTAAACTGTGTATATAAAATCAGATAGCAATCTGATTATTTAAGGGCTTAGCCACTTAGCCACATAAATGTGTCTCCACAAAACGAATATAAATCCTATCTTCGATTCCTGCACAAAATGCAAATTTAACAGAGTTCACATCAACAAAAGCTACAGATATGAGCTGCATTTTATTTATCATCTGCTAATTTCAAGATCAGAGACCACAACAGGAAAGAGAGCAGCATCAGCAATGGTAAGATAATTTAGTCTCACTACTTTTAACGAAGATTATTGTGTGTTGAGCATCTGCGACTCACTTTCAGTTTCATTTGCAGCAGTTTGCACATCGGCTTGCTGAAGAAATGCTCAGCAACTCATCTGCGGTGATGCGTGTTGTCATATTTGGCTATAGCATGTCACATAGCCTATAACTCTCTCACACGTTTATTTTTTAACATTTTGGGAGGAGTAAAATTGACATATGTGGTTGCAACAATCAAATGCATTTACACTTGTCCGGTTTCATTTGAATGCGCTTCAGACCACCTCCTGAAGTGGCGCTCAAAAGCGTTTCGGAGGGCATTTACACCTGGTCTTTTTATGATCAGATAGTAGTTCTGTCAAATTGATTAATCGTGATAACATAAAAGTTTGTGTTTACACTCACACTAGTTCAAACCTGTATGACTTTTTCTTCTGATGATATTTTCATTTTTGGGTGTAATATGCCTTTAAATTACCAAGTGTAATACTCCCCCAAGAAGGCAAATCAGGCTTACCATTTGAGAAGCCCCTCCAGGAAGCCAGTGTTTATGCGTTTTATAGCAACTGTGGTAAAGTGGGCAGGCAGTATTGACAAGGCAACAGCCAACAGGTCAGGCTCACAGGCGAGTCTGTTTCGAAACAAACCGCCAGCCAATAAGCAAAGCAAATGAACCTGTTTGACAGAGTAAATAAGAAATCATACACCAGTACAATACAAGTAATTGAAAAAAGCCAAAAAATTAATAAAGTGAGATCATATTATACATTACTACTTCATATTATTGCTATAAACTTTTATTATATTATATTATGTTTAGGGCTGTTGATTTAACGTGTTATTTTAATTAATTAGTCATGGAAAATAACGTGTTAAAATAATTTAACGTATCTATCACAACCGCCCTGCCCCAGACCTGTGTAGTTCATCTTACATTTCATACAGTTGATTGGTGATGAACATGATGCAGGCCAAAAACTCACTGTGATGTAGCTTATAGAATGCAGTTAGAATGGCCTAAAATTCAAGATATCAGGGTAAAAATGCCCCTGTATGAATTGTTGTCTCATATATAGGCCTATATGATATGATATAGTATTAGTTAAGCAATACCAATGTCACACGAGTAACGAGCGCAATATCACACGAGTGCACTTTTTATCACGAATAGCACAAGTGCAAATGTGATATTGATTTTACACAACAGTTCAATAAATAAGTTAATGTTGTGATATATTTTACATGGAATATTGTCTGTTTTTGCTCAATTTTTCCAAAGAAAATATTACCTATAAAGCCAGAGCAAACTTTTGTGCATCTCACAGTGGTATATAGTTTCTGAATGAATCCGCTTTTGAAAGAATCAATCGGGTAAACCAATGATTCAATTGCCCATTCATAAAGAGAGCCATTAGGTGTGTTCGACTTGAATCGGCGCTGCACCTATCTACTTAATGAATCAGCCGTTTGAACAAATCGAATGAATGACTCAATGACTTACTTATTTAGACATTTACTGCACCTACTGGAAGTTTTAGTTTCTTATTTAGAGTATCATTTCATATTTCGGGAAGAGTTTGCCCATTAAATTCTGTTTATTTACGTTTTCTCACCCTTGTGTTGTTTCAAACCTGTATAACTTTCTTTTGCAGAACATAAAAGATATTTTGTAGAATGTTGGTAACCAAACTGTTTTGGTCTGTAAATATATCTAAATACCAATTCAGATGCAGCTTCTGTGTAAGAAATTATATGTTAAACCCAAATAAAATATTTATTTTCAAAACTATGTTTTGTAATGTCTATTTGATGATTTTCTCATTTAACACAATAATGACTTTAAATCAATTATTTCTGAGTAATTTCTGAGCCAAATTTGATATGCGATTCATTTTATGATTAATTAGATTTTTAAAAATGTAATCGCTTGACAGCCCTAATTATATTATATTTATTATATTATATTATTAAAAAAAGTGGGATCAGTAAGATTTTTTCTGAAAGAAATTAATACTTTTATTCAGCAAGAATCCAAAATAAAAACATTTATAATGTTACAAAAGTTTTTTTGTTTGTTTTTTTTTCAAATAAATACTGCTCTTTCGAACTTTCTATTCATCAAAGAATCATGGTTTCCACAAAATATAAAGCATCATGTGACTGGAGGAATGGCTGCTAAAAATTCAGCTTTGCTATCACAGGAATATATTACATTTAAATATTAAAATGGAAAAAAATTGTTTTAATTTTCCCTCCATTTGTAATAATATTTCACAATATTACTATTGTACTGATTTGTTTTTTTAAATATTCTAAATAAATGATGACCTTGATAAGCATAAGACTTTCAAAAATCTTTTCAACA
The DNA here is from genome assembly GCA_037101425.1 of Elopichthys bambusa. Lineage (NCBI taxonomy): Eukaryota > Metazoa > Chordata > Actinopteri > Cypriniformes > Xenocyprididae > Elopichthys > Elopichthys bambusa. The sequence goes on from CM074446.1 coordinate 14,287,777, forward strand.
TGTGTATATTTAGTTGGAAAAAAGACTAAAACAGAAAAACACACACATACCTTGTGGGTATCCACCAGCAGCTCCTTGTTAAATCGTTTCATCATTCGACGCAGATAAGTTTCAAACTCTTCTTTCCTTTTCTCCCTGGAAACAGTTGTCATGGTGTTTAGGATTTTCCTTTTAATCTTTCTGACCATCACAGCTCCTTTTATGAATGTGACTGCAACTATCTTGTAGACATTTACCACACAAAAGAATTTCGCCACTTAGCAATCTGCCAATTATTAAACTCTCTCTCACACACTCACTTTTTCTGCCTCTTGCGTGCCATGTCTGGAGTCTCGATCTCAATCTCCACAGGTTTAGACACAACTGCTAGTTCTGCCGAGTCCACAGGACCCAGCGGTTCTGCCATCTCTGAGAAAGCACACAGTTCAAAACATCAGTGTGTATGAGTGCTGAAAAACACACCAACTTAGAACACTTACTCACTTACTGATATTGAAATACATAAATATATACAATCTAAACAAATATAAGTGATTCACAAAATGAGACTATGTACCTTCCACTTCCTCCCATTCCTCCTCATCTTCACTCGCCTCCTCTTCACTCTCCTCCTCTTCTTCTTTGACTTGTTTTGATGGTGATGAGTGCTCTGTGAACATGGAGCTCATCTCCTCACTGTGGTCACTCATGTCCTCTGGCTCTTCTGTTTTGACTTTACTGTCCCGGAAATACTTGCTTGTCCTCTCATCAGAGGCATCTTTGACCTTTTTGGACACACAAGACGTCACCCTGGAGTTTTTGCGGTTCTTTTTGTCCAGCATACCATTTTCTGAAACAGACAAACAGGACATGGATGCAGAACAAAGATGTATTAGAGAGCAGAAAGCAGATCATTCATTTATTACATCATCATTCAGGATGTTGGATGTACTTGATTGACAGGTTGACATTTCAGTCTCTATTTTAACACTGTGTTTGTCTAAAATGTTGTCTTTGTTTTCTTTTTACACCAAAATTAGACATTTTTACTCTTATATTCTGCTTTCTAAATACTGGACAGAAATCTTGCACAGAGTATTAAAACCTACCAAAAATGCTGGACACGCCCACACTCATATATTGGTGACACATTAAATCAAATGACAAGAAGAAGGGCTTAATTTGAAATGCATCTGTTAAAAACAAGTAACGCAAGAGAACTCGAGCGAGAGTGGCTGTACACCTGCATACTGCAGCTGTCTGCATCAACCGTGCACTAAATTCAAACTATTACAGTTCATTCATTTAACTGTCCAACTGCAATACTGCCTTTTAACTACTCAGCGAAGAGTTTTGATCCCAAGTTTGAGACAAAGTACATTTTTATGGAGCGCAGATATATATCTCTATACAGATACCTTTGTTTTTTTGTGTTTTGGATGCCGGTTTGTTCTTTGCAATCTGCTTCGGTTTCTTTGTGTCCGTTTTCTGCTGTGTCTCTTTTCTCTTTGCCATTTGCTGTTGTTGTTCGCGGACTGTTTCAGGACAAATGAAACACGCGTTCAGAGAAAGAGAGATATACTTGCATTACACGTCAAATTGTGTAATGTAACCTGAAGACCACTGTTACCCAACACAATCACCTCCCACCTTTCATAACACCGAAAGCATGCACTTTGCTTGCAGGAGATCCGAAAATACGTCACATCCGCCTCTACTAACGTTGTACAATTGTAATGTGGTGATCTTAACGCTAGGAGGGGATGTTGCACAAACTTCTTTTTTCGTTATCAAGGTGTTAAAGGGATAGTTCATCATTTACTAACCCTTAAGTTGTTCCAAACCTGTATGAATTTCTTTCTTCTGCTGAACACACACACAAAATAAGATATTTTTAAGAATATCTGTAACCAAACAGTTGATGGACCCAAACAGTTGACTTCCATAGTATTTTTCTTTCCATACTATGGAAGTCAGTGGGAACAACTTCAAAACAACTTGAGGGATTCTAAATTTTTTTATTTTTGGGTGAACTATCCCTTTAATCATCATAGCATTAATATAGTATAGCTTAATGACAATGATTTATATGGTTCTGTCCATAGTCTAGAAAACCGCTGTGTTTAGCACTAGGATAGTGTTTTTTAAAAACCACAATCCCGTTTTATTGATCAATAAATAAACACACATAGACAACTGTACAGTTATAATTTTATTATTTGAATGTTTTCCATTAAGCTTAGGAAGATTTGATCTGTGATGAACACTAATCAGTGTGTGCTGTTTCAATCACAGGAATCATACAGATGATCATATTTATGATGTGGTGTGATAATAGCTTGCCATAGAACACATTAACCTCATTCAGTCAAGTTCATTAACATTTGGGCTTGACTTTGTGTGTGTGTACATCTATGTTTATGTACCTGATGGTGCTGATGCAAATGAACAGCTGTTTTAGCATCACTTGGCAGCAGATGTCCAGCCAGTGTGTGCGTGTGTGTGTGTGTGTGTGTGTGTGTGTGTGTGTGTGTATGAGAGAGAGAGAGAGAGAGACTTCAGAGAACCGTCTGTGGACTTGATTGGCAGAGCAGAATCAGATATTCTTCCTGCAGCCAGCCAGACTCAATGGGCATCTGTGCCCAGGCCGATGCCAGGACAGGTGTGTGTGTGTGTGTGTCACATGATTGGCATGGAAAGAGTGGTGTTTGGCACCAATACTCTATGACGACACAGTCCCCCAGCCCTGCATGGCTTCCATCCCTATATGAGTCCTGAGCATTCTCAGATAGGAATAAAAAGCCATACAGGGCAAAGAGGAACGAAAGAGATCTCTTTCAGACATTTACACACAATAATTCCATCTAATCTTTATGCCAATACACAGAAAACGTGATTCCTTGGTTTTAGCGCGACATCCGGTGGACGTGTCCGGTATTACAAGTTTGCCGTGCTCTTAAATCGCACTGCAATAGTCGTCACCACTACCGTTGTGACCATTACAGGACAATCTTTCCGATACAGCATTGACAAAAATAACGTCATATCCCTAAATTTTAAAAAATAGCGCTAGATTTTACCCGCTGGAGCTAAAATGTCCACGCCAAAGTGTGAGAAAAAAACGCATTTTTTGTGAATGAAATAATTCACATTTCCCTTATTGTAGCCAAATCGATGCCTTTTAAGGTCGATGGCATCAATAGACACATTTAATAGGTATAACACGGATCTCCGGCACATGCACCTGTTGTCCAGTCATTGCGATGTCTGAGAGTAAAAACGCTGGCGAGTATTTTCTCTCCATCCATGCACGCGCAACAGGAGGAGCACAAACCGACGAGACTCTCTGCATAGAAAAAAACTTGTAAAATAACAGGTTAACCAAAACTATAAATCTTTGTGAAGGTCGAGCTATGTTCTCCAGCATCTGACGCGCAGTTCGGTGCGTAAAAACTAGCAGCGCAAATCGTCACCATGTCATACATGACATTAGGATGACCAACGCATGATGATGAAATGACTGGAAACGTCCGTGTGACATTCTTGCAACATACTGGTACACTACTATGGCAAGCCATATTAAAAATTATTCATGATTAAAAAAAATAAAAAAAAATGTATCTCACTAGTTACAGTTGATTTTTACCTAGGCTAATTAGCCTAATTTTTATTAATAAAACTAATTGGCTTTAAATGTAACACTAATAAAACATTACTAGTAAGACTGAAATGCTACTAGTAACTGGGATACTATTGGTAATAGAATTTTAGGTTTTTGTAAAACTGGACTGGATAGGGATAGTAGTAAGCTAACTAAAATTGCTACTAGAACATAACAAATAGGTAAAACTATATAAAACTGGAATAGGTACCATCATCAATTGAATTACACACTAGTTGGAAAAGAATAGTTGATATATGAACAACAGATCCTCATAGGTTTCAAATACCTACAAAAAATGTGTAATTTCTTAAAAATAACAATGGAATAGTACTTTGGATTGTGTCTAATACCAAAGGAATAATTACTAGTGACTAATTTAATAGATTTAGTCACTATCAGAATGTGGTTAGTAGCCTATCTAATGAAAAGTAAAATTGGTCATATTTAATAAAAGCCAGTACTGCCTATTATAGATAACTAGTAGGCTAAATAAAAAATAAAAAAATGTATCAACGATATAAAAATAAATAGGCTAGCCTACTAGTTATTTTTACGGCATAAATGTTAAAATTGCGTGCCATACTATACCTCCTTTTCTGTTTTAACAGTTCGACGTAGCCCTGTAAGAGATAAGAGATGTTCGAGTTTTGCCCTGTAAGAGATAAGTGAGTCAGACAGAGATAGACAAAAAAGCCCTTGATCGATAATATCAGTGACCGGATGAGAGGAGCCATGGCGCAGCAGTCTGACAGGAGAGAGAGATGATGAACGGCGAAAGTCTGTCCGGCTGCTCCAGACTCCGGAGGAGAGAAGTCTGCGATATAGCAGCGGTTGAGGTGAAAAGTTAGCGGAACGGCATTCCTCATTCCAAAGCATGGATCGGAACATGTCATCCCGACCCAAATGCCCGTGTTTCCAGCTCCAGTGCCTCAGTCGGATGATCATGAATAGGTATCGGTATTAGCGACTGTGAGCCAGCAGGTGGATGTCGCCTCGCCCAATCAGAGTCCCGGTTTCACGGGGCACAGCAGCGTCAGTCAGTCAGTCAGCCAGCCGGTCGGAGTTTGAGCAGCGTTGTGCAGCTGTGCGCTCCTCCATTCACTCTCGCGCAGACAGAGGCGAGGGGGCCGCCGCGAGGAGGGGTGGGGAAGCGGACAGGCCCCCTCCCCTGTAGCCCGGACGACCAATGGCAGTGGAGCAGCTAGAACAGAAAGGACATCATACCTGAGCACGAGACCAACCTCCGTGCGCGCGGGGGATTTTCCCCCCTCATCTGTTAGAGAAGCGCGCGTGTTAATAAAGGGCTGCGGTCGCTGAATAGGGCCTTTTTTTAACCCTCTTTTCAAATACCGCCAGAAAGCAGTTTCTTTCTGCCTCTAATAGTACAGGAGAGACATTGGAGTGGGAGAGCAGTAAAATATGTGTGTATGTGTGTGGCTACTCTTCCTTCATCTTGCTCCTTCATTCTAATGAACAACTCACCAGGACATCCTGCACTTGTTCTGTCTCTCTCCCTCTCCCTCCTTACTCTCTCTATCCAATCTATGTGTATGTGGTTCCCCTTTTTATACTTTGTCGGGCGTCCGTTCCTGTTGGTTGTCCTAACAACACACTGTAGACTCAGACCCTTGAGACAAAAGACAGCTCCAAGTGTCTACAGAGAGAAGAAGAAGAAAAAACCTTCCACAGCCATTTGGAGGGTTCACTGCCCCCCTTCTCTTCTCCAGCACATTCCACAGCGTTTCCTCGCGCCCTCTCTCCCCTTGCCCCTCCACTGCTGTCTCCCCCGAGCCGAACGGGGCACATCACGGTGGAACGGAGAGGGAGAAAGATGGGGTCGAAGGCGTTTTTTGGAGGCAGAGGGTTTTTCTTCTTCAGGCGATAGCCTAGCCATTCGAGGCAAATGTCAAATGATGTCACTCTTCTTCCATCGGCTGCATGTTGTTTTTGTTGTTTTGCATTGTGCCCGTAGAAAAAATAGAAAAATGATGTTGGCACTGAGGCCATGTACTTCCACTGCCAATTGGGATGAACCTGATGTTTTTTTTTTAGTCAGTGGTCTTCTTGTGGTCTTAGAAGGCACACAAAATCTGCGCTTGGGTGACAGACTGTTAAAAAAAAAAATAGTTGAGAAAAGTAAACAAAGGTAACATGCTTCTTCCTAGCACTGGGAATATTATTAGGAATCATAAACTACCATTTAAATTTAACTGAATTTATTTCAATGTATTATGCTCAATTAACACCACATATTTTAGTTAATAATTATTAGATATGTTTTAAATGATGTAAACTCCTATCAAGAAGAAAACATCTTGTAATGAACAAACATAAAAAAAACAAGAAAGAAAGAAAACTCTGTCATTCTCACTGTTTCTTCTGCAGAACACAAAAGAAGATATAAGATATGGTAACACTTTACAATAAGGTTTCATTTATTAACATTAGGTGAACATTAGAATGAACAATATTTCTACAGCATTTATTAATCTTATACATTATTAATATCAAAAGTTGTATTTGTTAACATTAGTTAATGCACTTTGAACTAACATGAGGAAACAATGAACAGGTATGTAGTTGTATTAACTAATGTTAACAAAGAATAATAAATACTGTTACAAGCTCATTGTTAGGTAATGTTAGTTAATACATTAACTAATGTCAACAAATGAGACTTTATTGTAAAGTGTACTGAAGATAAAAGAAGAATGTTGGTAACCAAACAGTTTTGGTGTCCACTGACTTCCACTGTATGGACAGAAAAAAGAGATTTCTCAAAAGTCTAAATATCTTTTATGCAGAAGAACGAAAAGTCATACAGGTTTGGAACAACATGAGTGTGGGTAAATGAGTTTTCTTTTTGGGGTGAATTATCCCTTTAATTAAAATGAGGATTTCTTATCACCACACATGAAAAACACTAAATGGCAACAAAAATGCCAACAATAGCATGAAGTCTGGAAACTGCGGAAAATAATTCTAACGGTAATCGCATAATTTATTCATACCCCAATGCATGCTAGGACCTCACAAACCCTAAACAAATCAGAAATATTCTCCAATATGAAACTTTGTTTAGACAACTCTGTTAGGCTATAGTTGGATCAACATTGGGGGAATATTGTTGGTCAAACATGTGCTTTATATAGATTCAAAGTCATTCATTAATATCAGCAATTTAAAAAGCCCTGTAATATGGATAAATGTGACTCCTTTTTATAATAATCCCAAAAGAACTCAGCAAACACAACAAATGTTAACACTTTAGGCTAATTCGATGAAGTTAGAACTTACAGCAGGTGTAAAAAAAAAAAAAAAAAAAAAAAAAGGGTTAGTAAATGTATAATTTGTGCTAGTACTAGATATATAACTTTTGACAAACATTCAGTTTGGTAAAGAAGCCTCGAGTATAAAAAAATAAAACCGGTAATTGTGAATTTTAAAGTATGAAATTTGAAATTGTAAGGTAAAATTGTGAGATATAAAATCACAATTATAAGATACTATCTTTTATTTACTTATTTTTTTAAATAAAAGCAGGTTATCTCTGTGATATCTATGTGAAATATCACACACACTGATCCACCCAAGACACACTTGTAATAAAGACTTGGATAAAAGACCCGAGACACAACTGTGCATCTCTTTAAGGATAATAGTGAGAATAGTTTAAGATGTTTCATGCTTGAAAGACCCTGAATTCATTCTGCCAAAGAATGCAGGTGTTTGAATCATTTGTGAGTGTTCAAACAAACCTGAAGAAATGCAAGTGGAAGCAATTGCGTGGAAGGACAAGGCTCAGTAATAGCCGTATTTACAGAGTGCTGACCAGTAATTTGGTATCTGTCGGTTTACCAGGCAGAGGAGTGTGGCTTCTCTTGTGGAAAACACTACCTGAGTTTCACAGCGGAAAGTTGGGCACACCTGCATGTGCGATTAGACGGAGGGATTGTGCGAACAGCAGCGTCGGCCGTTGGAACAAAAAGAGGGACAGGAAAATCATGAGAGTCATCTGGTCTGCAGCGAGGCTCCCCGTCAGAATTCCACGCTCAGCTCTCTGGACGCCGCACCAGCACAACGACACAATGAACTGCATAATCAACTGGGATTTACCTAACAAAGAACAGCCTGCCACACATGGGCACACATGCACGCACACACCAGGGAACAGACACGCATGGCACCTGAAACACACTCGCTCAAACACAAACACACAAACACACGCACAGCTGAAATAAGCATCTACTCACAGTTTTAGAACCACTGAATCAGCAGCTAGACCAGTGCCAGTAGTAAATGAGAACACAACCGCACACGACTACACAACATACTCACACTTACACGCTTTAATAAGTGAATGTGATGTGATTTATTTACGTAATTTTAAGTGTAGAGCTCTGTGTATACTTGTGATATGGATGGCTGGGTAAATTGTGTACGGTAGTATGCGTGTGTGTGCAGTGTGATGTGAAAGTGCAGTGTGTATGTGTGAGCATGAGGTGCGAGTCTGATAGGGGGTCCAACAGCTCTTTGATCATGACAGCCTGCGGAAGAGAGCTTCTGACAGAGCTCTGCAACCCCTCCCACATACACACACACACACACACACACACACACACACACATCTAAACACTATTTTCAGTGCTTTCAATTTTAAATCAGCCTTTTTATGTTTTAATAATCACTCCCACACTCAAAAAGTTTCTACATGGATGAAAGTAACCATCAGTGTGCATTTATTTAGTGAGAGGAGCATTACTGTTAGTAATGTCTGCTGTAGATTTCTGTCAGAGGTTTTCTGTCAGGGTTGAGTTCATAAGACCATCCCCTCATTCACTCAAGGGTGAAATCTCTGTTTCTTATCTTTTTATCCAGAAATGTTGGGAAAGTAGTCTCCTCTACTCGGACCCTGTAGAAGCAATAGATATGGCTATTCCTGTTCAAGGATGTGGTGAGCTCAGTAGGGTTAGAATTCGATCCAATAGCAAAAGTACGGAGCCCTGAGCTTGACATGCGGAAGGAAGAACAAGATATTCAGGTCACGATTTGGCCAACAATCATGTACTGTTGCAGAAAAATCAAGATACATTGTTTTGTATGTGTGGGACATGATATGTGAAAAAAAAGAAAAAAGAAAAAAGATTTACAGAACTTATTAATTTGTGACGTTATCAATTCATTCCATCCTTTTAGTTAAATCATGGCCACGTTGTACTAATTTGTTCCCTCAGCCTCAATTTAACAAAATTAAAATGGGGGAATTAATTAGTAAAACGTGCCCACGATTTAATGAAAACAAGGGAAAATTATTAAAACATGGCCATGAAATACTTAAGTAGTTGGAAAGAATTGTTTTAATTTGTGGCCACAACATCATTTTTTTTTCTTCCGCATGTCATGTGTGAGGCTCCGTACAATATGATTCTCAGTAAATCTTGATTTTTCAGCAACTGTACAGTTGTTAAATCATACCAACCATAATTGTAAGTTGGTGAATATACGAGTTGGTGATTTCATATTAATTTGTACAAAACATACACTGTAAACCCTACACTCAAACTATTTAATTGGTTTGAGTAGGACAAACTTAAAATAAACAAATTAGTTCAGTCAAATTAACTTTTACGAGTATTTAGCACTTTCTTTTTCTTTCAAGTTCACAGAACTGATATATTTTAAGGTAACTGAACTGTTTCATTGTTTTGAGTTTTATGAACTTATTTCTTTTAATTTAGATGAAGTTTAAGTTTAATTGAAACTGGGCTGGGATTTCTATTTCCCAGCATGCTTTGCCCATGGCACTCAAAAGGGGGAGTAAATGCTAAAATTAAGTGTTATATAATGTTTTTTTTGTTTGTTTTTTTGCGCAAGATTAATGTTAAGTGGGAGATTAAGTAGTGATTAATGTTTTGTTATGCTAATTTAGAACAGTTTCTGTTAATGTGGGTTTTTGGAGAGTTACCATCATGGTGACAAGGGGTACATGCGGCTTGGTTTGAGAGCATGTTAAATGCTTTATATTTCTGCACTCATTCAGCAAGTGCTATACCATGCTATTGTTAACATTAACATCAAGTTAGCATTTTCTGAATTAGCTTGTTATTGCTAGCTAAGTTTACACTAATAAAACTGTTCACATTGAAGTTACATGGAAATTTTAAGTTAAATGTATAAATGAGTGCATTTCAAGTTAAGAACAATTAAAAAATGCAGGAGTACAAAATAAAAATCTGCCAGTTCTGCTTACTAAAACTTTGAATTTTTTTAACTTAAAAATTGAGTCAATATTCGGGTTTACAGTGTACGATTTAACTAAAAATCTATTCCCTAAACTTACCCCTCTTGGGGGTGTAAACATATGAACGAGATTGTATGAAATCATACAACTTCGCCACTAAAAAAAAAGCGGTTACAACTGCCATTAGAGTGTGTTGATCATACTCATCAACCCATCTACAGAAATATAAGTGGATTTAATCAGTATCAGTCTGTGGCATGTGGCATTTGTTCTGTGTAAATGAAATGCTGCATCAAAGTGATGTTAAAGGTACACTCAGTAATTTAACTCATTAAAAAAAAGTTTTACAAAAAAAAAAGAAGTTTTGAAAAACAATTAATTTTGAAATGATGTACACTCATATGAGATAAAGTACATCATTTTCAGTAGTCTAAAAAAGCTGACAAGTCCAAGACATACATACACACACACCCACACACACACACACACACACACACACACATATATATATATATATAGAGAGAGAGAGAGAGAGAGAGAGAGAGAGAGAGAGAGAGAGAGAGAGAGAGAGAGAGAGAGAGAGAGTATTAGAATAACAGACACAGAGATCCTGAAAATCAAGAACTCCACCATCAATATGAAGCTCTTAAAGTACAATCAAACACTAAGAGCAAAAAAGGAAGAGCATACAGAATAATTATTTCATGCAATGGAGGAAATAATAAATACCAGTAGCTTTTAGAACAATAGGAATAGACCAAGAATTGGCCATTCAAAACAAAAACATAAACACAATTTTAGTCACACTTTAGATTAGGGTCCAATTCTTACTATTAACTAACTATTAACTATGACTTTTGCCTGAATAAACTCCTAATTACTGCTTATAAATAGTTAGTAAAGTAGTTGTTAAGTTTAGGTATTGGGAAGGATTAAGGAATGTAGAATAAGGTCATGCATAATAAGGTATTAATATGTGTTTTATAAGTAATAAACAGCCAATATCCAAGTAATATGCAATGCATGCTAATGAGTAAGTTAATAGTGAGAATTGGACCCTAAATTTAACTCTCTATTTAACATTTATATCAACAAATTTGACTGCCCCCGGCCCAAACCTGACTGAATCAGAAATTAAATGTCTCCTCTTTGCAGATGATTTAGTCATTCTACAGACTACAACAGCTACTTGATAGAGACATTCAGTCAGACGTGGGCTCTTAGAATTAACCTACAGCAAAAAAAACAAAAAAAAAACAACCCAAAAATAATGATTTTTCAAAATAGATCCAGTTGTAGGGAAAATAAATACACTTTCAGAGCAGGAAGCCAAGTCTTCCAACACACCCACGAAAACACCTATCTGGGACTAAAAATAAGTTCAACAGGAAGCTTCAATCTGGTTGTGAATGAACTGAAAGCAAAAGCAATGAAAGTCGTCTACATGAATAAAAATACAGTTCAATACAAAATTCCAATTCAAACCTGGCCCACTGCACTATATGGCAGTGAGATAGGGACCCCTAAAACCCCAAGAGTTTTCTAAATGGGAAAAAGAGGAAATCGACACTGCATAACCAAATTTGTATAAGCATCCTAAAAGTAAACGGAGCAACACCAAACAACTCGTGGAGAGCTGAATTAGGACAATACCCCTTATTAATCAGTATCCAAAAAAGAGCTCTGAAATTTTATGAGCACCTAAAATGCAGTGATGCGAGCTCATACCAGGCTCAAACCCTGTAGTGACAGGAGCAGAACATGCACAGGAGCGCTCTTTCACAGCTGCTGCTGAAACTACATCCAAACGAGCACAGCACAATCTGGCCCAACCAAATTATACAATTACGAAACAAAATTACATTGCCTGTTGGAAAGATGCCACTAAAAACAGAAGATGGAACTCTATTTACACCTGAAAAGACATTACAAACCAGCAGAATACCTGAGCTGTGTGAAAGAGCATAAAGTGAGAAAGACACTAACTAAATACAGACTGAGTAATCACTGTCTGGATGTAGAGAGAGGACGGCACAGACAGACATTAGACTGTGTTCATGTGCTCTCAGAGAGAGGTGGAAACAGAAGGACACTTCCTGCTGCACTGTGATCAATATCAGAACATTCGACCTGACTACTTCACAAAATTTCAGTAAATAGCACCAGATTTTATGGCACTACCAAATGCAGAAAACTTAATTTTTTGAGAGAAAACTCCAGCTTGATCACAACAGCAGAGTCAGCCAGCGGACAAAACTAAAGTCAGATATATTCTTACATTCTATATTCTTATATTCTGTATTCAGATATATTCTTAACATGTCGGAATGTACAGTCAAACCAAAAATTATTCAAACATCTTTGGTATATTTTTAGTAGTGGGTGCAGGACACTATAGTTCATTTATGTAAGTGAGGATAGCACTGTGACATATTATACCCAAAAATTCCTGACCTGACCATGTTTTGCTTGAGTTTTATCTGACATAATTAGGATGACTTTTTTCTGACAGTTTAACGGATGAAATGAATGAATGAAATGTTCAAGGTGTCTGAATAAATTTTAGTTTGACTGTATGTACAAAGTTGTTGTTTTTTTATATTGTCACAATCTTTTTCTTGTTATTTTGAAATTGAAAATGAGAGAAACGCTTTCCGTTTAAAGTTGTCAAGAAATGGAAATTCACCTTATTTCGTAAATGTGTCTTATTGATCCTATTGTAGATCAGTCATTGTTAATTTTTTGGCCTTGTAATTTTTAATCAAAATGTCATAACTCAATGTTCTGGTGAAATGACAGATTTATCTAATTTAGTCTAAATTAAATAAACCCCAGCTCTCCAAAATCGACTTTTTCAATAAACCGTTTCACTCAGATGTACATCACAATACAGAAGAAAAAATCTGCCACAACTTCTGTTACACTGCCACTAAAGTTTGTTAATGTGTGTCTTATTTTCTACACAATGCACTGCAAATTATCCCCACCGTTTGAGCTCTAAAAATGGTCAGGATATGTTTCTGTGGAGACTCTTCGTTCTGGACTTACATTAGGAGTCCTCAACGGTCCCCTGCAGGATAATTTCCTTCTTTTTCTCTCACTCTGTTTCACTCTTCAATTAAAGGAAGATTCATTGCCAATTCACCTACTGAAAAAAGTGTTGCCGAAGCCTACAACGGCAGCAGAAATCTGTTAAAAGTGTCCATAGAAACCATTAATAACATTAACGGGCATAAAGCAACAATAAGTACACAGTGGTAGTTAAGCTGCTGGAAAAATAACAGTTGAACGGTGAGAGGTAATCAATACCTTAGGCTACTGTCAACTATGTACATCTCTCTCCCACTCTCTATGTCCAGGTTATCGGGTAGCGGTGTGTGTGCATGCGTGTGTGTGTTTTTGCGTGAGACAGGCAGCTCTTCCCGCTGAGTGGTTGTCATGGTTACAGCAGGGAGATGGAATGCGGTAAATATCTCTATTTCCCAATCAAACACACACACACACATACTGTTGGTCTTTTGGGAGAAAGGTCAGAACATGCCAGGAGACAGTAAAAGACAGAGAGGAGTAGGCAGTAAGTGTGGCAGCGGTCTACCTTAAATGTTTTGGGGTTTTTTCTTTTTGTTCATTCGATACTGAACTTTGAGGAACTTAAATGAAGCTTGAAATTTTAATAACAGAAAACTGTAGTTTGGCTGAGGGCTGAGGAGAACATAATAAACCTCAACACCTAACCTTCAGCCAGTTCTGATGCTCGCTGGAAGAACTACTGGAACAAGTCTGTTGGTGCCTAAGGCGCTTATTAAAAAAAATCAAATTATGATGCCAAACTAAAAACAACACAAAATAGTGCACTGAGAAAAGCAGGGAAAAGCAAACCTGCTCTAAAACATAATTTCCAACCATTTTTCTAATCTATAAAACCAGCGTTAATCTTGCAAGTCGTAGGTGAAGTGTTCAGGGTCAGCTACGGGTGTCCAGGCACTATAGAGAGTTACTGATTGGACGAAACGCATCTGTTAAGTACTTTCTAACCATTGTGGTGATGTTAGCAGGTTGTGTACAATTAAGCAGATGTGTTTGCCTGTGTGTGCATGTTATTAGTCACTAATAGCTGCTCAGGGGATGAAATCCACTGCTAGTAGTATCAGCAGAGAAGTTTATGATTAGGTTTATGAAATTCTGCAACCCAATTAAAGACACTCAATCAATATTAGAGTCTTTGCTAATTCTATTCGGTGTAATGAGCAAAAGACAATTCCTATGCTGCTCATATATGAGTTGCTTATTGAATTTTCTATGCTGTAGTCTTCCTACATGCAAAATTGCCTGTAGAATAAAAAACAGTTATATTAAATTGTAATATTTCACATTATTACTGTCTTCACTGTATTTATGATCAAACAAATGTAACTGTGTGATTCATATACAGCTCTGAGAGTTTTGCCACTGTTTGTTTCTGGTTACTTTGCTATAATTAATTATTCTAATCTGAAAAGTTGGTAAAAAGAAGTTACTACCTGAAATTGTGCCACCAAAATCTTGTAAATTTTAATTAAGCGTGACAAGTAGAAACTGCAAGAAAGAGAGAAATATACGAAAGGAGGATGGAAAAAAAAGTGAGGGGACGGACGACCAGTGGGAAAAAACAGCAGAACAAAAACCAAAAAAGTGAAAACAAATGAAAAGGAAAGAAAAAGCGGGACTGGTCACCTGGAGATCCCTGGCCTGGGCTGAGCCATGGGGAGGTGGTAGCAGTCGTCATGGAGAGGGGCTCTGGTTGCCATAGTAACAGCTGGGCCGGGGGTCAGCGGCTAAGGGAATGTGTTTGCACACAGAAGTGCATGCTGGGAGGAGAATCCTGCTGGGTGTGTGTTTAAGTGAGTGAGTTTGAAAGAGAGAGAGAGTGTTCTTAGTGGTCCCTTCAGAGCTGAAAAACCCCCGTGTTGCCATAACAAAGAGGAGAAATTAGTTTGGGGCTGTGAGGTAATTGTTGAGGCATTTTGTGAAGTTCTTTTGAGGTGCAAGATGAAATAATTTGTTCGATGAAATGGGAGCCGCGGTTTTTGAGGTATCGCATAAATTCTCTTTTTATCACAGTTCAAAATCTTCCGTTTAAATCCAAAACCTGCTACATATGGCAAACATACACTTACATGACCCCATTAAACACAAGGACATCCTCAAATTGATCTTCCTGAATGAGACCAGAATCTCCACTCCACAGACGCAGATGTAGAGAACATATAGAGACCCTTAAATCGAAAGGCCATTTCTGTACCCACACAAACCTAAACTGAGGTTCATGAGTCACAGAGGACAGCACACATGGATGAATTCACGGATGAAGGTTTCTTGATATCTGTGGATGGAAGAATACTGGTTCAGATGAACACATTTAGTACATTTAGAATTCAACAGAGTGGAATACAGTGTGTTCTGTTCCGACCCTTAGAACCTGGAACATTCCTTTAATGGCTTTAACAGCTTTTGTGGCATAATGTTAATAACTACAAAAAATAATTTCAATTTGTCCCTCATTTTCTTGAGGATTGAGATTATTGTGAGGATTTAAAGGCAAATTCACTACAGTTTAAATGTTTGGAGTCAGTAAGATTTTTTTTTAAAGAAATTAATTCACTTTTATTCATCAAGAATGCATTAAATTGTAAAGACATTTACAATGTTATAAAAGATTTATATTTCAAATAAAGACTGCTTGTTTGAACTTTCTATTCATCAAATAATCCTGAACAATGTATATATATTATGGTTTCCACAAAAATTAAGCTGGACAACATTGATAATAATAAGAAATGTTTCTTAAGCACCAAATCAGCACATTAACAGTGTTGGGGGTAACACATTACAAGTAACTTGAGTTACGTAATCAGATTACTTTTAACTAGTAACTAGTAAAGTGACACATTACTTTTTCAGTTTACAACAAAATATTATATTTTAAATATTATAAATATTATTACTTTTTCAAATAAGTAACACAAGTTACGTTTTTACATTTATTGACTGACAGTTCTCCTGTCCCCATGTTGAGAGAAATAAAGTGCAGAAGTGTTGTGTGGGCTGTGATGATGGTTAAACATGAAGGTTACTGTAGTTCTAGACTAAATGTGAACATGCATTTACTAATCTCACTTGCATGAAAACATTCAGTATTCCTCAAAATGAATAAAAACAGTGAAATGCAATCTCAGAATTTTACGCAAACCTGTAATAATTAAATATATTAAATTACACAAGTATACTTTGTATTTAATCTCACTTTATTAACCAATGTCTTTGCTGCTGACCTTAAATGATCTAATTCAACCATATTAATAAGCAAAAATTACTTTAGATTATATTTATAAGAGTGTTGAACTTCCTTCTCCTTCTCCTGTATCCTATTCTTCTTTAATCCAGAATGGCAGCACAGCTGAAAAGTTTGTTTGAGCTGCGCCCTCTACTGTACAGGTGTAAATATACATTTCCTTCAGCCTGAGGCTTATTCATCTCACTTTTGGTGTGAAAGGGCCTTTACATTTGCTAAAAATAGAACTTTTTTGTTTGTTATTAAAAAACAAATAAGTAAGCCCAGCCCAGGCGAGAAAAAGTAACGCAAAAGTAATGCAACACATAACTAGTGAAAAGTAACATAATTAGTTACTTTTTTAGGGAGTAACGCAATATTGTAATGCATTACTTTAAAAAGTAACTTTCCCCAACACTGCACATTAGAATGATTTCTGAAGGATCATGTGACACTGAAAATTCAGTTTTGCCATCACAGGAATAAAAATACATTAAAATAGAAAACAGTTATCTTAAATTTGAATAGTATTTAACAGTTTGACTGTTTTTACTGTATTTTTTAATTAAATAAATGCAGCCTTGATGTGCATAAGAGACTCCTTCAAATTCAGTTTTCAAGTATTATTTAACCTACTAAAACTATTTCAACTATTTTAATTATTTGTACAGTCAGTAAAATTGGATATTACTTTACACAGAAAGGGTTAGTAAGCATTTTTTTCCACAATAAATAATCATGTTAACAGACATATTGTTTATGTCTTGTGACTATACTACTGAAAAAGTGAGTACCTTAAAGTTTACAGATTGGCCATATTGCCTTCCATTGGGAGTGCCACACTGTAACCTAGAAAAGAAGTTGAAATTAATTTTGTGGTACATTTGCTCACTCACAAACACTTTCCAAACTCCACCCACATTTGTCACATTCAAAGCCACCAAGTTCACAGAATCAAACACATAGAAACACACACAAGGACACACAAACTCTGTCTCACACTCTTGAGGGATGTTGCTCCCGGAGTCGAACTGTCTGCAGGAGATGCAGTGAGATGGAAAACTTTAATCGCATTAAAAGAAAAACCTTCTCCTTTCATTTGGAAATTCCTCAGATTCCCCCTTTCTCTCCCACCCTCGCCCCTTCTCCCTCTACTTTCCCAGTTCTCTCTTTCCGAACTTTCCCCTCCTCCTCCAGCATTTACAGCCACTTCTCTTGCTCCTGAATATACCCCCCCCCCACACACACACACACATACACACATCTGCTCCACCAGTGGAGGAATTACAATCTGCTCCAGTCTCTCTCTCTGTTTCGCTCCATCTCCCTCACCCCTCACTGTCTCTCTCTCTCTCTCATTCTCTTCTTTTTTTTTCTTCGTCTTGCTCCTGTGATTCTGTTCCTCCTCTTTCAGAAAGCAGACAGATCAAAGGCTCAGCCCCTCCTCTCTCCTCCAGAAGGTTTTGTCCCCATCTCTCTGTCACTCGCTCTTTGTGGACCTCTTTCCGGTTTCATGCCACGTTCAAACTCTCCTTTTGTCATCTGGCTCCAAAACACATTTACACACACGGACACACAAATACACACGGTCACACACAACGGGGATAAACCACCTGAGGAGTGAGAGGGATTTCAGTGTGGTTCAAAGTCTTAGTGACTGGGGGATTTTTGGACCTTAGGGGTCCTGAGGAAAGTTCACTGTGTAGGCACTCACACAAAAACAACTTTGCAAACTTTCATGATTGAGCTGGGGTTAAAAAAAAAAAAAAAAATTCTTTAAGCTTTGGAAATGTTTCAATAGTATTAGTGATAATCAGAAATCACATGATTATAGTAATATCATTAAACTCACAAAAATATACAACAAACTAGATGACTATCAAGCGATGCCATCAAAGAGCCTGTCAACTCAAATAATCACAAGAGGGCAGTGCTGCACAATGTTAAAGGGATAGTTAAAAAAATCTTTCATCATTTACTCACCCTCACGTTTCTTCCGTGGAACACAAAAAGAGAAGTTATGAACGACGCAGCAGTTTCTCTTTTCCATGCAAATACAAGAAACAGGAACTTTCAGTACTAAAACTGACATTAAAGGGACAAAGGATCATGAAAGTGATTCATACAGCTTGTGTTTCATTCCAATTAATGAGTAGCTTTAAAATGTATTCTAGGACAATGCTTGCTCCATGAACTTGTAAACACATGTCATTTTTTGCAAACTGAGTCAAATATAATCAAGATTAATTATTATAATTATAAAGTCATGATTATGCAGTATTACAAGTATATACAATATTATAAGACATTATTATTATGATTCAAAATTGCTTTCTGTGGATACTGACAGCATGTCGTCCATAGAGCTTAACTTGTAATGAACCTGGAACATTCCTTTAAAAGGGATTTGTGGTTGAGGTTTAAATTAAGGCTGAGGTTTGTTTTGAGGCTGAGTTAAGTCAAGTCAAGTTTATTTTTATTTGTCATTTGCACAGCTTATGCAGGGTTCACTGGGCACTGAATGCTTGTGACAAGGCTCAGACTGCAGTACAGCAGCAGTACAGACAATTGCAAACTACACTGACAGTGTGAAACGCACAAGAGCTAATTCAAATAAAGTACAAATAAAGTGTCATTCAAAAGTTTGGGATGGTAAGATTTTTTAAATGTTTTTGAAATCTCATGCTCATCCATTTATTTGATCGAAAATACAGTTATATCTGTAATAGTGCAAAATACAATTTAATTTTACAATTTAATATATTGCAATAGGTTTTTTTTGTTCGTTTTGTCACATCATTTCAACCTTCAGAGATCATTCTAATATGCTGAATTGCTGCCCAAGAAAAATATCATAATTAATTAATAATTAATTATCATCAATGTTAAAAACAGTTGTGCTGCTTAATATTTTTGTGGAAACCGGGATACATTTCAGAATTCTTTGATAAATAGAAAGTTAGAAAAAACAGCTTTTATTTGAAATAGAAATCTTTTGTAACATTATAAATGTCTTTAATGTTGAATATGTGTTTGCTGAATAAAAGTTTTATTTATTTCTTTTTTAAAAGTGTATATATATATATATATATATATATATATATATATGTGTGTGTGTGTGTGTGTGTGTGTGTGTGTGTGTGCTTATATATATATTACAGTCAAGCCAAAAATTATTCAGACATTTTTGGTATATTTTTACTAGTGGGTGCAGGACACTATAGTTCATTTATGAAAGTGAGGATAGCAAGTAAACCGTGACATATTATACCCAATAATTCTTCATACAATGAACTACCAGTAAAATTGATAAAAATTTGCAACCAAAAATTATTCAGACATGACAATTATTCTTGACCTGACCATGTTTTGCTGAAATGTTATCTGACATAATTAAGATTATTTTTTTCTGACACAGTTTAACTCTGAGATCTTGTCATATTTTATTAAAAAAAATTTAACTATAGTGAATTTAACTATTAATGAATGATGATGTTCAAGGTGTCTGAATACATTTTGGTTTGACTGTATATATAGCATACGTACAGTACAGGATAGTGACAGTACATTAAAGTGACAGATTGTGCTAAAAAAAATACTATAGTAAACAGTATGATATGCAGGCAACAATCAGTAACGTGAAAGTTCAGGTTGAGACAAGGTCAAATTTGAGGTTCAAACTAAAGTTATGAAGGCGGTTTTATGTTCAGGTTAAGATTAAGGCTGGTTTTGTGGCTGTGGTTAGTTAGGAATAAAGCACGGGTTAAGGGTAAGGCTGCTTAGGCTTTGTTGGTTTGAAGTTGGGATTGAGTTAAGTTAGGAATGTTTTGTCCATTTGCTTTAGCTTATGAAGTAAGTCAAGCAATACAAATTAAAATAACGTTAAGATAACATTCCAAAGTTCATAAGTAAAAATTATTACACTGTCAACTGATACTTTTAAAGTAAAACATGAACTACAGGCCTTTCAAATAGTGAGAAGCACTTCAAATGTCCTCACAGGTAAGTTTGACAGGTTTTACGAAATTTATGAGTTAAAAAACAAACAAAAAAAAATCGGCCCAACCTGTTTCTTTCTCTCTTTCTCTCTTTCTCTCTCTCTCTCTCTCTCTCTCACACACGTCTGGTCCATCTGCTAATTAAGATGATTGACCTGGTGATCCAGGTGAAATTTCAATCAAATAGAGAAGAACTTGAGCCTGTTTCAAAAGAGAAAAATGTTTCAAAAGTGCTGAATTCATCACCTAGATACCAGTCACAAAAATCATTTTTTTTTTTTTTTTTTTTAAATACCTTTTTTTTTTTTTTTTTAACTCAACTGCTTTTAAAGAAGCACTATTGCTCATATTAAGGACACATTTCTAGTATAGATAACCGCATTTTATCAAATAAAATATTTAAAGCCACACCGCTCACACATTTTCCTGGTATGACACAAATATCCACATGAAAAACATTTCATGGAAAACAAAACGCTTCAACCACACCATCATAATACTGGCTAATACTAAGAAATGTGTTATGTATGCTGTTTTGAAGATGATCAGCCAATTTTCTATCTACACAGAAGTCATTATATAAACGCTCACATTTAAATTAGATTAATGTAAAATACATGTTAAAAAAATGTTTACATCGTTTTAATTCTAATTGCCTAGCAAGAAAACAGCAAAAACACATGAGCAGAGAATCGTGATTGTAATTGGAGTAAAGAGGTGTTTACTCTGACTCAGTGGGATGACCGAGGTCAAGTCCAATCCTCCACACCTGTTTCCATCTGCATTAACAGAGACAGAGAGAAATAACAAGTGATATATTATCCCAGAGCGTGAGTTCTTGAGTACAATTTCATTGTCCTAACTTGAGTGTCTGTGTTTGTTTGTTTTTTTCTGATTATCTGTCTTCACTAAATCACTTTTCATATCATCAGTGTTCAATTTAACCGGCATCAAGCATGATGACATCAAGGTCAATCTTACCAAAACCAACACAACACACAATCACTGTTAAACCTGCTTCCGTGTACAAACCATCAACAGCGCGTACACGCACACACACGCACACGCACACACATGCACGCACATCCTTAACCCCCATCCGCTGTCTGGGCCGGACTCATCTGAGCCGTTGCCATGGTGACGGGACCTGGAGAGCAGGCATCACCTTAGATACCTCAAACAGATAATCTCAACTAAACATATGCACACGCAAACACATGACCAGGTAACAAATCCACACACACACATAACATGAACATACAACTGATAACAAAATAGCATACAGTATAGATAACAAACACAAGTGAATCTGATATTAGTGGACGGTTTAGATGATTACACAGAGAATAAACAAAACCTTGCCTAAATGAGTGAGTCAAATTAAATAAAAAAAGAGTGAATCATACAAGATCATAATTCACCACAAAATTAAATGTAAAAAATATTTTGCATATAGAAAATGAAAATAAAATCTGTTTTCTAATAATATAAATCATCCTGTCTGGAAACAAAACATTTTTGTCAATCAGAATAAATTCAATACAATAAATACTCTTTATACAAATGTGTTTATATTTCTAACTATAACTATAACATAAAATATAGCTGCAAGCCAGTGGTGTGCAGTGGTGTTCTGAAATGAGAATATTTTTTATTTATTTATGAATCAATGTAAATTCATGTGCATTACTCTTAACGTTGACACATCTTCCTTGTTAAATGAACATTACTTTACATTACATCAAAAAAGAAACCAAATACAATTCTATTTTGTAATTTTACATTAACAATGTATTGTAATAAATGTTCCATTTATCAAAACCAAGTCAGTCTCATCAAGTTAGTGTTGTAAGCATTTCTACATCCATTCCAAAATAATAACTAAAGGCAATAATAATTTAAACAATATATTTTATTTGTGCATTGATGCTTTTCTTTTTAACTTAGGCTATTTTGGATCATCAGTCATGCTCTGTAAACACCGTCTGTCACAGACACGAATTGTATTTTTAATTTCACCAAGCTGATGGCACTAAAAACTCCGCAGTCATTATGTTTTCAGTCCATTTCAAGTTTGATTTTGACATGACATAAAGCAGTGATATCTAACTGGGTGATCTGTTTACTTGAACAAATGATGCCATCAATGGGAAGACTAATTGAAAAGTTTTCAATTAATCTTCCCATTGACGCCATCATTTGTTCATTCGAACTGACGCGCTGAACGCGCACGTAAACAAGAGGCGGGATTTATCGCACAAAACAATCATATCCAATCATAACCAATTACATCCAATCATAGCGTGATGGAGACATTGCCTCCTCTCACGTGACTTTCCCCCATTCATTCTCAATTACCCCCCACAAAACCCACCGCACGCTTTAGGGGGTCTAATGGTTTTCTGTGAGTAAAAAGGGAGGCATGACTCCTGCTGTAATGTTACCTGCGGGTGTCCCTGTTGGGCAGTGTTCCTTTAGAAATACGAGTGACTTGTGTTCTTTTTAATGTCATAATTTGTAATATTTGTGTTGTTTTATATGTAATATGGATTATTTTCTCATCCTATTTTTTTTGAGGAGGCACTGCCTCCCTTGCCTCCTCGGAGGAAACGCCCCTGCTGCAAGCAGCAATTATCAGGGCCAAGCACAAAGAGCATGATAAGCCATGCTAACATGGCTGTGAGCGTCAGACCTTGTTGCAGCTGGTGTGACACGAACAGCCATGTTGGCAAGTAATGACATTTTAAGATTATTTTAGGCAAATTGGCTGAAAAATCATAAACACAGTCATTAGAAATATGATTGAAAGGTTTATCACAGTCGACCAATTGTTGTCGCTGTGACCAAACTGATGTGGTGTGGTCAGAGTAAGGTGACAACGAAACATGCAAAGTTTGGTGTCAATGGAGGTGCACAAGATGGTGCCGGTGAGCTGCGGCGATGTGACTGTGTGCATGGTTACTTCCGCTCATGCCCTTCTGGTCTTAACGACGCTTGCATTTGGTGCAAGAAGAAACTTAAATATGAAACTTGGCTAGATAAAATTTAATTTATTTTTTAATTAAAGAGAAGATGGTGGTTTATCAGAGACGAGAGAAAACATCCTTGTTATATTATTGGGTAACGTTACCTCTGTGTGGTGATTCAACGAGATACACGGAGATACGCGATCTTCGACTTTCAATCTTTCTCCTGTTGATTATGTGGTTCAGGCTCAGCAGTGATCCACAGGGATCTCTTTATCCATACAAAACAGTGTGTAATATATATCTCCTGATTTTGTTCTAACAGCTGGGGGACAAAATGGCTCAAACACTGCCTTCTCTTTCTGCGTGGAACAACACTCGACCTTCATGAAGATCTAATGTTTGCTATTGTTAACCGAAGCATCAATCCTTATCAGAGATTAACATGGGAATATGATATGGACTAAGTGTATGCTTAAGTAACTTTATTTGGTAACATTATTATCGCTAACTGTATTATTTAGTAGCCAATGTAATTTAAATGCATAATTTTCAGTGCTTGAATTTCCCCTGTGTGTTTCTATTAATTACTGCATTCATTTAGTTTGAGACGAGTAAAGAGCATCTGTTACATAAATCATTATCTGTCTCGTCTAAGCAGCAAAAAAAAAAAAAAAAACTTATTTTACTACGGGTTAAAAAAAAAACTTACCTATAGGCTATTAAACTGTTTGTGCTACAGTTAAAAATGTAAATTAATCACAATCTTTTCACAGCCCTTGTTTTTATCTAAAAAGATAGTGATCATATTGATGGAGCAATTGATGTAGGTAAGTGAAAATATATGCGTAGAATTGAGAAAATAGTATTTATGGAAATAAATTTATCACAGGGCATTTTATGCAGACAACTAATCATAGTTGTATATACAGGCATTATTGTTATATGCATATGCACCATGAGTTCGTTAATCTAACCCATGCATGCATGCATTTAAATGCCATTGGCTCATGTAATTGTACTATATATCTTAGTTGTATTTTAAGTGACATAACAGATTCTATAAACAACTATAAGAGATCATTTTCGGCTTTCTCCGGCGCTCTGCACTGGCATAAAGCGAAACCGGAAGTGTATATGCGTACACTCGCTGACCGAAAATCCAACATGGAGGCCCCATGCAATTAGTTCATAGGGTAAAGCAGAGCAGAGATACAGCTTCAAAGTCATTTTGGCATCATGCCTCAAATTTGTTGCTGCGCCTTATGAAAACGGCTTTGTCCATTGACTGAATATGATAAAGCTTTGCAGAGATACAGCCTTATGTAAATCCGTTTACACATTTTTCGAAAACGGTTTGAGAAATCAAATTGAATTCCATAACTTTTTATCTGCATGGTCTGAAGATGATCCGGTTAAATTTTTGTGAAAATCAGAGCAACGGCATAGGAGGAGTTTTTTGGAAAAGTAGGTTTTTTGGAAAAATCAAAATGGCATGAAAATTTTCATGACGGAAAATGAAGTCATAGGGTACAATCGAATAGTCTTGAGGACCCAGGGAACCAGAGAAAAAGTAAAATTTTGTTTCTAGCCCTTACGTATCAAGTTATTAGCATAAACATTAATTAGCATTAGCATAAAGTTATTAGCATAAACACGAATGCAACTTTGGACAGCTGGTGGCGCTAGAGGGATTGAGACGGAGACTTCAAATTTGCTATGACAGTTCAGACTATAAGTGTGCCAAATTTCACAACTTTTTAACATATGGTTCTATGGGCTGCCATAGACTTCCAGAGTGGAAGAATAATAATAAGAACATTAACGATTACAACAAAATCTTACTGTCACTAAATGTTTGATGGTAGTGTATATATTTAACCTTTTTTCTGTTCTGTACAATTTCAACCCTATCAAAATAGAACTACCTTTCTTTACCTCTTCAAAATGCTCAGTGTTTAGACACCAAAAATGTCACATTTATGAGTTTACATTTTAGTCTAGATATGAGAAAGACCAAACCCTCAACCTAGAATGACAGCAGGCACAAAAACCAAATCCTTCTCTTGTCATAGAGACTTCAGGATTATGCCAGATTTGGATGATATAATTGTGAACAATCTTCCCAGTGATCCTCTTCAGGAATTAGGATTAAACTGACAGAGAAATGAGAAAGAAAGGAGCAGAAGAAAGGCAGAAACCAGAGATTAAAAAAAGAAGAGATATGAAAGTCTGATATGAGGGTCATTCATGAAACCTTAATGTTCAGTTTCATGACATGTATGATGGAGAATGAAAAGAAAGCAGCAGTCAGTGCATTTTATAGTGCGCATTTACTTTTTTTGAGTGTATGTGTGTTTGCTGTTTAGGAGGGAGTGCTGGATTAAGGGATTACGGTGAGTCTGATCATGTGATTGTCATGGTCTGTGGTGACCCTGCTTACTAACAGATTACCCTGGTGAAGGTGAGGTAGCCTGCTTTTCTCTCTATTTCCTCCTCCTGTCACTTCATCCATCCTTTTGTCAGGACAGCCTGTCTTCTCATCCCTCATGGTCAGGCTGAAGTTTTTCCTTTCTGTGGCTTCCTGTTCTGAGCCACCTGAACACTCAAACCTGCACAGAAACACTCATTTCTTAGTATTACCCATCCAGGGGAGTCCTCTTCATCTTGACCTTTGCTTCTGGATTCTTTGACCTGGAGCTCCAGGCACACACAACTGATCTATCAATGCAGAGGTGAGTAACACAATCCAGCACTCCGATCCCATCTCCTCAAGAACCTAATGAGGAAAACCAAACTTAGTATCAGTTTTAAAAAAAACAAACAAACCAAATTATCCATTACAAAAAAAAAAAAAAAAAAACTCAAAATGTTAGATAAATTGAATGGAAACTGGCATTATTAAAGCGAAGTCAATTCCTCAATGCTTCCTCGAAAGCAGGAACTGGCTTAAATCTATCACAGCCAACAACAAAACTTTGCCAAGTTTAACTGGATGAGAAAGTACACAACTTCTAAATGTGTGTGAACGAAGATTTCAGGTCCTTCAGTTTCAGGCAGCCTATTCAGAGAAAGACACTCATTTGACTCAGAAAGATGTCTTTGCATTCAGTTCATTACACATATATAACTGGCTCTCCTCTGTGTGTGTCACGGCTATTATCTGGCATGGTTGTGTGGTCAAAATCACTTCAGAGTGAGCACTCCAGCGTAAAACGGGTACATGTTACATTTAGCAAGAAGAGCCACAAATTCCTCTTCCCTAGAATACATAATATACATAGTTATAACAGTTAGTTTCTTCTTTTAAATCATAATAACTTAATGTAGAATTAGTACAGCTTATTGTAAGAGAAATTACTGTAACTGTGGTAGGCTATTTTGAAGTATAAACAGTGTTTAGAACAGATAAATCTTTATTATTATTATTATTATTTTTAAGTGAATCATTACCATGCTGAAAAAAATGGTTTGCAGGGTTTTCCAGCCTGGCTAAGCTGGTGCTCAGCTGGCTCTCTCAGTATGACCAGCTCAAAAACGCCTCTCAACCAAGCCTATCCCGGTTGGGAAACTAGTCAAGCCATTTTGGGCAAGTATAATATGGTTTTGCAGCAGGGTACTGTATTTTCAAGGAATATACGAACAGAACAGTTTGTTAAAAAAATAATCTACTATGAATAAAATAATAACTACCAAGTATTGAAGTAAAAATATGTTTGTTCAGTATTCGATGAAGAGATGGATAAATATGTTGCATCAGTTTTATGAGACGCAGATGATGCTTGGCGCTCTGGCGCCCTCTGTTGGAAAGTTTATGCAGTGCAGACTCTTGTTGGTACAATTTAAAGAGTGATTAGCGCTGAATGTGGGCAGCACTAATTAATCCTGTTAGCGATTAATTATCCCAAATCGTCTCCCTTTGCTTTCTCTGACGTAGCGTCGCAGCTTTATCTTTTTAGTTGGTAAATAGAGACTGGTGGTCACACTTTTCCTCGAGCTTATTTTTCTCATATTTTATTATTATTATTACCGTCTATATCTGCACAAAAAGCAGTTGCACATTTCCCCAGAAATAATAATAATAATTAATTAATTAATCATACATACATAGGGCCTATTAAACACACACACACACACATTTAATTGGCGTAGACCTTCTGTGACAACATGCGCCACGAGCAACATGTCCCTTACATCATGAGAACAATGTTCAACTGAATTAATTGTTTTCATTATGGACACAAACACGTTAGAACAGAAGTCCTCACAAAAGAAATCTCGAAATAAAGCAATAAACACCTCACCAAAAAACATTTCTCCAACCTTCTATGTCTTTCTCTCCAGATATTATCCCTCTCCAAGGAAGCTTTTGTGTGAGTTTTTGGGTGAGGGACCCTGAAACTTCTTACTTAGCTCCATGGCTGAAAGAAAACACACATTCAACCTCCTCTCCCTTTCTCATCTATTCCTCCACCTCTGTCTCTTCACTCCTGCATGTGTCTGCGGTTCTGCCCGGGCTCCTCTCCTCGCCGGCCAGCCTTTCCTGGTGCTGTGGGGGGTTCCAGATAAAGACTGTTTGGGTCGGCCAGACCCAGCGGCATTTGGGATGGAGTGGGAAGGCCGTGTTGCGATATTTTATGAGGACACACTAGGACTTTACCCGTATTTCACTATGCAGGATTGTCCTGTCAACAGTGGCCTACCACAACACACCAGCCTTAACCTTCACCTCCAGAAGGTGGAGGGCGACCTGACAGCCTCATTACCCCAGACAGGAGCACCTGGGTTGGGGGTGCTGAGCTGGCAGGAGTGGGCACCTCAGTGGAACAGGAACAAGGGAAATAAAGCAAAGTATCTTGTGGAGTCGAGGGCACTTCTCCGGGGATTTTTTCCAGACTGGAGCACAGAGGAAGTGGAGAAATGGTCTCAGGTGATGACAATCATAACATATTATGATATTACAAAGACTATCATTCTTAATTCTGTTGTATTAATCGATTATATGATGTCATTTCCTGTCAGGTGGACTTTGAAGCAGCAGCACAGTCCATAATGATGGAAACCCTGCGGGAGGTGAAGAGACTCCGCCCACAAAGATTATGGGGCATGGCCTCGTACCCTAACTGTTATAACTTTGACTCCACCCAGATAGCATTAGCCAATTATACAGGACGGTGCCCTGCGGCAGAAATGGCCCTTAATGATGAGTTGATGTGGCTGTGGAAACGTAGTGGTGCCCTTTATCCAGTCCTCTCTCTGGAGAAGCTGCCAGAGGGAACTAAAGGGGCGTGGCTTTACGCAACCAATCAGATCAGAGAGGCTTTACGAGTGGCAGCTCTTGCAGGGACTACCTTCGATCTACCTGTGTTTCCGCTGATCAAGATTGTGTACAGATCCTCTAACTCCTTTCTCTCAGAGGTAATAAATAGGAGGTTGCCATCTGTTAATTGAGCCAGTATGTACATAGTTAATATATTACGTGTGTGTGTAAATATATCACAGTTCTTATAATTGTGCTTAAATATGTCACAGTTGCAATATGTATTATATTATTAATATTTTGTGATAGTAAAAACTGAAAAATAAACTTGCAACTGTGATATATATATTTAAGAACAAAAATGAACTGTGATATATTTAAATCAAAATAGTAAAAATTCACAAATATGTTAAAGTAACAAGTGTAAACAAAATATTACGCATTTGCTGTTCTCATATTTTTACTCTGAGGCAGAAACAGCTTCCATAGGGAGTTGTAAAAATGGGTGGGAGAAATTATAACAATCAACAGTCCCACATTATAGTTAAGAGTCAATCGCATTTTCAAACAAAAGTGTTTCATGTTACATTATGTAAAATGAGAAAAAAAATGCCTCAATTTGGCCTAAAGAAGCACAATTGATACTATATGATACTCTAGTTGTCTGATAGTATTCCTGATTTGAAATATGTTATTGAAACATACAGTTGATAAACACTTTTAGATTTCAGTTTTTTCGCATTCAAGTAGATGTTGTAATTGTATTACTGTAAATAGCTGCCCAGGTTTTACCAAGATGGCTGTCAAGTAGACTGACTAACCTTAAAGGGATAGTTCACCCAAAAATGAAAATTCTGTCATCATTTACTCACTATCAAGTTGTTCCCAAGAATTTATTTCTTCTGCTGAACACAAAGGAAGATATTTTTAAGAATGTCTGTAACCATGTCAGTTGAATGGACCCCATTGACTTCCATAGTATTTATTTCCCCATACTATGGAAGTCAATGGGGTCAATCAACTGTTTGGTTACAGACATTCTTAAAAATATCTTCCTTTGTGTTCAGCAGAAGAAAGAAATTCATACAGGTTTGGAACAACTTGATGGTGAGTAAATGATGACAGAATTTTCATTTTAGGGTGAACTATCCCATTAAAAAGTGATTTTGTTGTTACTCAGTACAACCTCGTAATTATGTCTGTATTGTACATGTATCAGACTGACCTGGTGAATACAATTGGAGAAAGTGCTGCTATGGGAGCATCTGGAGTCATTATATGGGAAAAATCCTTAGCAGTTAAAACACAGGTAATCATTTAATCATTTGTTCATTTATTCTACCGTTCAAAAGTTTGGGGTCAGTAAGAAATTAATAACTTTATTCTGCAACGATGTATTAAATTGATTAAAAAAACAATAAAGATATTTATAATGTTACAAAAGATTTCTATTTCAAAACTTAAAGAATTCTGAAAGAAAATTATCCACAAAAATATTAAGCAACACAACTGTTTTTTTTGTTTTTGTTTGTTTTTTTAACACTGATAGTAATAAGAAATGTTTTTTGAGCACCAAATCAGCATATTAGAATGATTTCTGAAGGATCATGTGACACTGAAGACTGGAGTAATGATGCTGAACATTCAGCTTTACCATCACAGGAATAAATTACATTTTGAAACAGACTGAAACAGAAAACAGTTATTTAAATTGTAACAATATTTCACAATATTACTGTTTTACTGTTTTTGATCAAATAAATGCAGCCTTAGAGAGCATTAGACTTTTTTTCAAAAACATTAAAAAAATCTTACCAACCCCAAACTTTTGAATCGTATAGCATATATCCCAACACCTTTTTGTTTACCCATCTTAATGCTTTTAATGATAAGCCATCTTAATGATTAGCCATAACAGATTGCTGTATGATTGATGATATTTATTTTACATAAATGCCTCCTACAGAAATCCTGCTCCGAGTTTGGCTTGTACGTTCGTCAGGTTCTCGGCCCTTATGCTGTCAATGTGACCACTGCAGCACGTCTCTGTGGAGTCTCACTGTGTCAGGGCCGTGGACGCTGTGTGCGTAAGAAACCTGAGGACCCCACATACCTGCATCTTCCTTCGGCCAACTTTATGCTTCTCCCAAACGGGGCAGAAGGTGTCCGGGCCACAGGAGAGCTTCCCACTGCTTACGTGGATCTCTGGAAGAAGAACTTCCGTTGCCAGTTGTTCGAAGCCTTGGAGGGTACAGCAGCCGATCAAGAATCAGGCACGGTGCTGGAAAATAGAAGAAAAATAACATCGCCAACAGTAAAGACAAGGATTGGGAGCCAAAGCCAGGGTACAGTGCTTCCAGTGGTTCCTGTGACAGTAGTGCCGACCAAGCAGATGGTGGACAGTGGAAGTTCTGCACTTAAAACTCCCGTAATCCTTCTCTCTTTGCTGGTTCTCTTCAGCTTCATTATGTTTGACGTTGTGGGAGCTGGAGTGTGAAGGGACTTTTGTGAACCCCAGTTGGCCTTGACTTTGATTGCACATTGCAAAAGAAAAAGAAAAAAAAAGGGAATTTTAATATAAAAACTGTGAAAGACAATCTCAGAGATGGGTTTAAATCTGAATATGACTGAATGAACAGATCTGTTCTGAATCACCTGCACTTGAAAAT
Source organism: Elopichthys bambusa (assembly GCA_037101425.1). Lineage (NCBI taxonomy): Eukaryota > Metazoa > Chordata > Actinopteri > Cypriniformes > Xenocyprididae > Elopichthys > Elopichthys bambusa. The sequence goes on from CM074446.1 coordinate 14,318,864, forward strand.
GAACAGATTAACTGAGATTTTTTTACAAAATGACCCTAAATGGTTTTTGAATTAGCTACCTTCTATAATGTACTGTAACTAATAGGCTCAGTCAAAACAGACTAGCTAAGTGCCGAATAAATTTTTATACAGATAAAATATGAAATTATTTTGTTTCTGCTTTTGATCCAAAAGATTTGAGGCTTTATACCTTCTTTATACCTTCTGTTTCCATCATGAATAGCATTTACTTTATATAATACACTACCATTCAAAGTTTTTGGGTTATATATATATATATATATATATATTTATATATATATTTTTTTTAAAGATACTTATATTTAGATGCATTTAATTTATCAAAAGTGACAGTAAAGACTTTTACATTGTTAAAAATATATTTTCTATTACAAATAAATTGTGCTTTTGAACTTTCTATTAATCAAAGAATCCTATAAAAATGTATCAGTTTCCACAAAAAAATTAACTATTTTCAACATTGATAGTAATAAGAAATATTTCTTAAACTCTAAATCAGCATATTAGAATGATTTTTAAAGGATCATGTGACACTAAAGACTGGAGTAATGAACATTCAGCTTAGCCATCACAGGAATAAATTACATTTTAAATATATATTATAGAAATCAGATCAATTTTAATATCATTTTACTGTATTTTCTATCAAATAAATGCATCCTTGGTGAGCATAAAAGTCTTTCAAAAACAAAAAAAATCTTGCTGGCCTCAAATTCTTGAATAGCCATTAACAAGGGTATCAAACCCTTGTGCCACTAGACATGTGACGGTATCAAATTTTCATGTTGCGATTAATTGCTGAAGCTTTTATCACAGTATACGGTATTATCACGATATTGAAATAAGTTGCAATAAAAGTGTTGTCATAGTATAACAGGTTTAAGAACTCTGAATGTTTAAATACAATACACAAAAAATATATAAAGTAAAATTTTCAAACAGATTAAAGTGCAAAAGAATTAGGCTATAAAAAGCAACAGGTAACACTTTACAATAAGGTCTTATTATTTAATGCATTAACTAAGATTGAGCAATAGCTACATTTGTTATGAATTAACATGTCAAATAATGAAGCCGTATGTCTCAAAGTTTTTACTGGACAATAACAAATAATCAGAACATTTCTAATCATTAGGGCATGTGATAGTCCTGATTAAAATATAAAAATGTTTAAGTTTGAAAATAAATAGCCTATTAAGTCTTTAAGTATTAGGTGCTGTGATGAACAACACTGAGATTACAACAAAAAAAAAAAATGAATGGCTGTTTGAAGCATTTTAAAAACTTCACTAGCGCAGTTGCTTTGTTTGCGGGGTTTCCGGGGTAACCGCTGCATTCTGCTCTTCCATCAGCGGCATCTGCTGTCAGAGAGTGAACGTGCACTTTCATTCAGCGCGCCTCCTTCACTAGTTCCGCCATGTGCTTCTTGTGCACGTTGGGCTTGTGTACCTTTGACGCAGAATACAGCGGTGTTGTGCATTTTATATGGTCGATGGGGAGCGTATTCTTAAATGCATTATAAAAAAATTTAATGATTGGTAATAAATTATTATTTAAAGTGCCCACGATATCGTGCATAATCATTATCGTGATATATCGCATTACCGAATACCGGCACATGTCTGAGCACCAAAAGTTCAGACGTGGGCAAAAATGTGAATTTATTTGCTCATCACATACTACAACGTCAAACCTGTGTAACAGGACAGCGATATCACAATCATGAGTTGTCCGGAATGTAGCCGGGTCGGGGTGTAACTGGCCTCTATCTGCCTAAACTGAAATCTAATCAAATGTTTAGTCTCCATTTTGACATTGAAAAAAACAGAAACCAGTCAAGTTTACACTTAATCTGAGCAGCCTGTACAAAAGAACACTGTTCTCCGTCATAAAAATGTAAGGCCTTTTCAAACATTTACTGACAGATATGAATGACTACTAGGCAAATCTGGTAGTTTATTAAATAAAAAAATATTAACTAAAGGAGGATGATAAGAAAAACTACAATGTCCAACTCAATAATAAACACGTGTGTATCTAAGTGTTTACGTATCTGTGCATTCATCAGTAATTATTAGGGTTTATAAGGGATTATACGCAAAACCTTTTTATCCACCAGTGTAAAATAATCCTGCTAAGGCCATATGAGGACACAAACAATCTCTCTCCCTCTGTCTCTCTCTCACTCACATACACACACACACACACACACACACAAACAATGCACAGCATCCCTGATAATTTAGCCCTGAGTCATAGTGCAGATCAGGATTCAGCTGTAACTTGAACTCTGCAAAAAGGAGTAAATTTGTATAAGAACACAAATGTATGTCAAAAAGCAACAAACTATTTTAACCCTAAAAATGTAGAAAGAAGAGGCACAAAAAAATTAAGTAGATCATTCTAGCAAATTTATTTGGGTTTATATAATAATTTAAAATACACATTAATGACAGATTGTTGGACAAATCAGGGTTATAGTTAGCAAGACACCAATAAAAGAAAGAGAGAGAGACAGTTCAAACAGGGCCAGACAGAGAAAGGTCATCAACTTTCATCCATCCTGTTTTTTTTTTTTGTTTGTTTGTTTTTTTTTTTTTTTTCACACCCACCTCCGATTTCTCCTCACCTTTCTCTGATTTGTGGGGTTGATTTTTAGTGGTAAACACTTGCAGACAACAAAACAATTAATGGGCCATCTGTCATGACTATGGAAATATGGAAATCAAGAGTCCAAAATTCATAGGCGAGCCTATATGGTGCTTGTGTTCGGTATAATTCATCCAAAAAATTAAAAATTATGGCATCATTTAATCACTCTCATGTCATTCCAAACCTGTATGTCTTTCTTAGAAGAAGATATTTTGAAGAACATCCTGGCTACTCTTTTCCATGCAATTAATGAATGGAGACTCAAGCTCCAAAAAAAAACCAAAAGCACCATAAAAATAGTCCATACGATGTGCGCACAACTCTTCTGAAGTTGTACAATAGCTTGCTGTGAGAAACAGACCAAAATTTAAGTCATTATTCACGATTTATGGTGCTTTTGCATCTGTTTTGAAGCTTGAGCTCTCCAATCACCATTTACTGTAACTGCACGGAAAAGAGCAACCAGCACAAAATTTCTCCTTTTGTGTTCCATGGAAGAAAGAAAGTCATAAAGGTTTGAAACAGCATGAGGGTGAGTACATGATATCAGAAATGAACTATCCCTTCAACAGTTGCTGTGAAAAGAGGAACTGATCTGGGATGCATAGCATCCATCCTGCAGAAACACAGACGTCCAGGAGGAACAAATATACACAGAGCATGGCTTCCATACTGGCAAATATTGGTGTTACACTTCTACTCTATGTCTTAAATTTAAGAACATTACAAATAGGCGCATTTAACACCAACGACGCAATCTGTGAAAACACCCACCGATACATGCATTCACTCGCTTCATAAACAGGGGCAATAGTAACACCAATCAGTTGCCCAAAAGCCACCAATGACACAGGGTCCACAGATCCCTCATATGGAGGATGTTGGACGGCATAAATCACAGGGAGGAGTCAATGCTGTTTTGCCGGCGATCTTTCTAGCGGGAAGGAACCACAACAAAAGGAGGTGCTTACAGATGTGGTCTCCGAGGGGAAGGGCAAGAACCAAGCTGTCTCTAAGGGGACGAGCACTTGCAGAGCCTTGCTAGGAAACATTATAATTAGCAAAATGTTTCATTGCACAGTATGTAGCAGAAAGACTGCAGAGGGCGGAGCTACCACTTGTCTCCAAGGGGTGGAGTCCTCACTCGGTTAGGGGGTGTGGTTTGTTGCCATAGTTACTTGCAGATGGTCTCCAGGGCATCAAGGGTTCGTTTGATGTCTCTGATCTGAGCAGCTAGAGTATGTATAGGTTGCATGGAGCGATCCAGCTCCTCACACCGCGCCATGAGCGTGTACATTCCCTGGAAACACATACACAAGCACACACAGATCAAAATACTAAATAAATAAAAAAATTTAAAAACTCCCCTGACTAAATTACTATAAGTCACTCTCACCTTTATACTCATGTCCACTGATTCTCCCAAACTGTCCACAGAATCTCTATATGTCTGGATATAACCCACACTTAATGCAGTCATCTGGAGAGATAAAAGATTTTCATTTATATTCATATTAATATGTGCACTTCATGGGTCTGTATAAATGCATTAGTTGGTTGGAATGAGGGTCGCCTACAAAATGGACACTGAAAAAGCTTGAAAGTTTGAGAATTTTCTGTTTTTCCTGCAATAGTAGCAGATATGCTACCATTCAAAACTTTCAGGTCAGCTAAAAATTTTTTTGAAAGAATTTCTTTTATTAAGAACAGATACATTAAATTGAACAAAAGTGACAGCACAGCACAACTGCTTTCAACACTGATAAAAATAAGAAATGTTCTTGAGCACCAAATCAGCATATTGAATTGACTTTTGAAGGATCATGTGACACTGAAGACTGGAGTAATGATGCTGAAAATTCAGCTTCGACATCACATAAATAAATTACATTTTAAAATATATTCAAATAGCAAACTTTAAAATTGTAATAATATTTCACAATATTATTGTTTTACTGTATTTTTAATCAAATAATTGCAGCCTTGTTGAGCATAAGAAATTTCTTTCAACATTTTTTTTCTTTTTCTTTAAATCTTACCGGCCCCAAACCCCCCAAAAACAGTAGTGTAAATATTTGTATTTTTTACTTATTTAAATGACACCAATGAACACTTTTGTTATCAAACTAGTTAGTTTAGAACTAATCCTTATTACAGATGTTAACACAATAGTTTCATTGCCAAATATTGTTTAAAAACTAATGACAAAACACTTTTCCACACTCCGCCCCTTGACATAATAGTTATTAGCAAGTATTTAGGGCTTTTTTTTTTCTGATGCAGAACTGGCTTTTCTGTGGTAGAAATCTTTAGAGCATTTTACGATTGGGCCAGGAGCCAGCACTGGAATTACGTCAGTGGAAAAGGGGCAAGTGTGAATTTCAAAGGAACTGACTTCATACAGTACAGCCAATAAAAATCACCTTAAAAGTAGCTGGCTAAAAACTTTGGTTTAAAAATGGCTAAGTTAGTTTGGAAAAAAGGAATAGCATCATTTGTTTTGATATTTTGGTGCTTAAATGTACAAGTACTTTCTTGGATGTCTGTATTTAATACAGGGTAATACTCACGTTCTGTATAGTTCCACTAAGGCTTCGAAGCATCAACTCTACACTCTGAGCCACATCCTGTGTGTGTTTATGCAGGTCTACCAACACTGATGGGTCAATGGGCGGAATATCAGCCGGACGACGCAAAGAGGTACGACCACGTACCACAGGCCCAGAACAGTCTGCTGCAATGGTCATAATTACTGATTAATGACAACAAAGGCATTGTAACAGATCAAAACTATTTCTGACACCCTCAGATACTCACAATCAGTGTCCAGACTCGGCCGCGAGCTCATTTTAATCTTTTGTTCAAGATTTTTAGCGATGAAGTGTGTGAGATCTCCATCATGGCTGACGGTGCCCTCCAATTCTAGGGCGCTGGATATGGTGGCTCTCCGTCCTTCCGCCTGGCCAGGTCTAGCTCCGCCTCCTCGTGCCCCGCCCCCACACGCCCCACTGATCTCATCCAAGCTTTTACTGTCCTGCATACCACGCACAACTCGATCTCGCTCTGGGACAGAGCGCACACGTACCTCCGCCATCACGTGAGCTGGGCATGGAGAATCATCCAGGTCTGGCAGCAGAGGCGGTGTGGCCTGGTTGGGGTGAGGGGCTGGAACAAGGGGAGGGGCCTCATCAGGAGAAATGGAAGTATTTGGTTGGACTTCATCCGACGAATCAGGATTGGACCATTCATCAGGTTCAGAGTGAGTAGGAGGGTGTTCGGTTGAAAGCGCTCCAACTGGCTGTGAATGTGCAATTAGTTTATTTATTAACAAGGTCAAGACAAACAGCAACAGATATTTGAGTCAGAAAAATTGGACAAAGTTTAATTTTGTAATTTTTAATTAATTAAATTTATTAGTTTAATGGAATTATATTAAAAATTGTATTATTATTTAGTACTATTAGGTTAGTATTTATTACTTAATTATTATTTAAATAATATATTTTATTAGTATTATTAGGTTAGTATTTTTTACTTAATTATTATTTAAATAATAAATTTTATTAGTATTATTAGGTTAGCATTTATTATATTATATATTAGTATTTAATTGAATTTAGTAGCAAAGTATAGACCTCCTTAAATTTAAATATATTTTCTATACATTTATTCATATAAATTATTATATTTAATATGATTATTAATATTAAGTTAGTATTTATTATATTATACATCAGAATTTAGCTGAATGAGTATCAAAGAACATTCGATTTAACCCTTTACCTGTACAGAAATAAGAGTCTCTTTCCTTTGCTTGATCTCTCTCTTGTTAATATGGTTCACCTCTCCATCACTTGTCTTTCTCTCCTCCTCCCTTCTCCATTCTTCCAGTTCTTTTTTAGAGTAGCCGTGTGTTAGTTCAGTCTCACAGGAGAGTGTGTCCTCGTCTGTCTCATCTTCAGTTGGAATATGTGTGCACTGGGAGTGTTGAACCAGTGACTCTGTAGGCGGGGATTCTGAGTGATCTGTGTGTGACTGGAGTGTGTGTGTGTCTCTACATGAGTCCATGTGGTGAGTTGTGTGTTTGAGAGTTTCTGACAGGGCAGGGGTGTCCATGTGAGGCTCAAAATCATCCCCATCAATGAACTTTATCTCCTGGTGGGTGAAGCCATGAGGTCCTGACCAATCAGAGGCCTTAGGAGAATCAGAGGTTTCCACCCCGTTGCTTGCTTCCTGCGCATCCTGACCGGTCACAGGAGAGCGGCTCATACCTCCACCCACTACAACAAAACATTTAATCTTAAATCATCATCATCATCATCATCATCATCAGTGATGTAAAGCTAAGTGTGATGCACGCCATAAATTCTCATTTAAATTTGTACAAATTAGTTTAATGGCTCATAATTTCTATTACATGTCTGAGTTTCTATACTATTCCTTGGAAAATTCACCATACAAAGACAACATGGCATATTTAATGATCTATCTATCTATATCTATATATAGAATTTATTTAATATCTTGTTTTCATTTTCATCTTAAAGTTTTAGTAATTTTGTTGTTTGTTTTCATCATTTTTATTAGTTTTTAAAAATTAGTTTTATTTTTAAATTTAGTTTTAGTTATTTTAGTGAATCAATTTAAACTAAATAAAAATGAGAAATGTTGCCAACTAGTTCAAATAAAGTAAATTTGATAATATAAGTTTTTTTTAATATTTTTTATTTCAGTTAACATTCATTTTGTGCAAAGTAACAAACATTTTGTTGCTGTTTTATTTGCAGTTAACTATAATAACCTTGACGTAAAATAAGTTAATTCGTTTATTCTTCTTTTATTAAGTCTGTGAGATTAAACTCAAAACCTCACTTATTGTCACGAATGATCTTGCAGGTTTCACGTCACATATGTGAACACGACTGAGGCGTTATGAGTCCGTTTCCGGCGTCTGTTTTGACAGCTGTCAGTTTATTCGTTGTTCATCAATTTATTTACTATACATTTACTCAGTTTCATAATCACTAAAAACCTAAAAACATTTGATATAGGGATGACGTGTGCATTTGAAAGAGGAACTGAAATCATATGACGCTGAAATCACCAAAAACACTGATTTGGGGGTCTTATAATTCATGACTTACAGACGACGACATTTTCTCAAACATTTAGCATCACAGCTACACAAACCAGACATAGATCAGCAAAAAAGATAAGAAAACGGTTTAAGGAAGAGACAAACGGTCACCTGACGTTAGCTTTACGATAAGCTATGGCAGTAGTGCAGGCCTCTGAATTCATAGATATTCCGCGAGATATCAGCGAAAACCCGCAGCTTTATGACAACTACTGATTGAGTATGGGTTGATCTGTAATGTTTCAACAGGATGTAATGCACTGGATGATTTATGAAGTTAAATATTTACCTGCAGCTTTTCGCCCAGGACGATGGTTGCCAGCTGAGTCCGCACTAAATATTTGTCGTACAGAAACAACGTTGACGTTATAGTTCCGCATTACAAACAGAGAGAAATCTCATGACATAGAAGGCATCGGTTACATTGCATAGAAACGTATTTTGTGCGTTTATATACTTACAGCTCAATATAGTTTATCACAGGACTACGTTGTACAATTAATAAATAATAAATCTGTTAATCTATTCATTTATTTGCAGAAAGAGAGATGTCTAGACAGTCTGTCCAGGGTCCAGACAGACATGTAGTACGCACATTTCACCACAAGGGGCGGTAGACTCCGCCGAATCCGATTGATTCAGGTACTGGCGTGGAGCTCTCTCCCACGTCCTGTGCAGTGGGCTGCGTGGGTATTTTTACCCTGCTGTCATTTTATTGGTTTGAAATAGAGGAATTGTCAACCACATCAGCAACACTTAGGCCAGCTTTGACCCTGTCACAAAACCCTGACCAAGACCAAAACCTCTAAGATCCTGTTATTATCCAAAAAACCTTGTAATAAAGCTCTCTGAAGTAGAGCCAAAGTATGCTGAGTCACAGTCTTGACCCTCACATACTCTCTCTCCCTCTTTAGGGGACTGTACAGTCAACATGAAACAACATTCTCATTTTACATCTGTAATATATTTCTGAGTGGAACAGTATATTTAACAACAACAACAACAAAAAGTGTAGGTGGGATGTTATTATCCATTGGAAATTAATTAGATTGTGATAGTGGCTGTTCCATAGCAGAATAGAGCAATTATGAAGAACGTCCTAAAAAACACATCTAACACCTCTTAAAAAAACACATAACTTCTATAAAAACACTACATTCTTCCTCAAACACTGTCAGTACACACTTTTGAGGAGGTTTTTTGACCAGGATGTGGAGTCTGAAGGTCAAGTTCACCTTCAGAAGTATCTTATTATGTCTCCATGGTAAATATGTTGTTGTTTGCAATTGCTGTCATCTTTATTACATTAATGTTAACGTTAACATTAAATTAGCCTACAGAATTAATTATTGGCAAGATTGTAGAAAAGCTTAAACATGTCTAAAATTATTTGACTGTTGGTTAATATTTACCAATAGCCAGTGCGGCCTAGGTGACATCAGCTGAAAAGGAAATTTGTTTCAGAGGTGGAGAAAGTGATTATATTTTCATGATTGTTTTTTTTTTTTTTTCAACTTAAGTAGGCTATAACGTATGCTGGGAAATTGTGCTAAATTAGTGTATAAAGACAGTAAATTTCTTTATTTCTTATCAATATTCAACAACATCAAAGCAGTCGTCTTTTTTTTCCTAACAGAAATTAATTTAATTTCTTTTTCACCCTCACCCCCTTGCTTCGTTATTTGCTTCGCCAATCTCATTTACTGTCATATAGGCTCTCCTAAGTCTATTTGGTATTCAGTTCTGAGTGTTTTAAGGGATAGCTGTATCCAAGGCAACGCGCCTAGTCAATTTCCCAGTGTCCTGTCATTTATATAAGGAGGATGCAATATACACAGATGTGCTCATGGAATTTAAATGCTTGTCACACCGCAAGCAGAACCTGGAGAAAATTCCAGCACGTTTGTGAATGTGAGAGTGTTTTTGTTTTTATTGTTTGAACCAAAAACAAAAACCTGTTTGAATGTGATGTCAATGATAATTTTCTGCTTACACTAGGACTCAATTCAAAGGGCCCCAAATTATGTGTCAGCTGTTGTATATTACTAATGCAGTCATGTTTTTCTGGTATTGCATTAAGCAGTATAGAGCGCTGCAGGGATGATGTCAGGGGTTGATGTTTCTAACAAGTAAATAGAGTGTTTGGGGACAAAACGTCCAAGTATTATTAAGTTATGTTTACCACAGAAGAAAACTGAAAAACCCCATAATAAAAACCCATAGGAAAATTAGTCCCTGCACTACTCTATTTTAAATATGCTGATGTTATTATCATTACAAAGTCAAATATATAAAGTGCAATGTTGAATTCTGTTCTTTTTCTCTCAATTTCATGAGTCTTCCAAAACACTTTATTCAAGGTTCAAAGTCTATTATTAAAAGACAGATTTACAATAAAAGGCAAAAAAAAAGAAAATGATATAACTCACACAATTCACAAGGTTTAAATCACTGATGGCAGGATTTACCTCTTCATGTAAAACATGAACATGAAACATCAATTCTACATTTTCTGTTTATGCTATGACTGTTAACAACATTTTTTTTGTTTGAGTCTGCTGGTGAACCAAGCTGCTCCAACATATACACAGATCACTGGTTCTGTCATGTGGTGTTGGCGTGACCGCATTTTAATTTGCTCTTCTTCTCTCGGTCTCTACCGTACTTTAAAGCCTATAAATCCTTTTGTCCTTAATTTATTTTTTATTTTTCTATCCTTCTGAATGGAGGCACTTTCAGGGCGGGTGCCAAACTTCTTGGCAGTCATGCATGTGTCCATGTGCAGGAAAAAGAAGTTGGCGTTTCAGTCCAATAATATAAAACACACCCTTTGTGCCTCCATCGTTTCCCAGAAAAATATGCTTTTTATCATCCTACAGGATCTGTTGCATTCTGGGACTTTCTAAGTGTTTTCTTTCATTGATTAATTTAAATAAATCTCTCGAAACCTTAAAGAGTGACATCAGAGATAGAATTACATCTTATTCAAATATCAAAAGGAAAAGAACACCATGTACAATTTTTACACTTAAAACGCAAGACAATATAAACACAAAGCACAAAATCACAAGAAAAATAAATACCATGAAAGATAAATAAGGCAATACATTTCAGTACAGATGAAAAAGTGCCATCAACACTGAAGTCTTTTTAAAACAAAGAACGTTTTACAGATGCTCCCTAACTTTGGAAGATTTGTCTTTTATTCAACAGATCATTTGGAGACCCTCCCTTGCTTTAGAAGATTTTTCAGATATGCTTAACACAGTCCTCAAATAATCAATTAGTTTTTAATATTAAAGTAAACACTTTTCTTGACCACACCCTTTCCAGATCATTCTTAAACTGCTTAGTGATAGTCCTTCACATGATTCAGATATTAGCTTTGTTCCAAAACCTATAGTGAGCTGCCTCGCTGCCTACATAGGCAGCAATCTAACTATCATCGAACTCAAAATGCGATTTGAAACAAACCACAATCCACACGAACAGTTTTGACTTGCAATTGATTTAAATAGTTGAAATTTTAATTAGCATGTTGCAAACAGCTCAATATTCTAATAAACATAAAATACTTGAAATATTTGGTAAAATAATATTTGGTAAAATAATCAATTTTTAATTATACTACTGTTCGAAAGTTTGGGGTTGGTAAAATCTTTTTTTAATGCTATTGAAAATAAATTTCTTCTGCTCACCAAGGCTGCATTTATTTGATCAAAAATACAGTGAAAACAGTAATATTGTGAAATATTATTACAATTTAAAAATAACTGTTTGCTATTTTTTTAATATATATTTCAAAACGTAATTTATTCCTGTGATGGCAAATCTGAATTTTCAGCATCATTACTCCAGTCTTCAGTGTCACATGTTCCTTCAGCAATCATTCTAATATGCTGATTTGCTGATCAATGTAATCAATGTTGAAAACAGTTGTGCTGCTTTATATCTTTGTGGAAATCGTGCTTTTTTCAAGATTTTTTGATGACTAGAAAGTTCAAAATAAAAGCATTTATTTTAAGTATAAATCTTTACTGTAACTTTTGATCAATTTAATGCATCCTTAATGCTTTTGAACAATTTATACTGATACTTCTCTTTGAATGAAAAGTTTAGCAACATTTTTCTCTTCTCATCCACCATCTTGCATGTATTTTTTTTTTTCACTTAGCTTTACTGCTGCCGCATGATTAGTTTTGGAACAGAGCAAACGTCTTAATATGACGGTGTGAATGCATAAATGTACTATGCATTCTGTATATTGATTGATTTGTTGTATTTATTCGTTTTGAGCAGCTTTGTAAACACCTGTCTATGCGCTCCTCGGCAGCCTCTGTGCTGAACTCTGCATTCTGCTCCGGTTCTTCCGCCCCTTCCCTTTCTCCTTCTCTCCCCCTCCTCTGTGCCTGTGCCGGTCTGCTCTCTTTCTATCTTGTTTGTTATGCTTGTGATTCTCTGATTCCTTGTTGTTGTGACGTTGGCTGAGTTCTTTGCAGCGTCGCTCCAGTTTGCTGTGATTGATCAGTGCCATCACATCCTGGTACCATGGCTGGGCGGGACCAAGGAAAGGCTGCAGGGCAGGGCTCCACACAATTAGACGAATAGTAACAGCTGTCCAGCGGAACTGATGCTCTTCTAGCTGACAGTGATAAACGCCGCCATGATTGAGCTCAGTCCGGGGAATGAGGATGCCCCTGTCGATGACAACCAGCTGCTCCCCAGATGTGACCTGAAAGACAGAGGGTTCACATTTAGAGACATCTCAATATTGATAAAGTTTTTAAAGTGTGCATGCATATTTTGAGGGTAGGTGTACCTTATGTTGCTCCAAGCTGTTCTCGCCTATGTCTTTATACCAGGTGACGGTGGCATGGTGAGATTTGGGTAGACACTCTAGGTAGGTGCTGTTACCCACAGCAACAACTAGTGTCTTCTCCTCTGCCTCCACCTGAAGACCAGCTGAATAACAATAAAATGAATTACTTTACGTTAACTGTAAGTGTTTTTCTAATGGCTGAAATTATGCGAGTTCAACCTTTTAGCTTCCACCCAGATTTAACTGAATAAAATCATAAAAACACATAAAAAATAAACATTAAAATGACAGTGTTGTTCTAAGCAGGATGTTTAACAACAGTAAATGTCTGGTTGTCCGTGTCTCTTACCTCCCTGTCTGATACACTGGTTCAGCGGGTTCCCGTCATAATTAACCTGACGAATATTTCTTCTGCAGACAGGGAAGAATGTTTGAGATCAGATTTATTTCAGATATCCCAAATACCAAAGCTTTCCGGTTTCAATATACGAGAAACTGCGGATGTAATGGATTCTATCAAACAAGCTGCCCATACAAGATATTTTTTTTATTTTTTAGTCAGTTGTAATCAAGGTAAAATATGCCTGAGTGTGAGATGTGTGTCACCTGTGTGTAGTTGGCATGTATGGGCTGCAAGAATGCCCATCCCAAGTGCAGTACGGGTCTCTAGCCAGACAACATTCAGCGCAGGCCTGGCCATACAAATCACAGTGGAACAGACGCAACTGAACCACACCCTCTGCTGATCCAGCAAACAGCCACTGCTGGAGACAAAACACACACAATGATATGAGCCTGTTTACTGCTTTTTTCAGTAAGCAACTGGGAAAAAAACCCAAACATTTAAACCACATTCCCATATACAGCTCCAGAATTACAGTGCTCTTTCCATCCTAGATTTTTCAGGGAAAAAAATGTGTGAAAACTCTCAAGTATCTTCCACCCTCTCAAGTTGCCATGGTGACAGGATGGAAACGTTTATAAAAGTGTTCACGTACATATTCATGTAAGTTTGCGTGTGTGTATGTGTGCTTCCACTGATAAACACTGTACCTTTTTCTTGGACATCGTCATGGCAGTGATTGGTGACTTGTTCTGTTGAGTGACAGGAAATGAGCAGTTAATGTTTAAAGTTCAAAAGGTCATCCTAATCTGGAAAGTTAAAGCTGCAAATGTTTTACCTTAAAAACCTGTAGCTGTTCCAGAGTGACCTCCTGATTTTGTCCATTAGAATTTGGAAGGTGAATCGCTTTCAGAACCAGGCCAGAATCTGAATACACACATACACATAAAACTTTCAATGATGTGTTCTCTTTAAAGTGTATCCAACTGAGTCTTTCATTCATTTCATTAATTAAAATTCTTCTTATGTAATTTAAGGTTTGAATGTGAATGTGGACATTTTATATATGTCAAAAAAAAGGAAGTTTAGATTGAGAGTGGTCGAACATTATGCTATTCGCACTAAATGTTAGTTGCGTCCTATGGCAAGGCATTATAATGAGGTGGGTCATGGTACTGATAGCTTCCTTAAAGTGATAGGAATTTAAACTATTCCATGTATTATAAGAGGTGGGAATAGATTGAAACGTCTTTTACAACGTGAGACGTTTTGAATTTACACATTTTTAAATGGATAGTTCACCCAAAAATTATCCTATGGTTTACTCACCCTCAAGCCATCCTAGGTGTATATGACTTTCTTCTTTTAGATGAACACAGAGTTATATTAAAAAATATTCTGGCTCTTCCGAGCTTTATAATGGTAGTGAATGGCAATTACGATTTTGAAGCCCAAAAATGTGCATCCATCCATCATAAAAGTAATCCATACGGCTCCAAGGGGTTAATAAAGGCCTTCTGAAGCGAAGTGATGGGTTTTTGTAAAAAAATTTTTTTTTAAAAATCCATATTTAAAACTCTATAAACTAAAATAACCAGCTTCCGACAAACATCCATTTGCAAGTCGACTTACAGACGTATGACATAGGAGTAGGTGAAAGTAGACGCCTCTCGCGGTTCAAACAAACAGGGCTGGGCAACAAGCTCAACTTAAGCTCCTTTTCTCTTATATCGAAATCCTCTGAAATTTATCTTTAAAATTCTTGTTTTAGATTTCTAATTCGTGACCAGCGTTTTGTTTTGCTCTGTCCTCTGCTCTTCCGTGTTTATCAATGCGTCATGGGTCGCTTCAGATGTTACACTTCCACCCTAACTTGATGCGTACTAATGTTTGTGGAAGCTGGTTATTATAAGTCATATACACCTAGGATGGCTTGAAGGTAATTTTCATTTTTGGGTGAACTATCCCTTTAAGGGATATATATATATATATGCACTGTAGCCTCAGAGCAAGGTTCTCCCTGTGTCTGTGTGGGTCTCCTCCAGGTGCTCCGGTTTCCCCCACAATCCTGAAAACATGCAGTGTAGGTGAATTGGAGATGCTAAATTGTCCGTAGGTGTGAATGTGTTTGTGTGCGAGTCCCAAGACATGTAAAGGGGAAGATTGGGAGAAGGAAAATCATGGACATTCTCGTGTATGTGGAATCATTAAGAGTCAGATATGAATTATATATATATATATATATATATACACACACACAGTGCCCTCCACAATTATTGGCACCTTTAGTAAATATGAGCAAAGGCGGCTATGAAAATAAATCATTAAAAAAAATTCACAAAATTCTAACCTATCATCGAAGTAAAACAATTGAAAATGGGTGGAAAAGCTCATGAAATAAATGTTTTTCTTTAGTTCACGCTGGCCACAATTATTAGCACTCAATTACTGCAACGTCCTTTTCCCAAGAGAACAGCTCTGAGTCTTCTTCTAAAATGCCTGATGAGTTTGGAGAACACCTGACAAGAGATCAGAGACCATTCCTTCATACAGAATCTCTCCAGATCCTTCAGATTCCCAGCTCCATGTTGGTGCTTCTTCTCTTCAGTTCACTCCATTCATTTTCTTCAGGGTTCAGGTCAGGGGACTGGGATGGCCATGGCAGAAGCTTCATTTTGTGCTCAGTGACACATTTTTGTGTTGGTTTTGATGTTTGTTTTGGATCATTGTCCCGATGGAAGATCCAATCACGGTCCATTATTGGATTTCTATCAGAAGCGGTCAGGTTTTGATCTTTATCTGTTGGTATTTGATAGAATCCATGATACCATGTATCTGAACAAGATGTCCAGGACCTCCAGCAGAAAAATAGGCACACAACATTAAAGATCCAGTGTTATATTTAACCGTGGGCATGGGGTATTTTTTATCCATGTGTGCACCAAAACCATCTGGTGGGTCTGCTGCCAAAAAGCTCTTTTTTTAGTTTCATCTGACCGTAGAAGCCGGTCCCGTTTGAAGTTTCAGTCTTTTCTGGCAACTGAATATGCTGGAGATTGTTTCTGGATGAGAGCAGAGGATTTTTCTTGAAACCCTCCCGAACAACTTGTGGGGATGTAGGTGCTGTTTGATCATTTTTTTAGGCCTTTTGAGACTCAAGACTCAACTGATCTCTGCAATTCTCGAGCTGTGATCCTTGGAGAGACTTTGGCCACTCTAACTTTCCTCCTCACCGCACATTAGGATGATTTAGATCCACGTCCTCTTCCAGGCAGATTTGTAACATCTTTAGTTGATTTGAACATCTTAATTATTGCCCTGATGGTGGAAATGGGGATTTTCAATGCATTAGCTTTTTTCTTACAGCCACTTTCTATTTTGTGAAGCTCAACAATCTTTTGCTGCACATCAGAACTATATTCTTTGGTTTTACTCATTGTGATGAATGATTAAGGGAATTTGGCCTTTGTGTTTCCTCATGTTTATACTCCTGTGGAACAGGAAGTCATGGCTGGACAATTTCATGTTCATGATCACCCTGGTGTGCTAGAAAATGTAAATATGAATGGGAATATACTTCAGGGATATTTTACTCATATTTTACAAGAATTTCTAGGGGTGCCAATAATTGTGGCCAACATGTATTGGAGAAAATCATTTATTTCATAATGTGAGTTTCCCCCCACTTTCAGTTGTTTTACTTCAATGAAAGGTTAGAATTTTGTGAATTTTTTTAATGAAAGAGCAAAAGAATAAACAATGCAGATTTATTTTCATAGCTGCCTTTGCTCATATTTACTAAGGGTGCCAATAATTGTGGAGGGCACTGTATATATATATATTTATATATATAGTGTACTGGAATTTATTACAATGTTTCATCTGTATAGAAGTTGGTTGGTTATAGCCACTCCCACTTGTTAACCAGCTGCTTTGATGTTCCAATGATTTCAAAGAGTTAAAAGAATGTTTGTGTGAACAAATGGATGTGTATCCTGAGAAAGGCTTACGCCAAAACGCGTTGATCATTTTTTTAATGGCCCAATTTATTAAAGGCATTTTACGCTTAACCACATGAGTGCCTTGGAATATTTTGTTGTTACACACATACAATACACATACAGTATTTAAAAACTATATGGACATCTAAATTCAGTAAACCTGCAGTTTATTTTAATATTTTGACCACAAACACACACCTGTGCCGATGAACAACACGTCATATTGTCCATCTACCGCCTCCACTCTGTCAACAAGGAGGCGGGTCAGCTTATAAGACACGCCCACTCTGATCAGCAAAGGATGACCCCCAAGAGGATGCACCAGCTCCTGCATTAAAGGATGTGTGCGGCTAAAGAAGATAACGTCATCAGGATACTCCCTCGTTGATTTGAAGCCTCCGTATGTCCTGCTGGGACACTGAATATTGACAGGAAGTTCAGTATTACTGTCTAAAAATAATTATTTACATGATTTTATAGCTGTCAATATTTAAATATATTTAAAAAATGAAACATATGCATGGATGAATCATTCACAATAAGATTCATAAAATTCATTTAAAAAACTGAATTTTCATTTCATACTGACTATAAAGTTAATCTTTTAAAATACTAATAATTTAATGACACTGTTAAACGTTAAATCTTTAAAATTCAAAATTCAAAATGAATAATCATTTTTATATGTACATTACACTGTTGTGATGCCTAAATTCATTTCTAGCATTTCAAATGACTGATTTTATTTTTTTGTTTATTTAGACAAAATGGTAAAAAAAAAAATCATATTGGCCATAACGAAAATAATTATTGGCTTATTGTATAGAAAGACTCACTGTGCCAGGTCTGGGATAGGGAACTCGGCCTGTATACTCTGTCCACTTGTACTGTTGTCCCTCCCTGTGAAGGAAGTTTCCTTTAAAAGCTCTAATAATGTCCTGCATGCGGTACACGCACACAGCAGATCCATTCAAGACATTGCTGTAGGGAGAGGAAACCAACACAAACATAAAAATAAATTATTAATTGATTGAGAGTTATAAGTAGACAGCATCAATTAGAAACATATGGGAATCAATTACAATGTACCAAAGCAACAGCATTCATTTTATTCAGTTCTCCTACGCATTTTTCACCCAGCTTAAATCCAATTAAAACTCAGCTCTGGTGGCACAAATGAAAGTGGCAGTGTCATCTGGTCTAAAGTGAATTGAATTTGGGTCGCCATGAAAGACTCTGAGAGATTTAACACACTCAGTGGAACAGCTCAACAGAGAGCAATAACACTGTCACTCTTTCCAAACAGCTGTTTTAGAATCCATACTTCATTGTGCACTCCACCCTAAGCAACCCTCTCCAAAACCTTGGGCAGACACACACACACACTCACACACACACACACACACACACACACACACACACACACACACACACACACACATTTTCACAAAGAAGATGAATGCATGTGTTATTTGAGATGGCTGATGTAAAATTGGTTCAACTTCTAATGTGTTTTAAACATCATGGGTGCATCATTAATGTCATCATAGACCTGCTGGAAAGTATGACTCAGCAATACTGCAATTTTATCCACACCCTTAACCACACACACACACACACACACACACAAACTCACACACACAAACACACAAACACACAAACACACACACACACACAAACACACACACACACACACACACACACACACAGGGTTTTCCATACAATTAAAGTGAAGGGTGACCAGGAGCAGTTAAGCTCTAAAAAACGACAAGACCTAAGCATAAAAGTATCATTACATTAGTGAACATGACTTCTGAAGCCAAATAAGAGCTCTGTGTGCAGAAAAGGCTAAAAGTTGTTCTGTTATTTACTATATATATTCACTATGTTGTTGTGTTATTCACAACACTATTTTAAGGTGACGTAGTTACACATTACTACATATACTTACTATAGTAATAACAGTAAATTATGCATAATTAAAAGTAACTAACCATAAACCAAACCTTAACATAACCCTATAGTAAGTACATTTAGTTAATTAATATTACTTCTATGAGTTAGTACAATGTAACTATGTCACCTTAAAATAAAGTGTAATCATATATTCACCATGTTGTTCTGTTATTCACTATATATATTTACTATGTTGTTTTGTTTTTTAAAAATGATTTATTTGATCAAAAATACAGTAAAAAGTTGTAAAATATCATAACCATTTAAAGAACTGTTTTCTGTTTTAATGTATTTTAAAATGCAATTTATTCCTGTGATGCAAAGCTTAATTTTTTTCAGCAGCCATTACTTCAGTCAGTCACATGATCCTTCAGAAATCATTCTAATATACTAATCTGGTACTTAAGAACCATTTCTTATTATTATTAATGTTGAAAACAGTTGTGCTGCTTAATATTTTTGTGTAAACCGTGATACTTTTTTTTTTTTTCAGGATCCTTTGAGAACAGCATTCATTTGTAACAGAAATCTTTTGCAATATTATAAATATCTTTACTGTCATTTTTGATAAATTTTTTTTGTTTTTCCCCACAATAAAGTCAAGCAAGTTTGGAATGTTTTGATGGTGAGTAAATTATGACAGAAATGGCTTTTTTTAATGTCAGCTCTTGCTCTTGGCTTAACATCTGATACCAGATCAGTGTGTAAGACTCACCTGGTAGTGGTGAAGAGCCCATAGATGAGGGGGTTCGTTTTGTCCTTTCCACGTTGAATAAAAATATCCTCTACAGAAAAACAGAAAACAGGGTTAGAATATTAAGCGTGCTTTGTGTGCGCTTCAGTCAATGCTATTGAGAGAGTGAGTGTGTGTGGTCTCTGGTTTCCTCTCAAGACTATATAAACTCATGAAAAGAGTATTTACCTGGTCACACTCTCTTTATCATACAAATAAACGTGTGTAATGCAGCATATTTGTGGTTTCACTTCTGCTCAAAAACACACATACACGTCTTCACAATGAACGTGTGGTGTTGAGGGTACGCTAGTTCATTTCTGCATTCTCACATTCCAGCCATGTCAGATATAATCAAAAGCCTTATCAAATCAAACACACACATTCTCAACTGGTTTTTCTTCAGGACACAGATTTTACAGTGGATGCCCTAGTACAGCTCAAAACAAAGCCAAAATAGTTGTTAAACTATAAAAAGTAAACCAAAAACCATGATCTTATTACACCCAACAATATGCAAAACGATTAACATGAAATACTCTACCATTTGGGGACAGTAAGATTTAAAAAATAATAAAAATAATATTTTTATTCAGCAAAGACACCTTAAATTGATCAAAAGTGACAGTAAAGAAATTTGTTAACGTAACAAAGGATTTCTCTTTTAAAACAAGGACTGTTCTTTCAACTTTTTTTTTATACTGTTTTGAACATTGATAATAATAAGAAATGTTTCTTGAGCACCAAATCGGCATATTAGAATGATTTCTGAAGGATCATGTGACACTGAAGACTGGAGTAACATTTTTTAAATATTAAAATAGAAAACTGTTTTTACTGTAATTTTGATCAAATAAATGCAGCGTGGCAAGACTTCTTTCAAAAAATGTTTTAAATATCTTAGCGACCCCAATCAAAAAATACTGTGGAGTTTAATCGGACACACAGCCCTTGACATCAACAAAAAATAAGGGGCACGACCCACCAATTGGAAACCACAGTATTAAACATCCATGCTACAGCGGACATGCTACTACAAATTTACTGACTCTCGTAAACTGTTGAAAACCGAGAATATAAACTAGATCTGCACTATAAAATGGTTGAAACCTTAATTACACACCGCTCTGCGGTAAACCACACACAGACGCTCTGTTTTCCCCTCATATCTTACACACAAACCAACAGAATCCCTTTTATTAAGCATTAACACTCCCTCTTTCCCTCTCAATCCTATTACTATCCCTCATTTCTGTCCCACCCCTCCTCCATTTTTTTCTCCTCTCCTCCTTTTCAGATTGTTTTCACCACCCCCTATTCTCTGGATCTTCTTCTCTTTCACTTTTGCGGGGACGCTATAGTTGTGTCAATTTCCTCCAACAAAACCTTTTGTTCTCCTTGAGTACAGATAGTTTTGTCTTTCCTGCACATGTTGACACTTCTCTATCCTGCCCCTATCCATTCTTATCCCTCCTAACCTCTGATTCTCCTGCTCTCTGCTGTCCTCCCTCATCCCCATCTAGAGTTAGCCAGTAGATTATGTGGAAACAGGATGGGGGTGCCACCGTAGACGTAAAAATGCACACACACAGATACTGACGCTCTTCAAAACATTCAGCAGACCACCAAGACAAATGGCATATGCACTGGCACACTCATTTTAAGATATATTCATCATCATGAGGTTCTAAAAAGGCAAAATGTTTAAGGGTGGATTCAAGAAAATTGGGTCACTTTGTGACAAAACCTCTAGAGGTCCAATAAAATGTGTATAAGGGTCAATGACGTGACGGGTCATTTTTTTTGTCCAAAGGCCTTAATAAAAATAACAAAACAATGATATGACATCCAAAATATGTCTTTTTTTTTTTTTTAATTGCTTTCGGTATAACCAAAAGTGTCATTCACTTTTTTATTGACAAATTTTGTCCATCTTGTAAAAGTTAATTGATTATAAAAACCACATAATCTCATTGTTAACACTTAATAAAACTTCAAAATTAATTATATCTCCATTATGTTGTTTTTTTTGTTGTTGTTTTTCACATTTTTAAAAACCTTATAAAACCTTATTCATCAACGACCCATAAACATAAGGAATAATTTCTCTTTAGGTGTTAATTCATGTGTTCTATCAATTTGTGTTATAATTTCTGACATTAAACACAGAGTCAATATGTATGTAATTATCAGTTGTCCTCCTCACTATGACAATATCAGTATATTGGAATAATTTCTGAAGGATCATGTGACATTGAAGACTAGAGTGCTGAAAATTCAGCTTTGCATCTTTGCATCAATTTTAAAATTCATTCAAATAGAAAATCTGTATTTTAAATTGTGATAATATTACAGTATTTTGGTCAAATAAATGCAGCCTTGGTTAATTTTCCTTCCAAAACATCTTACCAACCCCAAAATTTGAACAGTAGTATTCATGTGCATGTACATGCAAACACTCACACACAAACACAAGACCAATCCATCTGAATTTCAGCTAATAAATACAGCCATTAATCAATCAACCACACATTATTTAAAATTCAACACAGAACATACATAACAATAATTCAATTCAAATCAACAGTTTCAAAATCAGAGCCACAACAACTAGCAGCATCACCTCCACACTCACAAACACAGACATTATCTAAACTTATTTACACCAGACCGTGACATTCTGGAATACCTGTAGTCTCACATACCAAAAAACACACCAGTCAATTTTAAGATCTAATCAAGCTTCATCTGTTCCATATTTCATAAAAACATAAAGTTTTATACAAGTCTAACTCTGTTAATGCTCAGTTTATGCATGTTTCTTCTTATAATCTATAACCTCACTATTCTTGATTAACATTTACTGTCTGCAGTGTGGTCTGGCTCATCATAACCATGGCAACATGAGGGTCCCTGATGTAGGGGGAGATTATGGGAGATGTAGTTGTTTAGGGGCCGTGGAGCACAATGTAAACATGATATAGAAGAGAATTCTTATAGATTACCACCATAGGGCAAAAGTACAGCTAAGATGAGATGCATATTAGCATTACAGCATGTTTATATTATAAAATCATTAACACTTTTCACAAGTCAAAGAAAACATGGAAGTGTTCACAATCAGAACAAAGCTGTTTTGCATGTTCTAAATACTTTGGTAGGCCATGAAATAAACACATTTCACAACACTTGAACATAACTGGACATGTACTGAGTTAAACACGTTGCGTAAACGTATAGCTTAAAGATTACCATGGTGCTGGACAATGAATAGTTCTGTTCAGAGCTGCTTGCAGATTTGATAAAGATCCAGTCAGATATGAAAGCCATTCTTGATTTCTGATTATTGCAGGGTGTGTGTTTTATATCATAATTGTGTAAAACTGTTTAGGGGATGTGCTATCATCAATGTAGTCATCTGATAAGTGAGATGAACATTTGAATATGTATGTGTTTTAATGTGTATATCTTATAGATATAATATGAGCATGAGATTATAGTAAAAGTTCTGTCCGACTGAGGATTCAAGAATTGTTTATTCTATGCGAGGACTTTGTTTACACAGACTGATTGATAAGAAACTGGTTTCTGTCTGAGTGTGTGTCTGAGTCTGTGTGTGGCTTGTGTGTGTGTGTGTGTGTGTGTGTGTGTACTGATAAATCACGGACGTTTGGGCATATATGACACACACACAGTATCAACAGTATAAATTATATTCTAAAAAAATGTACAAGGTTATCTCAAAGCCTTATTTAATTTGAGAGATTTGCTTAAACTTTGGTTAGGTAATCATGTGGGATTTAAATGTTTTTTGTGTGGCATTTCAAGTGGCATGTGTATTACTCACGGAGTTTGTCAAAGTGTGTGTGTATGCCGTCAGGTCCTGGTACGGAGCAAACAATACGAGCTTTCTGAAAGGTGCTCCATTTGTGAACCAAACTACGCTGACCACCAATATCATTCTAGAAAGAGAGGAAAAAGAGCGATAAAGACACTGATTTAGTATCCCTTTCCTGCTAGTCTTCTTTAACAAAAAAGTACCATATATACTGATTATTTGGAGATGGTACCATGGATTTTTGGACATGTTTCCCTGCTAATATCATGTTTTTGGATATGTACCATAGTAATACAATGTTTTTGGGCATGTTCTTTGATGTAGATGTAAATACTCTAGTGCATGAATATGGTAATCACTCTTTTCTATGACATAAATATGACAGTATTATGGCATTACCATCTGATACCATCACTTTACCACTGTACTTATTACAGAAATTATAATAACTGGGCAATAACTAGGTATTAACCCTGAACCTACACCTAAACCTAACCTTAACCCCTGTAGTTACCTTATATTACTCAGTATTTTAATAGGTAAGTACATGTAAGTACACATACTGTAAATTAAAGTGCAACCGGTAATCTCTCAATTTAGATTTTTTTTATTCAGAATTGCGAGTTTATATCTCATAATTTTGACTTTATTTCTTGCAATTCCGAATTTACAACTCACAATTTTGACTTCTTTTTTGAGAATTGTGAGATGTACTGTAAACTTGGAACTACCTTTTATTTTTATTCCAAAGTGGAAACACGCTTCCGTAGTAATCTAGTAGGCAGAAATGATACATTTCTGTTTAGATCTGCATGTAATGCATTTTATTTGAATAAAAATCAGGTATTTTTTAATTATCTTATTAAAATATTATTTCATAGAAATCAACCAAAGAAACAGACAGCACGTCCTATCAGATTCACAGAGATGGGCACACAGTGGCCACACAAGTGCAGTTAGGCACGTAGGAACATACTGATAGATACCTTACAGACGCGGGCGACTCTAGAATAGAGGACCTTCCCAGCAGCCCCTTCTGCCTCCTGAGCACGCTCAGTGAAGAACACGTAGACCTTATCATCCTCCTCATTATCACTCTCTGACATCGCTGCAACATGTACAAATTCAGCACCTGGAGAGAGACAAAAATACAGTTAACTTACACATAAATCTCTTATTGTGTAAACAATATGGTATTTTCTTGTGTTTAACCTATAGAGCACAGTGCATCCTTAATTGTTGTCAACAACATCCTGTGTGTGTATTTTTGTAAGCCTAAATCTAAGTGTTTTGTGCTAGCTGAGGTGTATGTGTGATTGCACATGTATCACCTTGCAGCCATGTAGAGTGATATTGTTCAGTGCGAATCACATGTCGCTCCCCCAGACTCCGAATAAAAGCCGTATCATGACTTAGAAAGTCAGATGAGATGCCAGCGTACAGCTCACCATCTGAAAAACACACACAAAGATTTGGATCAGCGTAACACTGGCATGTTCTTACACAAACAGATAAACTACCGATATACTATAAACACACTGTCTTACCTATGATGGCGGTAGCTGTTCTCTGGTGAGGGTTGTACGGACATTTTCCCTTCCCTGATTCAGTGTCTTCATACGGCAGTGTTTGCTCCTCGGCCTGAAAAAGTCTTTACTTATTTACAGTTCAAATTATTTATTTTTGTTTATACACATTAATTGTTTAAGGATGTATGGATCTGTATGTAACTTTTTTATTTTAATAAAAAAAATGTTGAACTACATTTCAATACAGTTGACAGAACAAACAAAACATTTTAAGATTTTAATTATTTATTTTTGTATTTTTTTCCTGTTTGTATATGCATGTAACACATTTTTAGTTTTAGTAATAAAAATAATTACATTACAACCATTTTAATAAAATAATATTAGGTGCATGCTGGGAAATGTAGTCCTTCCTTACCCTGAGAAAGAGGTTGGTAGGGATGAAGGCACAGCGAGGGTTGAACGCTCCAGTTCCACATGCGTAAAGATGTGTTTGGTTATAAAGCTCTAACACACGCATGAAGTTAGCACAGTCCATCTGTGACACAAACAGGAAACTATCACATGAACAAAGCCTGCTTGTGATGTCGACCGAGCTTCAGTACGGAGAGAACTAATAAACTCTCCAGACAGTGAGGATTGAAATGATTTAATTTGTTTGTGATTAGACACTTCAAGAATAGCTGTCTAAATAAGCTGTGGTACATAAAATCGTGTTTTACCTGCAGGTTTTTTCCAGCCATTATACATTCCTGGATCCGGTCTGGATTTGCAGGCCAGTATATCTGAAATACAGTACACACACAGATATAAATTTGGTGCACAAATATGCATAAAAGCTTCTCTTACTCATATTAAATGTTGATGCATATGCTGATTTCATCATGTAACATGAGGAATTACAGTTGAATGCCACTCTGGCATTACTAGATGAAATCATTATGAACACACACTTAGTTATGTAGACAGGCAGGGACGGGCTCATACACACACTCTTACGCACACATGCACAAATACACTCACAGGGCCTCAGAGCTTTCTTGTTCGATACTGCAGTAATCTTGGGTGAGCTATCCCTTTAATAAAATTATTTTCATTTATTAATCCACAAGTTGCTTCTCTTTTCCGTACAATGGAAGTGAATGGTGACCAGGGACTGTCTAGCACCAAAATACAAAAAGGATACCAAAAAAGTACCATAACATCGGTCCATATGATTTGTGTATGTTCTATTCAAGGTCTTTTGAAGCCATATGATATTTTTGACAGCCCATGGTCACCCTTCGCTTTCATTGTATGAAAAAGAGCAGCATGAACATTCTGTTAAACTTCTACTTTTGTAAAGCAAGAGAGTATATAATAACAGGATTTTAATTTTCAAGTTAACTGTCCCTTATTTAAGAATATAAGGAATATAAGACAAACAACGTGTGTGGGTGTGTACATACCTTGCGGGGGTTTTGAGTAATATCATCCAGGCTGGTGGACAGCAGATGGTCCTTCATACCAATGAAAAGGCGACGACTGTCTTCATCCGGCAGCAGAGAGTTCAGATCCCCAGCAGGCACAGAGAGAGACATGAGCCTGCCGCTCTTCACCAGCTCTGAGGCAGAGAAAGAAAGAGAACAGGTTATTTTATACATTTCTGTTATGATTAAAGACCCACTTGGCTGATCTGAGATCAGCTTATGTGCAGCATTTCTGTTCTTTATCACAAATCATATATATCGGACAGGCCAATAAAGAAAATGCAATTTAGCTTTATTGTTTATATGGGAAAGGGAAGAAAAAAAGAAAAAAAACAGAGAAAGAGGTTTCTTTCTTCCATGCAGAAGGTGAATTTGCAAAGAATATCCTGGTCAATTTTTACAATATAATTACAGTGAATGAGGCTGTCAAGCTCTAAAATGACAAGAAATTACCATAAACTTATCTACAAATCGTCTACAACTCATGTTCTATATCCAAAGTCTTCTGAAAATATACGATAGCTTTGTTAGAGAAATAGACCGAAATTTAAAACGTTATTTACTGTAAATAACTGCATATTTAAATTATCCGTTTCAAAAGTTAACAGCCCACTTGAGGAGATTATCAGTGAATAACTGCTTAATCTTTGCATCTTTTTCCTCATACAAAGCTATAATATGACTTCAGAAGACTTGGAATATAGTGCATGATTCATATGGATCACTTTTATGAGACTTTTATGTCACTTTTGCATCCTTTTAAATCCTGAAGGCTCTAGGCTGCATGGAAAGAGTAGCAAGTTGCTCAAATCATTTTTCAAATTTTTCAAATCATTTTTGTGCTAGATGGAAGACAGAAAGCCAAGCCACAAGTTTGGGACAACGTGAGGGTGAGTAAATGATAGTATTCTGCAAATAAATACCGCTATGAGTGTAGCTGAAACAATAACACTGCAATTATTCAGTGGGGACTTCTATTAAATGCATACGCTTCTTACTAATGTTTATAACTTTTTAACAAAACAATAAATAATCCACCCAACTAACTCTCTTTAACATGGCAAATACCATGTAGAGACCTATGATTTCCGGGATGCAGAAAACGCGCGCGGAATCCAGTCAAAAACTGCACTATACATTGAACAAAATCGTGAATATTAAAGCTCAAAACGACTGCTATTGAAACCTGAAGTCTGCACGTTCTGCGTAATGAACGCCGCAGTTTCATCTACTAAAGCATGCGTGACGGTCGTGGTGTTATCAGCATCTACAGTCTCACTATATCAGGACATGAACTTATGAACTCCATCTCCAGATCTGTTCTGAGTCACTTCACGAGCATTTCACCATTTCATTCAAGAAAAACAATCGCTTCATCATATACACAGACACTCAGTTCTACTCAACAAGTTGTTCTTCACGACAGCCCGTCAAAATAAAAGTTTGAAAAGTTTTGGTTTAACTTTTAACAGAAATGTAATACTATTGGACAGTAGAGTGTAGTTAAATTTAAAAAAAAAAATAGTAATAATAATAATAATACAATTTATTAAAACACACAGAAACTCAAAGGTCTTCATTACAACACGCAAAAATAAAAGTTCAGTCAAATTTGAAGAAATTATGAAATAAATATATTACTATTGCACAGTAGTGAAAATGTACTTTTTAAAGTAATAATAATAATAATACACTTTATTAAAACATTATTTTTAAGGAATATCACACAAGTTTTAATACATTTTAATTTAAACAACAGTAAGTAAACTTGCCACAAAAAAAAAAGAATTCTTGATTTTTTTTATTTGATTACATTTTAAAAGATTAACTAAATTGTTAGTTTTATAAATTGATTTCCCAAAGTAAATTTGTATTTGACATTACAATGTTTTCAATAATACTTTAATAGGCCTTATACATAAATTTTTTTTAAATGTACACCTGACAGTAAAATAAGCCACAATAAACCTATATTAAAGAACAAATAAATACCATATGCCGTAAAACCGCCAGAATCTTAAAAAATACTGTGATACAGATTTTTGCTCATGCTGCCTTGAAATAGTTGAACTATCCCTTTAAATACATTTAAAACTCTCTACCAGACATTGTAACATTGTATTTTGTACATTTTCTTAACACAATGAACTCATATAAACTCATATGTGGACCAGACAGTCTCACCTTTGGGCAGAATAACCTGTTCAAAAATCTGAACAGCTGATGAGACAGACAGAGAGATAAAATAACCCATGAAATGAATAGAACAGACAAAAAGATTGAAAATATGCCCTGAGAATAATGGGAAATGAATTAATTACAGTGAGAGTGCATCAGATAATATCTTAAAACACCAAAAATCCAGTCACTAAAAAATAACATATAAACACACGCATATCACGTTGGTTGTTCTATACGGTTTGCGTGTCTTTAAAATATTCTCTCACCCACACACACTAAAAGATTTCAGCTGTCACAAGGGACATGCACACAATCTGTCACAGCCTGCAACCTCACACACACATTCCTGGCTTTTTCTCAGTGGCACCAGTCCTACTCATTGCCCCCTTTCCTGGGGGCAGTTGCTGTGGCAACAAGGGTGTGTATGTGCGTGAGTGTGCTTAAATCACTCAGATGGATTATGGGCTGGTATTCCACCTGTCTCCTGTGTGTTTAACAGGAAGTGAGTTTTCATGACTAGGTGGTCTAGAATCCCTTAGCCTTAGACTGTAATCAGTTTGACTCATGACCTTTTTAGCCATAAACTAAATAAGACAAACAGTGAGACATTCTGATAGTCTTATACCATTAGTACAACTACAACTGTCATTTTACTCTCTTTAACAGACACATATGACGCAAAGTGAGTCACAAACCCTTCTGTCCATCATTCTATGACCAGCTGAGGGTATATTTAGCCACATACAGACCTAGTGTTGTATATTTAACCACACACAAGCTGTCAGTGTGTATCTGAACATTAGATTACCTCAGTCATGAGAGAGACTGATGTGGGATTACTTTATTAGCGCAAATGTGTGGCGTGTGATACAGCTAAGAAACATTATATATAAATCGATCCACAGGAGTGCAAGCACAGCCCCAGCAACAATTTTTCAAAACAAAACAAAAAAAGATAGTTTTTTTTGTTTTTGTTTTTAGTTTTTTTTTTTTTTTTTTTTACAATAAATCAGATTTAAATTAAATTGGGAATCAAATCAAGAGTTTCCCAATTAAATTGGGAAATTTGTTTCAAAAATTTGCTCACAAGCACACGTTAAGTGTGAATGAAAGTTAGGGTGTGTTTCGTTGAGCACATATTCTCCCATAGTGCTACTGGCACGCAAGAACAAACAGTACACACTTCCTGTGCAAATTGAGTTATCAGCTTTTACTGCTCAGTCCACCAGTTGGCATGTTCATATGTGTGTGGTGGAAATGTTAACAGGTGCAACCATAAGTCTGTGACAGGGAAACACAAGGCTCAGGGCTCATGCATAAACACAGTTAAAATAAACTGGGCGAACACACACACTGCTGTGTTCTGGTGTTTCTCAAATCTCTCAGTCAGACCTACTAACTATGACCTTTGACCTGAGCAAAATATGAGTATACATCATAATTATAGCACTCAAATACACACATACTGCCAGAGCTTGGAGTGACTAATTGATTGGTGCTCATGTTCAATCAATCACACCTACTGAAGGCCAATCAACTGCAAACCGACCAATCAAAGCAGACCAGCTCGAAAATAGATTTTATAGAGCTGAACTGAAAGATTTGCTGGATATATTTCTGGATATTCCATTTCACTTATGCAATGCCACAAAACTGTTGTTAGTATGTGTGTGTGCTACTGAAGAGCTGTCATTTATCATCTCATCAGGGAAATCAAGCCAAAATGAGCTGTATAATAATCAACCACCAGACGTTCCCTTACACAAACACACACTTATGTTCATACCCTTTGAGAGTCTGCGTGAATGAAAGGCTAATTGGGTAATTAAGAAATCCAAGTAAACACAACACACACATTCATACAGACATACACAGATTAATTAAGATATTACTCCTAGAACTTTCTAAAACACAACCACTATACATAATACACAATATTTTCCTTCACATACACTTTTCTTTGTCTCTGATAGGCAGAATGGTGTGATGGATGAATGGTTGTATCTGTTCAGGGTTTTCTAGGTCATGGAGAAACACAACCAGTTTCAGTCTACACAATGTCACACATGATATAGTCCTGTCAAACCATAGCTGATTACAGATGGCATTGGGGTAAAAAGAGAGAAAGAGTTTGTGTGCAAAGAAAGACTAAATATTTTTGTGTATGTGGGTCCACAAGAATAGTAAAACCTAAAATCATATATAGGTTTGTGGAAAGAAAATAGCTTAATGAACATACAAATAATGTCTGATTTAGAATGTTAAATGCAGAAAGGATTGTGTTTGGGTTAGGAGATAGAAATGCAAACTGCTCAATAGAAAGTCAGTTATCTCTATGTACTATGTGGACCAATAGAACATCTTCATAATGGAAATGTGGTGCAGCATAATACATATGATGAATGACCCAAGCCTTCTTAATTATCTAAAATAATATATCATTATTTAATAATAATAATACTTATTATCATTATTTAAAAATAAAGATTATTACTATTATTTGAATTGCATTATTAATAATAATAATAAAACCTGAAATCGTCTACATTGTGGGAGAAATATGGCTTAATTATCTTACTAAATAATGTTTGGATTAAAATGTCAAATGCAGAAATGTTTGTGTGAGGGTTAAACGGATAGTTCACCCAAAAATGTCCAAATTCTGTCATCATTTACTCACCCTCAAGTTGTTCCAAACCTGTATGATTTTCTTTTCTCTTTTTTTCCTGCTGAACACAAAAGAAGGTATTTTGAAGCATGTCTGTAACCAAACAGTTGATGGGACCCCATTAACTTCTATAGCATCCCCCCCCCCCATACTATGGAAGTCAACAGGGCCCATCAACTGTTTGGTTACCGACATTCTTCAAAATATCTTTATTTGTGTTCAGGAGAAGAAAGAAATTCATACAGGTTTGGAGCAACTTGAGGGTGAGTCAATGATGACAGAATTTTCATTTTTGGCTGAACTATCCCTTTCAGAGATAAAAATACCAACAGCTCAATAGAAAAAGCAAAGTCAATGGAAAGTCAGTTGTCTCACATAAGTGCTGCACTATGAAATATGCAGACCAACAGAACATATTATGGTAATGTGTTACTAGTGCATATGTTAAATGACCCAAGCCTTTTTAATGATTTGAAATATGTTATATATCATCTACATTGTGCGAGAAAATGAACATACTAAATAATGTCTGGATTAAAATGTTAAATGCAGAAAGGTTTGTGTGAAGGTTAGGAGATAGCTTGATAGAAAAGTCAGTTGCCTCACCTGAGTGTTGGAAGTGCAGTCGTGGTTGTGATGGTCTCCATGCGTCCGTTAGAGGTGCCGCCAGTGAAATTAAGCAAAAGAGAGCCAGCATCCTCCTCATGGCTGTCTGACACACACACACACACACACTATGTGACTCTAGCAAGGATTAAACACACACACTCTCTGCGTCCTCTGCTCAGAAATAACACACACACAAATGGTGTCTACCTGATGTCAGCATCAGACTCCTTTCGTGTGTGTGTGTGTGCGCGCAGTGCAGTGCAGTGCAGTGCAGTGTAATATAATCCTTCTTAGGTCAGTGTTGCAGCAAATTCTTCTCTTGGTCTGTCTTCTGTGTTTATAATATTGCTGGCATTTCTTTTTTTCTGCTCCGTTCTCTCTGTTTTGTTCACTCTGTTATTGTCTTGCCCTCTGCTTCTCTCTGCATCTTTTAACTCTTTATGATCTCTCTCTCCTTCAGTCGTCTCTTATCACTCACTCCTTTCTTTCAAACACTCCCCTGCTGGGAAGGAGGGAACTGTCCCAATTGTGCCCAACCCCTCTCTCACTCTCTCTTTCCATCTCTCCCTCGCTCCATTACTGTGTGTATATCTTTTTTTTAAAGAATAAGACAGCTGCTGAATGTGACCCTCTCTTAGGATTCATTTGCTTAATGACTGTTGAAATCTCATGCTGGTTTTCTCTCTTTTCATATCTTACCCTTACTGTCTTGTTTATGTAGGCTACACACACAGAGACACAGACACACACATACATACACACACACCAATTAAATCTAGCAGCAACAGAATTAATGGTAGCTGAATCAGGTCACATAAACAATAAACAAAAATATTAAAAGAATAAGTCTCCCCTAGCAGACCTATATAACACACACACACACACACACACACACACAGCTCTGAAGTAGTTTTATAGTTTTTTTATTGTATATCACTGACATCGTCAGAAATGTAACTGTGTGGTTTTGACGCCCTCTAGCGACTAAACCACTCCTTATTACTAGAAGTAAAAATTAAAGTCTACATAAAACTGAAGTTGTGATAGTGTTTTCTTCCCTAGTGTGATGTGTATCCAAATGAAACGGCTTCTTGAACAAGAAACTTGACTTGATTTTGTCCATAAATAATTGATTGGATCATTGGATTGTTTTCGTTTGCTATTGCTGTGATCTCATGTGTGACAGGATGTCCTGCACTCTCGTCCGTGTACAAGTCTTCAGAGAAGAGATGTCTTTGCGAGAGGGCACGTGAATTAAGTAAGGAATAACTGACTCCGGGCTGTTGAATTCGGTGGTAATGCTGTTACACCTCGGGTGTGCATTATTTTCTAAGAATTCAACAGCCCGGAGTCAAGTATTCCGCTTATTCTACGGTTACCACACCTCAAGACACTGTTCTGATGTCATATTTCAAGACATTTGTCAGGGTTTTGTCCTTAAAACATTCTTGTGTGTGGGATTAATTTATTATGCATCTCATTCCAAGCGTCCTTTTCTAATTCCAAAACGTCATTTCAGAACTAGTAACAGAGGCTTGAGCCTTGATAGCACAATAATACAGTTGATACAGTTATTAATGCAGTTGAGAGAGAGAGAGAGAGAGAGAGAGAGAGAGAATGAGCAGCATATGTGAATTAGCCTACCTGAGTCTGTGCATCTCTGACTGCAGCAGTGTCTCTACTTATAGCGAAACTATACATTTATCTACCTCAAGAACTGGACAGTTACTCGCTGGTGAGAAATGTCATGTATCTTTTAGGTTGCTAAACTATTTTAGTGATTAATTTGTCAGAGCAGCTCTGACAAGGACACAATAAAATGTATTTTGTGGCAAAAACCATGACAATAATTTGCGTTTTTATCCTATTGTTTACTATATTTATTTGCTTGGTCAGTGTCGTTGTGGCTTTTGTTTTTTGTGTGGTTGTAGGACCTATTGAAATAACTGAAATAATTTGACGAAGTGATATGGAACTGCAATGCGGTCAATACCTTCCTAGAACTACTTTAGCCGTGCGTTTCCCTGAAAAAACTGCACACCTTAGAATGTTGGTCAACCATTCAGATTCGAGCATACATTATATATATATATATATATATATATATAATGTGCACAGATCAGAGTTAATTTATAATAAATGCAGCAATATTCCATTAAAAACAAAATTAAGAATTGTCCATTTTGATTTCATAGTAACTTTAAGAAAAGAAGCCACAGTGTTAACCCTGTACAAATTACACAAAGGGATCTTGCATTATCCTGAAGGGGTTTGCTTTGCGATAATGACTTGCTAACTGTACTTTATACTGCTTATTTAATGGCTACTTGCCATATAAATGGAGTTGAAATTGTTGTTTTATCTTACTTGCATATTGACAGAGAATACGTCTTCGGAGCAGCAACACACAAATAGAGTAAAAATTTACAATATATTCGATCATTTTATTTTATATATTTTTCTGCATCCAGGTTATTTTTGTGTATTTAGAGCAAGCTAAAATACATTAGCTACAAATAAGATGTTTCTTGTCTCTTGCTGGTTTTTTTATTCTTCTAAGAGATTTATTCTTTCTCGTGCTGAATGATTACCATATTTATTCACCATGGTAGTATTCCAAAGGTATTTCAAAGAATACTGTGGTAGGCTATTATGCTATAGCACCTGTAGGCTACAAAAGATCATGGTATTACAATAGTGTTGTGTTTAGGGTCAGCATCACAATACAGCTGGAATGAGCAGCATCTAAAATTTGGGAAAAACCACTAAATACGAATATGCAGTAGAATAAACGAATATCAATTTAATATCAAACGAGCATGAATGCAGTTAAATAGGCCCAATACAGTCCTATTTCCTTTATAGAATGCAAAATACAATTAGAATTATGATGACTGGCCACCAGGTGTCGACGTTGTATAGGCTAAAAATTAGTTTTTGAACTGGAAGTGGAAACTGTTGTACAGTTAAAAGTTTACTATCGTAGTTCGATTGATTTATTAATCTCCACAGTGTCATTTAGTACAGTAGCCTACAGGTGTTGTAAACATACATACAGTATAATGTAATCATACACAAACCAATCAACAATAAATAAATAAATAAACCGCGATATAGGGAAGCGGTAGTAGTGCAAATATAGCCTATGATTCACACTACTACTTCAAGGATGAGTTGTACAAACTAAGTGGGCAGAAAGGATTTTCCGTGTCTCGGTGGTACACCAGGGCATGATACGTGTAAAGGAGAAGGTGCTCTTACTGCGATGCGAGGGGTTATCCATGATGTTTAAATGTTTGGACACTGGATAGCATCCTCTTCTCGGTCACCACCTCACCACCCTCAGTGAGTTCAGTTTAGTCCAAAAGACCCTGTCTTCCTCAGAATATTCTCTATTCTGTTGGCATCTGTCCCTTTAATGCTGTTTCCTCGGCACACCACTTCATAGAAAACAGCACTTGCTATCACAGACCGATAGAACATATGTTGAATGACCCAAGCCTTCTTAATTTTAAAAATAATATATTATTTTATAATGATAATTGTCATTATTTCAATTATAATAATTTATAAATATAATGAATTTTTAATAATTTTTTGTTATTATTTTATTATATTTTTATAAATAAATGTATTTATTTTAAATTTACGACAATGAGAACGCGCTGGGCATTGCGCGCTCCCGTACTGCCAGCCCGGTTTCCATCAGCTGTCCGTTTATTCATCTCTCTCTCTCTTTCTGTGCTTCCCGCCCACACACGTGCTCACCCCTGTGCTCTGATTGGACGAGCAGGAAAGCGATGAGCTCATATTGGTTAAAAATAGCTTCACGCGCTTAGGCTAAAAATAGGCGCATATATAAACCCCGGCGTTTCACTGAGACTCGCTGCACTTACGCAGCAGTAGCGGGGAAGGTTGGACCTCTCCGAGAGATATAGAGAGAGAGAGATTGCGAAAGGGCGGCGGCCCCTTTTTTCTCTCAGTCCCACGTCACGGCGCAGTCTTTCACAAGAAAGACAGAAAAATGGCAAGGCGTACAGTTTTTCACCCAGCCTAGGTCTGGGTGTTGCCCGTTGGGGGTGGGGGCTGCGTGACTATTTCCTTCCTTCCTCAACAAGTCATGTTTTTTTCCTTCAGTCAAATAAAAGCAAGCTGTGTTGTGTTGCATAATATCCGAGAATTATCCACTACAGTGTCATTACCCATATTGGTAAAGATGGTTTGGAGAATTTCATCAGGCGGTTCAGAATCCTGGATTTTTCAGTGGGTGGCAACTCAAAATAATTCTAGCTCCTTTTCACCAAGTTTTGAATCAGAGAGCTCTCTCAACATTAGCTGGAGTGCAGAGGCTTAGTCACCAGAGTAAAAACAGAACATACTGTTCACTGACAAAATGAAAGCAGAATTTCCATATCCATTAAAAAACTTTTTTCATTCCAGTCCTGTGAAGTAATTGTCTTGTCACTTAGTAAGTTTTCATGACCCCATAAGGATTATTTTCCACATAGATCCTACTGTATGCAGATTATGATGGTATGTTACCAATCTGTATTTTGTTGCTGTGTAAAAGGTACAGCTGAAAAATAGTTCCTGATGTTACCCCAGGAACTGAGATTTACAATGTTTGTTGATTTCACCATCAAGGAAGCAGTATAATTATCCATTCCACTTTTGCTGAAATCAAACCTTTCTGGATTTGGAAACAAAATACTGTGAGTTTAAGGGAATAGTTTGAAAACTGTACAATCTTCACTCATCCTCATGTTATTTGAAATTTAATTCATACAACTTTTGTGTTAAAATCATACAGGTGCTTTGTGTGAGGAACAGACCAAAACTACATTATTTACTAATGATATATTAATACGATAAATTCACATTCATATACTTTTTGTCCATCTGGAACTTGACACACCTATGGGCTCTATGCGTGATATATATATAATATATATATATATTAAATCATTTAGAAAACGCTTTTGTCCAATACAACTTACAAGTGAAATATTGGATACACACTATAATTATTTGTGACTGATAGTCATTAGAAATATGACAAAGAATTACCTGCCATCATCATATTTGCTGTGGGAGAATACTATACCGAAAGCTTGCATAGCACATTTTAGCAGAAATACATAGGCAGTAGGTGTGCATAAAGTCCATTGAAGACTCTGGTAAATATATGATTTTATTGTAAAGAAAAAAGTAGTGTGAACTTCCTTCAAAATGTCTACACTTCTCAAACGGCAGGTTCAGAATGAGTAAATAACAGAACTGTATTTCTCGCTGTGAACTACTCCTTACAAAAAGGAAGGTCAAACAAAATGATTTTCCTGTTAGTATAATTTACATTCTTCTAATATCCGAAGGTTACATGAATTGTAAATCACTTCCTAAAAGCATTTACACAGAAAAACACAGGGTTGCTCCTTATAGAACATCTTTTATTACACAAGATTACCAAGTCTAGTTTACAAATACGTTTTCCAGTCCTGACTGTGTGTACATATAAATACACACGCTCATATGTACAGGTATGTATACATATCACCCACCCCCCACCCAGCCCCATGCCCTTTTTTGCTTTAAAACAACTAGTTTGTACTTTTGTTCTAAAATCCCAATCTTGCCCTGGTCTAAAAGAAAACCTAAAATTATTCATACATACAGAAACAATCAAGTTCAGCCCTGTTTCATGTTGCAGAAAAAAGCCCAGCATATGGGCTGAAGTAATGATTGGCAGCTCACAGGATCACTCCTTTCCAATCAGCCCAAAGGGTCACATGACAGCATTTGGCAGATGGGCAAGCCTAAATGATACCACAAATTCAGGTAAAGCATCAAAAAAAAAAAAAAAAAAAGTCCCATTTCTCCAAGTTCTCTTAAATACTGATAAACATCTTCATGACTAAAAATAAGACCAAAAGGGAGGAAAAAACAGACAAAAAGCTTTTTTTCTGGGATCTTTCCCAAAAGCATTTGGCGAATGTGAGGGGGGGTGTATGACTTTGTAAATAGAAGTGTGCCCCTCACACACTCTTTTTGAGCCCCAGTTGAGGCATAGAGTCCAATGGCGAGTATTCAAAGCAGACTGCATTTGTTGCTCTTCTTTCCTCTGCGTGCCTGCAGCGCCGCTCTAGTGGCCATTTCAAACACCTCCCGAACTCCATCTTTTGTTTTGGCTGAACACTCCATATAACCAAATGCTCCGATCCGATTAGCCATGTCTCTCCCTTCCTCTGCCTTAACAGGCTCCTATTGGACAGTCAACAAAAAAAATGCTGTCAGTACAAAATCTCTGTGCATTAATTTTGTCTATGCCAACAGTAAAAATTACCAAATACTGTATGTTTATACATTTAAACAAATGAATGAGTGCAAATTTATGCTAAAGTGGAAAGCTTTGATTTTTTTTTTTTTTTCATTTTGCAGTTTTAATTGGATTAAGAAATTACATGCCCTAACACCCAGTTAAAGAGCAATAATAAGCGTTTTGGTTTTTTTTTCTAAGCAAACACTCTATTTGTGTTTACCTGCTTCATCTTTGTCAGCTCCCTGCGTGTGTGTTCATCATTCCGTAGGTCCTTTTTGTTGCCTACAAGGATGATGGGAACGTTTGGACAAAAGTGTTTCACCTCAGGTGTCCACTTCTCTGGAATATTCTCTATAGAGGACAAATCAAGGGTCAGTTTTATTAGAAAATGAGAAAGAAAGTGTCATTTAAGCACATATGGGAAAGGAACACAAAGATATACCAAAAAGAGTATCCTTACCTAAACTGTCAGGACTGTCAATAGAGAAGCACATGAGAATGACATCTGTGTCTGGGTAAGAAAGAGGCCGGAGCCTATCATAGTCCTCCTGTCCTGCGGTATCCCACAGAGCAAGTTCGACCTATTGGGTAAAGAGACACACTGAGCTCAAACGCACATTCTGAACATCCCAAACCATTAAAATTGACAGATGCAGAGGCCATCAGCATGTCAAGCTAAATAAGGAAAGTGAATCAGGTCAATATTTTCATAAAGCCACATCTAAGACCTCCAACTGACAGGCAAAGACTTAATTAGCTTATTAAACTGGGTTTTGGGGTTTACATGCAAACACAAATGAGCCAAACTTTAATTCCAACTTCATTTAACAATCCATCATTTCATTATTCAGCATAAAATAATCTCAGTAAGTGATCTGATTTGATACATAACTACATAAAAACATCAGAAGACAATGATATTAATGCACATTGTATTTCTCATGTGCGTTTTGCTTACCTGTTTGCTGTCAACCTCAATGTCGGCGACATAGTTCTCAAACACCGTGGGTACGTAGACTTCAGGAAACTGGTCTTTACTGAACACGATAAGCAAACAGGTTTTACCGCACGCTCCATCTCCTACAATCACCAACTTCTTGCGAATCGCTGCCATTCCTACAAAAGACACACACATACACAGTTAAACATTGCAGCATTACACTCCCAGTCATCTTTTTAGCATCTCCGTGGCTATAATGTCGGGATTTATTTTTCAATGTCACTTCCTGCAAAATACACTCTAATATGAACAGTGCCCCTTGTGGAAATCCTCTACTATTAATAAATCCTGTAAATACACACCAACACACCCCTTAGGCCCAGTAATCAAAGCCACACAGGGTTCAGAGCTTTCAGAGTCCTCAGTTGACTCATCACAGCCAACGGTGATACCTGAAAAGCCTTCACCAGTCATTTCAACATGACCACAGCAGAATCAACCCATCCGATCTCATCAACGTGATGCGTCACTTCAT
Organism: Elopichthys bambusa; assembly: GCA_037101425.1. NCBI lineage: Eukaryota > Metazoa > Chordata > Actinopteri > Cypriniformes > Xenocyprididae > Elopichthys > Elopichthys bambusa. The sequence goes on from CM074446.1 coordinate 14,358,611, forward strand.
TTTCTGATCCTGAACAGTCGTTTAAATAGAGGCAGATCTGGAAGTGTCTGTTAACTGGGCCAGATGTCTTTGAAGTGCAAGCTGCAACCCAGTGGCCAAGATAAAGCTGGCAGCTACAGAACAGAGCCCACATTATTGATGAACAGGCCCGTGGCGATGAGAGAGGCTCAGATGGACAGTAGATTAAACACTGACACACACACAGTGCAGCAAAGCTGAGATCAAAGTCTGAAAAACAGCAGAAGAGACAAAGCCTCGCACACTAAAGATCAACCATCGGTTCTATCTTCCATATGGCCCACTATATAAAAATGTATAGCCTATTGATGTGGGAGATTCTCACTCTTAACTTCAACATGTCTACTTAAACGGAGACATGATATTAATGATATATATTAATATGATATGCTGTGCAGCCCAAGCGCCTGGATAACAGGCAATGTAGCTCGAGACCTAAAGATGAATCTGATGTTTATCAGCACCTCCTTAATCTGATATTCTGATATCCTCATGGAAGTCAAACTTCATTGGATTGCATGGGGCCACATGGCTTCTGGGACCTCCTGGTTACTGGATGGTAACACTGAGATTTGTAAATTATTCAAAGTGATACAGATTAGTCTGGATGGCACCTGTTGACTCAATGAACCTTCATTCATGAAACAAAGAGAAGATATTTCTGTGTAAAAAGTGTGTAATATCACTCAACAATGTACATTAGCATAGATTTATGAAACATTTACACTGGACATTGTAAATCATGCCTGATGGGAGTTTCAAAGCACTGTATGGGATTAAAGACATATTAATAGGTACATTACTCACAATAACTTGTAATGGTCACTGGGGAAATTTCATACATTGAAATAAAGGGTTGCACTACTGTATCATAACTAACTGGGAAAAAGTTAAGCTTGGGTCAGTACTTCTGACTGCCTATTCTTTTGTTTCCAACTTTTAAAAAAAATGTTGTTTGTATGACATATTTTAGATAAACATCTCACTTGAACACATCTAATGACAAATGACAGTTTTCTAGACTGGGCTAAAACAAATCATGGGAAATTACCTGATTAAAAAGAGATAGCCTAAACATCTTTGTACTACCAAATAAAACAATACTAAAGATAATCCCAGAGAAACTTATATATATATAAAATGATCAATAACCAGATATGTATAAATCACTCAGGTTAATAGTACATACACCAATCAGATTATAATTTATAAATCAGTTTATGAATCATGTGCTTATTTTAGATTACTAATCTTATTAATTTAAATAATTATATATATATATATATATATATATATATATATATATATATATATATATATATATATACATATACATACTGAAAACCACTGAAGAACAATGGTTCAGTGGACGGTTAAAGATAAATTAAAATCATTAATTCTCCAGTTACGTCTAAATCTGAGATTATGCGCATGTCTGGGTCGAGCTTTAGCTCTGCTTTAAAAAAACAAAGACAAACAGCTTCTACCACATATATAACTGTTAGCGGTAATACATATGAAATCTACGACCAAACACTTCACCGCTTTCTTCAAACATTTTAAAGCTCATTTTCATGTCTAAATACATAGATAAAGCTTTAAACGGTTTTAAAAATCTAGACGCTGAGGGTGAGCTGCTACTCCCGGCCGGCGGCTGCTTGCGGAAGCGGTGAATGGTCAGTCGCTGAGCTCTTATCTTTCCACGATATCAAAAAAGTAGTTTTAAAACAACCATTCAGAGTCGAATTAGGCTTATAAAGTTTATAATAGGTGTATAAACACGAAGACGTGAAAATAAAGTAGTCATACTTGCAGTTTAGATGGCTAGCCGTTTTGTTATATTCCAACGGTGGAGCTCCGTCGTCTCTTCTGTCCGATACAATAAACCGTTGACGAGCACGCGCAGAGCGCGGGCATTCAGAAGGGGGAAGGGATGGACGTGCACGAGCTCGAGCCACGCCTGCGCGAGCACGTTAAAGAGAGTTTATTTGGCGGTGGATGAATGAGTCATTATGAGAAACGGACCACCCTATTCAATATAACAAGGCAGTTTTGTGTTATATATGAAGTTAAAAACTAAAAAATGTGTGTCGTTCATGGAACAAAAATGACTATAATCTAACCAACGTACAACTTTTTCCATCTTAAAACAACCCCTACCACATAAGCATTCCTTTGAATAAAGTTTCTTTGGAAGCGGAAACTCTATAAATCAAAATGTATCACGTGAAAGGTAATAATCAGCACCAAATATTATGTTTAACAGTTTTGTTTTATAAGCGGTTTTTCGATTTTTTTTTACGTGGAGAAAAAGAAGGCAATCACATTTAACAGGACATCCCTCAGGGTGGATGAGCTTGTTTGAGTGGAGACGATAATGGTGCGTGTTTGTTGCGCCATCTATCGGCGACTGTACTACGTTACACTGCCTTTAGTCTACAAACAAACCCACCTGTTTTAGTATTTAAACCAACAATGAAAATTATGTCATTATTTACTCACCATAATTTTGTTCCAAACCTTTATGACCTAATTTCTTCTGTGGAACACACAAAAAACGGAAGATAAGCAGAATATATGTTTCAGTCACCATCCACTTTTTATTGCATCTTTGTTCCAAATAATGAAAGTGTGAATGGTGACCGGTGGAGGTCGCTATGTGTGGCTAGTTTCCAAGCTTCAAGTGTTGTAAAACACAGTAAGCCTCATGCAGAGCCTTTGTTAATTATTTTAGGAATTGTTGGACATGCAAAGAAATTATCTCTGATCAAGGCCTAAACGTGTTGTAATTAGTGCTGTCAAATCAATTAATCGCATCTAACATAAAAGTTTGTTTACATATATATATATATATATATATATATATATATATATATGCAGGTGCATCTCAATAAATTAGAATATCATGAAAACATTTTTTTTCCTGTAATTTATTTCAAAAAGTAAAACTTAAATATATTCTAGATTTATTAGACATAAAGTAAAATATTTCCAGACTTTTTTTGTTTTCATTTTGATGATTACAGCTTGCTGCTCATCAAAATAAAAAAATCAGTATCTCAAATTATTAGAATATTTAATTTCAAGTTCTATTAAATTGCCATTCTCAGGGCATAAATACTGGGTTTAGGTCAGTAATCCCAACAGCAGTCATGGGGAAGTCTGCTGACTTGACAGTTGTCCAGAAGACGATCATCAAGACCCTCTACAATGAGGGTAAGCCACAGAGGGTCATTGCTGAAAAAGCTGGCTGTTCGCAGAGTGCTGTGCCAAAGCATATTCATGGAAAGTTGACTGGAAGGAAAAAGTGTGGTAGGAAAAGGAGTACAAGCGAAACCAATGACCGCAGGCTTGAGAAGATAAGGAGACAGTCAACGCAGCCATCTACCAGGAAATTTTAGAGCACTTCATGTTTGCTTCTGCTGACAAGCTTTATGGAGATGCTGATTTCATTTTCCAGCAGGATTTGGCACCTGCCTACACTGCCAAAGGTACCAAAAGCTGGTTCAATGACCATGTGTTACTGTGCGTGATTGGCCAGCAAACTTGTCTGACCTGAACCCCATAGAGAATCTATGGGGTATTGTCAAGAGGAAGATGAGAGACACCAGACCCAACAATGCAGATGAGCTGAAGGCCGCTATCAAAGCAACCTGGGCTTCCATTACACCTGAGCAGTGCCACAGGCTGATTGCCTCCATGCCACGCTGCATTGATGCAGTAATTCATTCAAAAGGAGGCCCAACCAAGTATTGAGTGCATAGAAATGAACATACTTTTCAGAAGCCTGACATTTCTGTTTAAAATATCCTTTTTTTAATTGATCTTATTAAGTATTCTAATTTATTGAGATAGTGAATTCGTGGGTTTTTGTTAAATGTGAGCCAAAATCATCACAATTAAAGGAACCAAAGACTTAAAATACTTCAGTCTGTGTGCACTGAATTCATTTAATACACAAGTTCCACAATTTGAGTTAAATTACTGAAATAAATGAACTTTTCCACAACATTCTAATTTATTGAGATGCACCTGTATATATATATATATATATATATATATATATATATATATATATACTGTATATGCGTGTGTGCATATATAAAAATGTGTACGTTAGTATGTATGTATGTATACACACACACACATATATATATTTTTCATTATTTTAATAGTTGACATTTTAAGGTATACATACACTACCGTTCGAATGTCAGTACGATTTTTTTTTCATTAAAACTTTAATTCAGCAAAGATACATTAAACTGATCAAAAGTGACAAAAATATTTTCTAAAATATTAAATAGCACAACTGTATTCAACACTGATGATAAATGTTTCTTGAGCACTAAATCAGCATATTAGAGAAATTTCTGAAGGGTCATGTGACACTGAAGTCTGGAGTAATGATGCTGAAAAAACTTTGCATCACAGAACTAAATATATTAAGATAGAAAAAAATTCTTTTAAATTTTAATAACATTTCATAATATTACCGTTTTGTACTGTATTTTTGATCAAATAAATGCAGCATTATTGAGCATAAGAGACTTTTTTCAAAAACATTTAAAAAAAATCTTAACTCCAATGTTAATGTACATACATATACGTACACATAGTGTGTGTGTATATATATATATATATTACAAAATAACAAAGAAAAAATACAAATAACGTAAATAAAGAACTGATCAATAAGGTCCTCTGGTACAGATGTGTTCTTCATTCAGTCTTTATTACAGATGGCGAGATCAGAAAATTAGGCTGAAACCTGAATCAGAGAATGAGACTGCCAGAGAAGCATCAAGGCTGTCGCCATGAGAAAACCATGAGAAAACAGGTCAACAATTACTAGTAATAAAAACCCCAAAGAAAAAAAAAAAGGTTAAAAAATATTAGTGAAATTTTCAGGAACCCTACCCAAAAATCATACATAACCAGATTTCTTCAAAGAAATAGCAGAGCTATTTGTCAGAATCTGCATTAAATGAAACTCAAGCCACATTTTGTAGACAATCTGTGTTTTATAAAAACAGGTCCATTATGTAAGCTCATAATTGAGAGTGCAACACTCTTATTAAAGCCAACACATATAGACAGATCATTAAAGTACAGTTGAGGAAAAGGGTACAACAGGGAACAGAAGCAGATTCTGTATTGCTATCATCATTTCAAACTATTCTGAACAAAAATATCTTTGACATGACTGTATCCAACTCTCTCCTCTCTATGCTTCCACCTATCAAATCGCCATGACTGAAAACAGGAAATCAAAGGGCCACATCCTGTGAGAGCAGAACCTTAAATTAGAGATCACATTCTTTAAAAAGTCCCAAAATTTGCAAACAATCTTCACTTTTAGCAATCCAGCCCTTGATGTTCCAGACATTCTTATGATGCTGTTACATCAGTAAGCAGCAATAAGTCCCATGGTCTGCTCAATAAATATCAGAAATAGTCTTTTTTTCCTGATACAAGCCCAAAAAATACCCAACAAAAAGAGGCAACCCATAAACATTTTGTAGAGTCTGCCATACATGTAAAAACAGAGTTTCAATCCCATCAACCATTAGAGCATTTATTCAGAAAATATACACCCCAGAAACCTTACACAAGAGGCCAGAGGGAGAGAAGATATTCTTGTTTTAACAAAGCAGAAGTACTGGAGCACTGTAGCTGCTATGATTTAGGCTAGTCCAGGGTTTTTTGTACAGCTGAAAAACTGAGTGTGGATATCTTTGTCATTTAGTTTACTTATTTGGGTAATGTGTTCATTTAGTGGCGACTCCTTGTTTGTCTATGTAAAACTTTACCAAGATAGTGTGTGTGTGTGTGTGTGTGTGTGTGGCATGTCTCCAGTAGCATTTTTGTAAGGTTAAACTGAACTCTGCAGGACAAAAAGAAGGATTGTGTTTGTTAGGAATGGGTTGGAGCATCTTCAAAACTTATGATGCTGGACTCCTGTTGTCCCGTAGGATTTTGTGTGGTGCTGGGTGCTGGTGGCAAAGTCTCTCGGCTTGAAAGGAGAGGAGTGTCTGTCCGCACCTCCTCATCTTCATCATCCTCTTCATCTTCCATGCTGGGCCAAGCCGACTGGTCTTCCACACGCTTTAGGCGCTCGTTAAGAGCTTTCAATGCCAATTGCCTATGGGAAAACATATGAAAATGAGCTGATGCTGCTATCAGCCAAAGATGCAGTAAAAAAGATTTTTAAAAAAAAGATCAAAACTGAGAACAACAGACTGATCTACTTCAAATTGATTTACTTAATTGACTCTAGAGATGCACAATACATCAGAACTATATTGGTCACTGGCCAATATATGAAAAATGTGTCGAATAATTTATTAAATAAAGCTGGAATGAATTAAAATACAAATATTAAATGAAAATGTAAACTTAAACAAAAATTAGAAATGTTGCATTGGCAACTGAAGTAATATAAGTTTAAGCTAAAGTACGAAACTTACTAAAACAGAAATAAAATTAAATTAAAGCAAAACACGAATATTAAAGGATTAGTTCACTTTAAAATGAAAATGACCCCAAGCTTTACTCACCCTCAAGCCATCCTAAGTGTATATGACTTTTTTCTTTCTGATGAACACGATTGGAGTTATATTAATAAATATCCTGACACATCCGAGCTTTATAATGTCAGTGAATGGGACCAACAAGTATAAAGCTCAAGAAAGTGCATCTATCCATCATAAACGTACTCCACACGGCTCCAGGGGGTTAATAAAGTCCTTTTGAAGTGAAGCAATCCATTTGTGTAAGAAAAATATCCATATTTAACAAGTTATTAAGTAAAATATCTAGCTTCCGTATTCAAAGTGCCTTACGTATTCAACTTACAAAGAAAGTGTAATGCCTCTCGCAGTTCAAAACGCTTACGCTATGTCCTACACTTAAGGCGGTCTGGCAGAAGCTAGATATTTTATTTTTATAATATGTTAAATATGGATATTTTTCTTACACAAACACATCAGAAGGCCTTTATTAACCCCCCGGAGCCATGTGGAGTATGTTTATAATGGATGGATGCACTTTCTTGAGCTTTTCTACTCGTTGGTCCCGTTCACTGCCATTATAAAGCTTGGATGCATCAAGATATTTATTAATATAACTCCGATTGTGTTCATCAGAAAGAAGAAAGTCATATACACCTAGGATGGCTTAAGGGTGAGTAAAGCTTGAGGTAATTTTCAATTTAAAGTGAACTTTTTTTTCTTTTTTTTTACGAAACACACAAAAAAAGACAAAAGCATGTAACAAAATTGTTAAAAGACCAAACTCAAAAAATATTAAAAAAGCCAACTCAAAATATTAATAAAGAGCTCCAAATCAACATCTATTAGGAGAAACAGCACATAATTTTAATATCAGGCACAACATGAAAATAAATATAGGCTTTTCGGTATTGGTCGGAATGAAATAAATGTACCTCCGCCTTTCTGCATCTTGTGGGTCTGTGCCTGGCAGGCTGATGGTGATAGAGGATGGAGCCCCAACATCATAGCGCTTAACCATTTTACGACAAACTTTAATCTTCACAAGGGCGGCGTGCACAAGCCCGGCTGCGAACCCAACAGCCGGCTGGAGCGCCTCTGGGAAGAAAGAGGCGAAGGCAAAGTGGTCTGACATGTCTCCACGCCCCCTAGGGTGCCTCTGGTAGAAGCGCAGGTAAACCCACCCGGACAGAGCGCCGTACCCACATGCTGCTAGTGGAGCTGAAGTGTCCAGCAGCCCCGCTAGCCGCAGTACGGCTATTGCGAGCAGAGCTAGTGCCGGGGCAGCTTTCAAGCGTACTTGAGGAACTCGAAGCACAGTGGTGTCACCTGCAGTCTGCTTCAGCGCTACAAGAACACCCCCAAGAAAAGCGGGTGCGCCATACACCCGCACGGCAAACAGGTAGTCCAGGTCAAAGGTTGCAGCGTAGGTAAGAAGGTAGGAGAGTCCAGATAGGAGGCCGGCTGCTACATTTACCACAGCGAAGAAAATCAGCAGCTCCAGCGCTCCCCATAATGGCTCCAAAAGCCGCCCGGCAACCATAACGGTAGCAATGTTTGCCGCCACACCAAAAACGTGCTGCTCCACCACCGCATGGGTCAGAAGCGTCCAAATCCAGAAGTTGGGTGGAAAAAGGAAGCCAGGTGTGACGCCAAGCAGGTAAGTGGTGTTAGTAGCCCAGGAGAGCAGGTACAACAGGATTACTGTGGCACATATGGATTTGACCACCACGCTTGTGCTCGCGAGAGCACTCAGAAAGTGCTGCCGTGCCACTGGCAGGTAACGGTTCATCCTGATGGATTCAAGTCCTCAGTTGCAAACGCTCCGGAAATGATGACCCTAAGAAATCAGCAGCTTGTGTCAAACAGGAGGAACACAACCAGGAGGTGGAACCCAGACATCAACATGCATGGAGTGTGACCTCATCAACAGAGGTTCTGCAACATAAGAAACTTTGGGATGGTGCCTTTGATGAAGACAGAGGAGAGAAAATGACTATTACCTCACACTGGTCTTACAGGTGATTGCAACACTTGTGGTGAAATAAGTAGACCTTAACCTCCTTCAAAAATCAAAGAACTGTTGTTTTAAATAATAATGTTTCCAAGCAAATAAAACATATAGTCTGATCTGTCAATTGCGCATACAAAATACTTTAAAATACTAAAGATTTATTTAAGGTAAATGTTGCTAAATAAGTAGTTGGCCTTACTGACAAAACATTATTATGACTATCTACCTGCTTAGGTTGTCCTGTTTCTGAGTTATTAACATATAATTCATCACTTATGCGTTTCTATCAAGAGTAGGTACTCTACCTGCTTATCAGCACCGTCTGCTAACACTCCATAAACCTCACCTCCTCGGTCTGTTTTAACAAATTTTTCATGTCAGTTTGACACTCTCATGTCTTATAAAAGTCTTTTGGTTTTAGTTCAGGCACTTGCCGTTTGTTTTACAGGCAAAACACGCTGAAAAGGGCGAGCTTTGAGCAGCTTTCTCTCCGGTGGCATGTCCTCTCAGACCGGCCTGGAGTCGCAGTTCAATCCGTGGATTTCCCCTCACAACAGGCCTTCAGGTAACAGGTTTGAAGCCAGAAAGCGTGAATCCGAAACAAATACCCCAGGCTTCTCTTTTAAATATCCTCACATCGACATTTCCCTTGAATTATGCTTGTTTTGCTGTTTGAGAGTGTGGCGTTTCCAGCTAACAGCCACAAAACGCAAACATCAGATTTGCAAACGTCACCGTCCAGCGTTGCGACTGGGCGTGTCGTTTACGTTGCCGTTTAGCTAAGACCGCTGGGAAATGTAGTCATTTTTTTCTCCTTGAACGCTAAACAAGTCGTGTTTTTCTTTTTCTTTTTATATATATTTATTCAAACTAACTAGTAGTTAATTTATGTTACTAGTATTTTTTTAATTACTTATACAAAATACAATAGTGACTAGTAGCTAGATACAAATATTTATTGCTTTGCTAGTAACTATAATTGCTCGAAGTATCAGGACTTTTAGGGCAAAAGATTTACCACGCGGATTCGTTGACCAGCAGAAAGCTGGTTGATTTGAAAGTGACTTATGTGTAAGCTGTGAACACAAAATAGCGATTAAATCGCTTTAACAAAAGAGTAGTAAAGGAATAATAATAGCCTATCGAATGAACAAGTAGGCTAAATGCAAAGTAACTAAATGCTATAGTCACTATTGGAGAAAGCATTAGTTACTAATGAATATTTACTACTGAAATTGAAAAAATATAGGCTACTAATTATGGGATTAAATAAAAATAAAAATACTAGTTTGTTTTAAGTAATAAGTGGCAAATAGCCTACCTGTCAAATGACATGACAATGCTAATGCATTGTCCTAACTAGTCCACTAGATGGCAGACAAAATTAATCCCACACTGACTAGTATGAAGCTTCTTTGAGGCCATTCTAGTTGTGATACTTGAGTGATGATGACAAATATCTTGCATTCCATCAGAGTCTGAAAAGGTTACGCAGATATACAGAGGGTGCAACCTCAGTTGTGTAGAGCACCATGTACTCAGCTGTTCATTCACCTGTTCTCCTTTGTACATCTGGAGTCTTGCGTACCCGCTGAGATGCTGACAGGTGTTGTCGCACATCTTGTGCCTTTACAGGTAGGCAGAGCAGACACAGAAAAGATAAAATGTTCGCACCCTCTTACACACAAAACAATTCCTGACGTCTACAAAGATTTAGCTTTCATAAATTCAATACGGTTTTAATTTCAATGGTTTATGTGCATCTATCTTAGCAGTACACACGCACATTTATGTATCATGGCAAAGCCTTTCTATTGAGTTTATATACTGAACTAATGATGTTTTCTATCGCCCAACCCTAAATCATTCAGCATTTTTACATTTTCATTAAGACAATTTACTATGTTTGTGGGGAACATCTGGTACCCAAGATATTTTACTGTCATATATCATTTGGACCTCACTCACAATGCATGTAAAACCTGAATGCACACTAAGTTAGTGAAATTTTCTATTTCCAAAACTAACCCTTAACAGAAACCTTTATTTAGATTTTCATTATGCCATTATTTACAAAATTTTCCTTATGGAGACCACTGGCTTCTGCCCATCCCCCCTAAACACACGCACACCGAATACTAAACAGGACCTTTTCACAAATTCAGTGTGCCACATTTATAGGAAAAGGGAAGTCATGACCCAATGACAGCACTCTTTAATTTTTATTGCATTATGAAGGAGCGCTGTCTCCTCTCTCCTTTGCCTTCAGTGACGCATTTATCCTACACAACTAAGTGTGACAAATCAACACCTGATGAATTGGGTTTGGAGACAAAAATGCGTGTGGTGCATTTCAATGTGAGAGAAAAGAAGCAAGGAGAAAAGAGAAAGATAATAGGGGGAGGGCAATAAGATCATTGTTGCTAAAAATTGCTGTCTGTCTTGTTATCTTCTTGTTATCACTCTTTATAGCTGCTGTCAATTTGCTGCTCTTTGCTCCATCCTTTTTTTAACCATTTCTATTAACAACATTCTTCAAAAATCATCTTTTGTGCTCCACAGAAAAATATCAAATGATGACAGAATGTTAATTTTTGAGTGAACTATCCCTTTAAAATCCCTTAAGCTCTTAGGGTTATTTTGGAATTCCGCCTGAAATTGGACATACCCATATCTGATGGCTCCCCTTACCAACATACAATGAAGTAAATGCAAAATATTGTTTTTTTTTTAAAGGAAATATTATATGTGTTCAAAATATCAAAATAAACACACAAAAATAGACGCTTTTTTCTTCTTTTTTTCCTTTGAATCCTCTCTTTGAAAGTGTATAACTCCTTGTGTGCCAGAAAACACAGAAAAAAATAATTATTTGTCTAACATTTTGCTTTCAAAAGTTATAGCTATGAAACCAATGGCAGCAAAAACAAGCTATTATAAATAATTTTACACCAAAAATCCCACTTTTACTATTTACTAAAAGCACTTACAAGTATTCCCAAACATGTTTCATTTTCTTTTCCCTAAAAGAGACACAATAAATGCAATAAATAAGTAATGGGGAAGACAAAAACAAGATCTGCAACATGAAAATATATATCTTTTTTGTTATTTATTTATAATAGAATAATACGATTATAATGCACAATATTCACAAATACAACTTTAGAAAGCAACAAATCATCAGGATTTTAAGCACAAACAAATGCATTTCATATGCAAGCACCCAGTTATAGTAATAAAGGAAACAGTAATACAAAAATATAATTCGACATGCATTATTCAAGTCGCAAACGCAGCCTCAAAAACTGAATCGTAGCTCCCATCACTGTCCAAGTCGCTGAGTCGATCCAGATCCTCTAAAACTGCCTCAGCACCGACACAAAGGTACCTTTCTGCCTCTTGGGGTTTTCTGAAGTCATTTTGACAATAATAATAGATGCATAAATCCACAAGTGCTGTATTTAGGCGCTGTGTGTGTGTAGTTGTGCACACACAGCTCTAATGCATCAACACATCACCCAAACTGCGTGCGGGACTTTTATTGGTCTAGAGCAAAATGCACGCAAAATATCTCAAACTCTGATTGGTATAGAGACGAAATCGACGTGTCTACGTAATGCTGAGATCAGTCGCTTTCCAATGATACGTCTTTCCTCATAGTCCGTCGACGATTACATATTATGTTGATTGTATGAACACAATAACTTATTTACTGCATTACTGGACTAAATGAGACATAACGGTGAATTATTTATCAAGCGAGACTCACATAAAGGTGAAAATAGACTCATTTTGAAGAAAGCAGTCTAAGGTGAAAATCTATGTATCTTTTTGGCTACTTTTAGCTCAGACATGCAGTAATCGGAGATGAAATGAAACGTTTTTCCTAGTTTGTTTACAAATATGAAATATGTACTTAGCGATTAATTTTGCAATCATTTGTTCTGTTGTATTATGTCAACAAATACGTTCATCAAATTTGAGTTATGTCATCAGTATTTATATTCATAGTCATATGTATTCTATCGGTATTTTAGTTGCGGATGGGGGAATTTAAACATTCAAATGCTACGATATGTAAAATTAATTAAAAAAATTATGGTTTTGTGTGAAATGAAGAGGGTCTAAGCTTTATAATGTTATCACATGTGACTGTTAATATTTCATCAGGTAATATTTTCCTCCCGGTACCAGGTTTACGACTTTAAGAGGTTCATTTCTTCTTATCTCCAGTGTAAAATTGAATCTGCGTCACTGATATCATGTGATGTGCAGTAGATATGAACAGTAATGTGGGCTTGTGTCATGGGCTTTTTTTTTTTTTTTTTTTTGATGGCACTAGACCAGACAAGACCAGGCATTCCCAATTAAAGCCTCTGGTCTGCTGCCATACTTATTCACAGTCACGGTTCATGGAATGTGATCATCAATTACAGAGACTGTGAGAAAGAGAGAGCAGGCACAACCTCACTATTTAAATGGTCAGACAGTGAAAAACAGGGTTTCAGTGTGATCAAAGCAAATCCAGACAGAGCTGCAGATACCTGGCAAAGGTTTTATCACTAAATAATAAAAAATGATACACAATATGTTTGATAAATGAACAAATAATGATTACAAGGACTGCTATTTGATTTGGGTTTGTGATTCCATCACTAAGCTGGGGTAGATCACCCAAAAATTAAAATTCTGTCATCATTTACTCACCCTCATGTTGTTCCAAACCCACATCAAGCAAACATGCTTGAGCTTCCATTTACCACAACTGATGTGCATGTTGATGAATGTTTATATGTGAATAAAGCCTACATTAAATCCGTGTATAAAGCAATTGTGTCTCTTCAGAAAATTTTGAGTAAATCGCTCATTTCATATGGATTAGTCCTCTTTATGAACTTTTTGAAGCGTCAAAGTGATAGCCATGTGGCTGTCAATAAAGGTACAGAAATTGCACAGATTTCATTAAAAATATCTTAATTTGTGTTCCAAAGATGAATTGAAGTCTTACAGGTTTGGAACGACATGAGGGTGAGTAAATGATGACAGAATTTTCATTTTTGAGTGAACTAACCCTTTAAGACAGCTTCCCACTGTCTCCGACATTCACATATGATTGTCACCTCCTCTAGATACTAAATAATGTTCAAACATATACACAAAACAAATGACCAAAAATATGTCTGAAAGAAATACAAAGTTTTCTAGGGCTAATCATTGTTAACAAATAATGTTATTGTTGCAGGCCCCGGCTCAGGAGACCCGGCTGACAGATTAAAGGCACAATGTGTAATTTTTCCCCTCTAGAGGTTGCCTGTTTAAAACAAAGGCGTAGCTTGATGACGCTGAGATTGAGCATGGAATCATGGGAAATATCGTCTTCATCTCACAGCAGGTAGAAAAGAATCCAACGGGACTCGGGCAAATGTGGGGTAACGCATCGCTGTTTTATCATATTAGATACATTTGAGTGTGTTGAAAATGATGTGCGTTCGCTTGGAGGCTGCTATATTAGAATATCATATTAATAAATGCTGGATAGCTTGTGTTGCTAAATGGCATGCAATTAATTTTAAAACATATTGTATGACAGAGAAAATGCTGTATTACTGTTACTAAAAATAAAGTTGCATCTAATTATGATGTGTTATCCACTTGACAAAATAGTGTTTTTCTCTGACATACTCAAGGAAAATCAAGAAAACGAGATTCAAACAATAAGACTAACAGTGTTGAGCTATATAACAATGATTAGTTTTCTGTCTATAAATGTATCTAAATAGTTGTTCTCTTATCTAATAAAACATAATATGTATACCAGTGGTGTCTAAACTCGGTCCTGGAGGGCCACTGTCCTGCAGAGTTTAGCTCCAACTTGCCTCAACACACCTGACTGGAAGTTTCTAGTATGCCTAAGACCTTGTTTAGCTGGTTCAGGTGTGTTTAATTGGGGTTGGAGCTAAACTTTGCAGGACACTGGAACTCCAGGAGCAGGATTGGACGCCCCTGATGTATACATTTGTTAATTTGCACATTAGCAAAATGAAGAAATAAATTGCAATATGGCACCTCTTATGGGTTCTACATAGCACCATTTGACAAAGGCAGGTGCTATAGAGCACCTTTAAAGATATGGTGCTACATAGCACCAAAAGTGGTTCCTGTATGATTACGAGCCAAGTACCACTTTTAGTGCTATATAGCACCTCTTTTTTTAGAGTGTACTCAAAAAAAGAATAATGTGAATATGGGTAATTCTCACGTCATGTTCATGGTTCTAAATAAGCTTCAGTTTTTACTTCAGTTTGTACCCAAAAGCTTAGCATAGCCACATACATGTACACAATATAGACTTCAGGTATATTAATGTAATATTTAACTTGTCCGCAGTATTGCTGCTGAAAGTAATTTGTTAATACTTTTACACTTTTAAGTTTCCTTTTTATGTTGTGGTTGAGAGGTGAGGAGAACAATGCACCTCATTGTATCCAGTTTTTGAAAATTCTTATTATTGCATTCATATATCGAAACTTTAAAGTTTATTGGCAGTAACTAATGGTTTACAGCTAATGGAAGTTACTCCAATAAGTCATGCAAAGCATCATGGGCCATAGGAAAAAGGTTTTGGGCTTTACAATACATCACATCCAGTCGGGAGGTTGCATTTGGTCTAGACGCAAAAGTACAAAATCTTTAATGCACCCGAAGCTCAAATTGGATCTGAGAATTCAGCATATCACATATAATAGTATTTTCAATAATAATACTAGCCCAAATAATTTTATGGATGTGTAAGCAGGAATTTTTATCGTAAAAAGTAACATGATGAAAAACTTTTCTTGCATGGCCAATGACAGATATACAGAAATGCAGAGAGAGAGATCAGGGATAACAAATACTGTGATTTCATTTTATAATTCATTGATTTCCTTCAAAACTTTCAAAGCATTACTCAACAAAAC
Organism: Elopichthys bambusa; assembly: GCA_037101425.1. Taxonomy (NCBI): domain Eukaryota; kingdom Metazoa; phylum Chordata; class Actinopteri; order Cypriniformes; family Xenocyprididae; genus Elopichthys; species Elopichthys bambusa. The sequence goes on from CM074446.1 coordinate 14,374,117, forward strand.
CACGTCATCAGAAAAACCCAGCAGTTGAAAACACTTAAAACATTCTGTGTTTGTTCTTTTGAGAAAGTTGTAGTGATAATAGCAGGGAATCAAGACCAGCTCTCTGTAAAAACTACATCAGAAAGCAATTTCCATTCAACAGAGAAACTTGTCAATAAAAGTCATTTTGACACTTTATAGAACAAATTACTCAGGGACACAAAGAAGAACAATTTCAAGACAGAATGCTACTGTAGTTCAGTCAGAGTATTTGGTCAAAAGATTATTGAAACATTTTCTGTTCTTGGAACAATGCAAAATGCTCCTAACATTCCTAAAGTGTAGCTTTTGCTATATATGAATTATGGTAAACAATGAAATAAATGTATGCAAAAGTAATTTGAACATGAAAATAAAACAGCATGAATACAATGAGGGTTTTCTGCTGGATACTCTCTATAGTCACATTAATTAATTGTCTGTTTTATATGACCTTGCACACTCACATCCACACACATTACACAAGAAAAAAATATCTCTTTTGGAAAGTTCCATCACAAAGACTAAAGAGATGCTATTTAACTCTGTTTAAGTTAATAAAGAAATAATTCAGATACTAAATTTCACTTATAACAGATACATTTTGAGACAAACATCATGATATTTCTCAAGGGCAGAACAGATGTACATTTATTTAACAAAGATTTTACATTGTTACAAAAACATTGCTAATTTGTTCAAATAAATGCTGTTCTTTTGAACTTTCTACTTTCTATTCATCAAAGAATCCTGAAAAACATGTATTACAGTTTCAACAAAAATATTAATCAGCAACTGTTTTTCAACATTGATAATAATAATTAATATGAAATGTTATAATATGAAATGTTTCTTGAGCACCATATCAGCATTTTAGAATGATTTCTAAAGGATCATGTGACACTCCATGTGACCATCAAAGCAATAAATTACATTTTAAAATACAATAAAATGAAAAAACAAAAAACATTAGTTTTTTTTTTACTGCACTGTTGAATAAATAAATGCACTCTTGATGAACATGAAATACATGGATTTTATAGATATTTAACTCATAAGAAAGTGCCAACAATTGTAGCCAATGTGTATTAGAGAAAAATATTTATTTAATAATGTGAAATTTTTTCTACCCGGTGTCATGTGACTCGTTAGTGTTACAAGGTCTCAGGTGTGAATGGGGAGCAGGTGTGTTAAATTTGGTGTTATCGCTCTCACTCTCTCATACTGATCACTGGAACTTCAACATGGCACCTCATGGCAAAGAACTCTGAGGATCTGAAAAAAAGAATTGTTGCTTTACATAAAGATGGTGTAGGCTGTAAGAAGATTGCCAAGACCCTGAAACTGAGCTGCAGCACGGTGGCCAAGACCATACAGTGTTTTAACAGGACAGGTTCCTCTCAGAACAGGCCTCACCACGGTCGACCAAAGAAGTTGAGTGCACATGCTCAGCGTCATATCCAGAGGTTGTGTTTGGGAAATAGATGTATGAGTGTTGCCAGCATTGCTGCAGAGGTTGAAGGGGTGGGGGGTCAGCCTGTCAGCGCTCAGACCATATGCCGCACACTGCATCAAATTGGTCTGCATGGCTGTCGTCCCAGAAGGAAGCCTCTTCTAAAGATGATGCACAAGAAAGGCCACAAACAGTTTGCTGAAGACAAGCAGACTAAGGACATGGACTACTGGAACCATGTCCTGAGGCCAAGATAAACTTATTTGGTTCAGGTGTCAAGCATGTGTGGCAGCAACCTGGTGAGGAGTACAAAGACAAGTGTGTCTTGCCTACAGTCAAGCATGGTGGTGGGAGTGTCATGGTCTGGGGCTGCATGAGTGCTGCCGGCACTGGGGAGCTACAGTTCATTGAGGGAACAATGAATGCCAACATGTACTGTGACATACTGAAGCAGAGCATGATCCCCTCCCTTCGGAGACTGGGCCGCAGGGCAGTATTCCAACATGATAACGACTCCAAACACACCTCCAAGATGACCACTGCTTTGCTAAAGAAGCTGAGGGTACCTAAACCCTATTGAGCATCTGTGGGGCATCCTCAAACGGAAGGTGGAGGAGCGCAAGGTCTCTAACATCCACCAGCTCCGTGATGTTGTCATGGAGGAGTGGAAGAGGACTCCAGTGGCAACCTGTGAAGCTCTGGTGAACTCCATGCCCAAGAGGGTTAAGGCGGTGCTGGAAAATAATGGTGGCCACACAAAATATTGACACTTTGGGCCCAGTTTGAACATTTACACTTAGGGGTGTACTCACTTTTGTGGTTCCTGGTTAGTTCCTGTCCTTGATTCTGATTGGTCAATAGCTTTGTTTTATTTATGATAAAACACGGCCATGACCGCTTCACCCAACGGTTGAATCACTACACAACACTCTTAGCAACGTAAACTGTATGTTTTCAATTGATATTGTTCATTGAAGCTTACTGTATTATGTAGAACTAGAAGAGTATCGTGAGAAAGAGATCGATTGAACGAGTTTATTACCTGCCTTCATATTTAGCATTTTCTTTCAGGTCAGTCCTATGTTCATAATAAAAAATCTGTTTAAATGTCCGATGTATTATCTTGTCCTTTTAACAGTTAAGGTGTTTTCCCGTGACTGACAGCGCTAGTCAAAGCATTTGTCAGTTGTGTCTTGTTCCATCTTCACAACAATTCAGTCTTTTCAATGTAAAAGTCTTCGCTACTGACTAACACACTCATGAAGACAGACTTTGCCACATCTAATGGCGTAATAATGTAACTTCTGTTGCTGTTCACTGTCAGGGACAATTTTTTCCGGCAGAAGGAAGGCTTTTAGTAAGAATTTACTTCATAAAAGTTGCATTGTTACATATTTTTGGCTTTAATATTTGTATTGTGTGGTTACTGTTTTATAAAAGCAATAAGGTACTCAAGGCTAGTGTTGTATCATGAATAAGTCACGGCTGAAGGGGTTGCAGGCACTCTGCTTCACGTCGTGCCTTCTCAATGGGGAAAAATATCATGCTGGATATCTATACTGATATGGACTGGGTAATGTGTTAGAAACTAAAGGATGCCACATGTTTTGATGAAAATGAAAATTATCAACCTACAGAGGGCTGAATTCAAAGACGCTCCGAAAATCAAAGTGAAAAAATGATTCAGCAGGCTAGTCCATTTTGCTGAAATTTCATTGCAGCAACTCAAAATGGTACTCAGTAGTTTGTATGGCCCCCACGTGCTTGTATGCATGCCTGACAACGTCGGGGCATGCTCCTAATGAGACGACGGATGGTGTCCTGGGATATTTCCTCACAGATCTGGACCAGGGCATCACTGAGCTCTTGGACAGTCTAAGGGTGCAACCTGGCGGTGTCGGATGGACCGGAACATAATGTCCCAAAGGTGTTCTATTGGATTTAGGTCAGGTGAGCGTGGGGGCCATTCAGTGGTATCAATTCCTTCATCCTCCAGGAACTGCCTGCATACTCTCACCACAAGAGGCTGGACATTGTCGTGCACCAGGAGGAACCCAGGACCCACTGCACCAGCGTAGAGTCTGACAATGGGTCCAAGGATTTCATCCCGATACCTAATGGCAGTCAGAGTGCCATTGTCTAGCCTGTAGAGGTCTGTGTCCCTCCATGGATATGCCTCCGCAGACTATCACTGACCCAACGTTTTTCACGGCTTCAAGACCCTTTCACGTCTGTCACGTGCTCAGGGTGAACCTGCTCTCATCTGTGAAAAGCACAGGGCGCCAGTGGTGGACCTGCCAATTCTGGTGTTGAATGGAAAATGCCAATCGAGCACCACAGTACCGAACAGTGAGCACAGGGTCCACCAGAGGATGTCAGCCCCTCAGGCCACCCTCATGAAGTCTGCTTCTGATTGTTTGATGTCATATTGATGTGCCATCCTGTAGGAGTCAGGCTGCCTGTGCAACCTCTGTAGGGTCCAGGTATCACCTCATGCTACCAGTAGTGACACTGACCCTAGTAGCCAAATGCAAAACTAGTGAAAAACAGTCAGTGTCAGTGGCCTCCACCTGTAAAACCATTCCTGTTTTGGGGGTCGTCTCATTGTTGACCATCTAGTGCACCTGTTGTTAATTTCATTAACACCAAAGCAGCTGAAACTGATTAACAACCCCCTCTGCTACTTAACTGACCAGGGCTGCGTTTCCCAAAAGCATCGTAAGCCTAAGAAGTTCGTAAAAACGATCGTACAACTATTCTTAATAATACGGTCTGTTTCCCAAAAGCATCGTAACTTAAGGCGAGGAGAAGAGGGGCGGCAAAACGAAACAAAGTCCGAACAAATAGTCCATAGGGGGAGTGGAGGGAGGAAGGAGCCAAGGGGAAACCCGGAGCAGGAGGAGCCAGATGTTGGTCCAGAGATCAACCATGACGAGGCTCCAAGGTGGAGTCACAGGTGGGAGGAGCCGCGGTGGTGTCGAAGCGTTGGCAGACAACACCCTGGGGACGACCAACGAAGATGTAGCTAGCGATGGAGACCCTGATGTAGCTGATGAGCCGAAGAGCCCACGTGCAGCCGATGGTACAGGAGACCTAGGTGGAGCATCCGAGGTGGAGACGGACGTCCAGAGGACAGAGGTTGAGCCGGTGGGACCGAGGATGTAGGCAGGGCTGGAGGGAAGGAGGAGTCAGTCGGAGCCGTAGGTGCAGGCAGGTGGACGACTGACCAAGGCGAAGCCGGTGTGAGATGGAGCTGGTAGACAGAAGACCGTAGGCATCTGGCATAATGAAGATGAATGGCTAAAGGACAGCAGCGAAGGTGGGGCTGAGGAACTGGTTGGACGAGGAGGCGGGAAATTAGGAAACACAAGAGACACTGGAGAAACAGGCGCTGGAGAAACAGGAGACTCTGGAGATACAGGGGGCGCTGGAGATACTGGGGAGTTGGGAAACACCTCTCCAAAAAATTCTATTAGATCAGCCTCAAACAAATCCTTTCTAAATTTTTCATTCTAAATAACGGCCAGAGCTCAACAAACTCACATCTACTGCGGTGGTGGTGTGGGCGGGGCTTTCCTCCCAGCCCTCGAGCTCCATAATCACTCCCTCAGCGACGACTGGTGTTGCCGGCTCGCACACCTGGTCCGACACTGTCAGTGGTCCGGGCTCCAAGGTGATGAAAGGCTCCGTCCTTATCCCATAGACCGCTCGCTTAGGCTGGAATGGTAAAACACGCAGAATGAGCAGTCAGAAAATGTGTTTGGCACGCCAACTCCGAACAATCCCTTGTGTGTTCTTCCAGGGAGCGGTCCCTCTGCTCCAGGCATAGGAAGGTCACTGCTAGGTCCATAGTGACAGAAAGGGGAAAAAGAAAAGAAAAGAAAACACAGCAAAACTGTATTGGTCCGTTCTTCTGTTACGTGACGTCGGTGTAGCAAGGAACAAGGACGAAGGAGAATACGTTGAATAGTATTTAATGACAAAACAGGCAGGATCACACAAAACACAGCAACATTAACGAGAACGGACAAGGAGTGGAGGAAAACACAGGGTATATATACACGTGACAAACAAAGGGAACTAAACAAGATAATTAACTAGACACAGGTGAAAGAAATGACTAATTAAACAAAATGGGGAAAACTAGGTCAAACTCAAGGAAGATAACAGTGAACATGTAACAATAAATATGTAGAATAGTGCTGATAAAACAATAAAGATTTTGTCTGTACACCTGTAGAAATTGGCTAGATGAAGTACATAATCTGTGCTACTATCACCCTTAACATACCCTTTATATATGCCTATTAATATCTAAACTTTCATGTTTATGTTTTAAAATTTAGTTTATGGTTGAAAAAAAGTCAGTCACTTCAGAAACACTTGGAAGAACTCATAATAATTCCTATAGTATTTCATAGGGCCCTAGGCCTTGGATGGTTCAGCTAACAGATGGACATCAAAAACATTGAATCACAGTTTGATATATATATATATATATATATATATATATATATATATATATATATAAAATGTGCAGGACACTATAGTTCATTTATGACAGTGAGGATAGCAAAATAAAGTAAACTGTGACATATTATACCCAAGAATTCATACAGTGGACTACCAGTAAAATTTATAAAAATTTGGAACCAAAAATTATTCAGACACTTTGACCTGACCATGTTTTGATCTGTCATAATTAAGATAATTTTTTTCTGACACAGTTTAACTCTGAGGTATTGTTATTACCATTTTTTTAAACTATAGTGAATAAACTTTATTAATAAATGAAATGTTCAAGGTGTCTGAATAAATTTTGGTTTGACTGTATATATATATATATATATATATATATATATATATATATATATATATATATATATAGCCTATGTATAATTTAAAGAAATCTTCTGAAAATTACATCTTTGTTTCACTCTTCTCCAGAAGAACATTAATTAATCTTTTTGAAAGGTATCTTTATTTTATTTTATTTTTTTTCTAATCCACACCAGCTGACGATTATTAGGTTAAACGTTAAAGGATATGATTCTATAAGGTAATATTTCAGCACTTGAGAAACGGACAGCAACTCTTAATTAGTACATAGAACGCATTCTCGTGCGTTCATGTTAAGTGCATTTTTGGGAAACGCACGTGGAATTGCAGCGAGCATTCGTAACCTTTAACCTTTTTTTAGCAGTATATACAGAATTTTATATATATATATATATATATATATATATATGTGTGTGTGTGTGTGTGTGTATTTATTTTATAATTTTGCATCAGATGTAATACATGTAGTGCTGATAAACAGGGAAAATATTGTTTAACATTCAGCTCTAGCCATGAGCGAGCTCCATCTCCTGGCTCTCCATGGTTAATTTTAGGATGCAATTCCAGAACAACACTTGAGGCTAATTCTCATTCCAAACTGCTAATGCAGTTCCGGTTCCAGAACTCACCTTTTAACCTGGATTGAGTACTTGGGAGTACTGAACTTCTGCTATTTTAAAATGTGTGGAGCTGATGATCTTTTGGACATGCCCAGATCAGGTGCCAGATGAAATTAATAGATAAGGTGCTTGAGAAATGTGGGCAAAATGTTTTTTTGTGTAAACAACATCCATCTTTGTCCCTGTGGCATAATGGCTTTGCTGACCAGCTGGCCTAACACGTTGCCAAAAAAGTACACTTCTCATTTATTCATTTAGGCTATACTTATTTCTAATGGTTTTCAGTTGAGAGAGATAGCTTTTCTGTTCTTGCTGATCATGTGATGGGACTGTACCACAATATTGTATTGTAACAGAAAGTCTCTTAATTTTCCTCTAAATGTTCCTCAAACAGCTGCAGTGGAATGCAGCACAAAATTGTACCAAATAGTCAGGCAGACATGCATGTACATCAAAACCTAACAATGAATCATCTCCCCCTATGTGTGACACAAGTGAGAATATTGTTGTATTGGTAGCTGCTACATGAGATGGTTGATAATTAGTGAAAACAAATAATGCTGTTTCCTTTCTCCTGTAAACAAAAGACAATTTTCGGGATGATTTAACCAAACTAGCCTTAGAATTGCATCTAATAAAGGGTCATGAATACCATTATAATTTCAGTAAAACATAAATATTTATATTTATTATAAATATTTGTAATTTAATGTTTTATTAGCTATATAATATTATACATATTAGATTTTTTTAAATGTGCTTCTTACAGAGAAAATTTGATATATTTATATTATAAAAATATTTATATTGTATATGTATTTACAACACTATATTTATAAAATATTTATAATATTAATCACAGACACACACACACACTCTGCTTCGCGTCGTGCCTGCAACCCCTTCAGCCATGACTTATTCATGATACAACACTAGCCTCGAGTACCTTATTGCTTTTATAAAACGGTTACCACACAATACAAATATTAAAGCCAAAAATATGTATCAATGCAACTTTCATGAAGTAAACTTTCCTAAAAGCCTTCTTTCCGCTGGAAAAAATAGTCCCTGACCGTGAACAGCAACAGAAGTTACATTATTACGCATCAGATGGCGGCAAAGACTGTCTTTATGAGTGTGTTAGTCAGTAGCGAAGACTTTTACACTGAAAAGACTGAATTGTTGTGAACACAGAACAAGACGCAACTGACAAATGCTTTGACTAGCGTTGTCAGTCACGGGAAAACCCCTTAACTGTTAAAAGGACAAGATAATACATCAGACATTTAAACAGATTTTTTATTATGAACATAGGACTGACCTGAAGGAAAATGCTAAACCTGAATGCAGGTAATAAACTCGCTCACTCGACCTCTTTCTCACAATACTCTTCTACATAATACAGTAAGCTTCAATGAACAATATCAATTGAGAACATACAGTTTACCTAGCTAAGAGTGGTTGTTAAGGGTGTTGTGTAGTGATTAGGGCTGGGAATCGATTCCAAAGTACTCATTTAGGGCCTTTCATTAATTTGCCTCTTGCTTGCTAATAGTGACTGGAAGTCTGATTCATTTCCTCAAAAGGGTTCTTCCGTGTAGTTCATGTCAATGAACCAGTTCAAAAACCTATTCTGGCATTATTTTACAGTAAATCTGGCTTATGCTCTCTGCACTTTTGAGCGCTGCATGGACTTATGAGAGAATAGATCATGACTTGATCGAGGGTCTTGATTAATTTTTATTTTAAATAAAATGATATTTTTAAAAAAATCCTTTTCTTTCCATCAGCCAAGAATTCTGAAAGAAAACGTGTCATGAGCATAGATCAGTGTTGGCCGAGAGCCTTAATCGCTATATAGCCTAGTAAAAAACAACTTCCCCACACATCTGATTGACAGATAAATCACACGCTCTTATACCAGTGTTGTTGTTAATGATCTGGTTATTGTACAGTTTGCTTTATATATTAATTCTGGGTAAAGCATACAGTTAAAGTAAACTTCATAATTCAGCTGAACTGTGCACATGTAGACACTTTGTGTCTATCTAAGGTTTTTTTTTTTTTTTAAGCGATACTGCTGGGCTATGGACTATGACCTATTTCAGGTGCAATGCAGCCAAAATTACAATTTAAAATCAATAAGAGATACTGTTAAAAAACTGTTAAAAGGACAAGATAATACATCAGACATTTAAACAGATTTTTTATTATGAACATAGGACTGACCTGAAGGAAAATGCTAAATCTGAATGCAGGTAATAAACTCGTTCAATCGATCTCTTTCTCACAGTACTCTTCTACATAATACAGTAAGCCTCAATGAACAGTATCAATTGAGAACATACAGTTTACGTTGCTAAGAGTGGTTGCTAAGGGTGTTGTGTAGTGATACACAAAACCGTTGGGTGAAGCGGTCATATCCATGTTTTATAGTGAATAAAACACAGCTATTGATCAATCAGAATCAAGGACAGGAACTAACCGTTATATATATATATATTTATATATATGAAATTTTTGTAAATTTGCTTGAGCAATTTTGCATCAGATGTAACGTGTTTGCTGCTGATGAACAGGGAAAACATTGGCTAACATCCGCAAACTGTAAAATAATATATATATATATGACACTTTTTAATATATATGAGTCTGTGTATGGGATCATGTGTGTCTCTCAAAATTGTCTGCTGCTGCTGAGTCATATGAACAAACTTTGCTCTAACACCCTGAAGCAACATTGCTTGCCATATTATCTCATCCTCCAGCCCTCCCTCCCTCAATCCATCTGCCCATCCTTGCTTTCCCCCGCTATTCTTGTCTTCATGCAGTCAGTCTGGTTACCCTGCAGGTACAGTGCAGTACCTTATTTTCACCTACTGACTTTGAGGAGAAATTTAAAAGGTGCAGCTGCAGGAAAACAATGTTCACATATGTGCTGAGGCCACAGACACAGTTGCTCTCACAGTTGCACAAACTTTGTACCAGTCATGCAGAGATCAGATATGTTAGGTGAAACCGAATCCTAACAATGAATGTGTGAATTCTGTTTGTCATCTCTCTGTGTGACTCTCTCACTGAGGCACTGATGTTTGTACTTCAGAAAATATGCTTTTGTGCAGTGTTATTTTATTACAGTTTATGTACTAGTATTTATTAATATTTTGAATTAGCTTTTTTTATATTTTCTGCTTCATTTTAATTTATTTCAGTTAGTTGCTAAGGCAACAATTCTTTCTTTTAAAGTTTTTCATCCAATATTTATATTTCACTTTATTTCAGCTTTAGTTTAATTACCAAAAAGGTTTTTTTGTTAATAGTTTTTAATATTTTAATAGTTAACAATAACAACCCGCTTGTGTGATCTTGCTTTTATACAAAAGTTCAATATACAAAAAGTTAAAATTATGTAACTTCCATTTTAGACTCAATATTGCCAGATTGTCTTGTTCTGCTAACAACAATAGTTCATTATTAATAGGAATCATTATGCAACGTTAACTGTGAAGTCCCCGTGCAACATAGTTGTGTTTGTTTCGTACCAGAATGAATCAGTGTTTTTGAAAGAACTGGCTGAGTGAATGATTCAGTGACTCACAATGGTCGTCAATCGTTTCTTTCCTGATTGAATAAGTGTGTTTGAACAAATCGGTCGACTTGACTCGTTTGATGTCACCTAGTATATCTACAGTATGTAACCAGCAGAAATTAGTCACTGAAAAAATCCCAACCACTAGTCTGGAACACACCAACACAAACAAGTGGAGTGACACAACAGTCCTTTGCTGTATGAATAGCGGCACTCTTGTAACAGTCAGATTTGAAGACCGGAGGTAAATGCTGCATGTTGAGTATTCAGTCGTCTTTGCTTGTTAGACGTTTTTTAGACCTAAAGATCTTTGACCAAAAAAGAAAAATACTTCACTGTAGCTCTTTAATAGTCTTTTAATGAGATTAATTAGTGGAATGAGCTGAAACTAATGACAGGAATCAGATTTTATGGTCTGAAATGAATACTGATATGTTTTGATAGTGTTTCTTAAGATATTCTTGGCTCATTCCAGGCCTGATCATAAATGTTTGGCTCATCTATACATGTGTCATGTTTTGGTTGCAGCAAGGTGAAATAAAAGTGCAGGATTTAATTGCAGCAGTCCTTTCATTTACAACTCAAAAGAAACAAAATACTCAAATGCACATCAACAGAACGGACAAAGACTAACCAAAGACAAACCAAAACCAAGGTTATAAATACACAAGGGGCTGATTAAAAAAACAGGTTTGAACCAATAAGTAGCAAAGGCAACAATACAAAAAAAAAAAAAAAAAAACACAGACAGGCAGGCAACATGTATGTTTATCTCCCTATCTAAAGCACCTCATCGTAGGTGGTTGTTTTCTTGCTGTAATCTCCACCGCATTTCAGATTCTATTAAAAATACATGGGGTGCATTGAGACGGATTGCTTTGAAGCATGTCTTGGATGTCAGATCAAAAGAACCCCCGGAACACTTTTTGGATGGTCTTGATGAACAATGTTTTTTTTCTGGAAACTAATCACTGACGATTTTGCAAACAGCGGGTTGTGTCTCTGTCTGGTGGTTGAAATACTTAAATACATTGAAGAAATTAAACAATCTGTTATAATCAAAGTTTATATTCACTCTAAAAATAACTTATAACTGAAAAACAAAAAACAAAAAAACAAAGCAGTCCGCAAATGTACAAGATTCAAAGAACTAACAAGAAAAGTGACAGAATCCAACATGACAGTTTGTGTTCTTGTTGTTCAGTAGCGGGTTGATGCAGAATAATTCTGGGAAGCCTTTGGCCAGAAAAAAACGTCATTGCAGATGCTCTTATATGAAAGAGAGAAAGAGAACACAAAATAGGCAAATTAGTGGATGACTAGATCAAAATGACATTATCACACCAATCTCACTTTTACAGTATAGAACCTATAAAAAAAAAAAAAAAAATACAATTCCCAAACAATCAGACAAACACCTAAGCATCTGTGATAAAGAGTCTGTGTGTGAGGAAAATCTTTCTGTTTCAATGAAGTAAAGAAATACAGAGAGAGAGAGAGAGAGAGAGAGTCTAGCCATAAAATGAGAGTGGAGAAGAGGTTCAAAAACAAGGGGACAGGGATAATAGACAATAAGAACAGAGCGAGGGGGGTGGTGGTGGTGGTGGTGGTGGTGGGGGGGGGGGGGCTGGGGGGGTGAGGGATGGAGAAAAAAAGCAAAAGGACCAGTAGCAGAGAGTGTGAGCTTTCTAAGCGACATCAGTCCTCAGTACTGTGTCTTGCTCACTGTCAAAGCAGACTGACTGCCATTCGCCTGCTGATCCTCCAGCGCAGAGCACCGGAGCTCGGAATTTGGGGATACACCTCTTTTATGTCTTCCACTGTCTGTGTGTGTGAGTTTTGCTGTACTTTGGATTCTACCTGGACTCCATGTGGATAGTCAAGCACATACTTTCCCCTGGAAGGTAAGTTCTGTCCAGTCACCTTTAATTATATAGCGCTTTATACAATACAGACTGTTTCAAAGCAGCTTTACAGTGATGCAAACAGTTCATTTCGGTTGTACAGCAGCTCTAAAAGAAAACAGTGCCATTGTTCAGATGAAGTCAGTTCAGTGTTGATTCAGTTACGTTGTAAAGATCATCAATTATTGAATTAGTTAATTTCTAAAGCAGTTCTGCAGAAAACAGTGATGTCATTGTCCAGCTCAATTCAGTTCTCATCCATAGTCAGTGCAGTAAAATCAATAATATTGTTGAATATTAAGTGTCCCCAACTAAGGGTGTACTCACACTAGGCGCTCTGAATCATGCCAGAGTGCATTTGACCTCCAAAGCCCGGTTTGTTTGACTAGTGTGATCGCTCCAAACCGTGTCCAAGCGCGGTTCGTTTAACCGGCCCTGGCCCGCTTGGAAGAGGTGGTTCGGTTGGGCTTGAGCGCGGTTCGCATGCAGTGTGCAAACAGCATGGAATGGCTGCTACTTCTGTGTACTACTGTCATCATTACGACGGCAAACATATTTTTTACTACTCTGATAGTACACTTATCAATTCATGTAATTAATTCGAGGGTATAACGGGTCTGCTTCTCACCTTTGATGAACAGGAATTGTAGTTTTCGAGTAAAGCTGAAAATTCCTCCATTAATGTCAGCTGCCTTTGTAATCCTCTGATACGTGCAAGTGAAACTCGATGCGCGGTATAAAATGATAAATGATAATATTTATTATGTAGTATCTTAGTGAAAGTACATTTCTTTCTGTTTTCTTCCATTCAAAAAGTTGCATGGTATATGACGTTAGCGTGCTCCGGCCCGGAACGTTAAGTGCAATGTGAGTACAGGCCAGCGGGGGAGTTGGGAAGGGGGACAATCGCGCTTGGGCTCGGTTCAAGGCAACCGTGCCTAGTGTGAGTACACCCTAAGCAAGCCAGAGGTGACAGTGGCAAGGAATCCCAACACCATCAGGTGACAGAATGGAGAAAAAAAAACCTTGGGAGAAACCAGGCTAAGTTGGGTGTCAGTTCTCCTCTGGCTAACGAACAAACACAATATGATTATGATTCAGGCTACATCACAAGTCATTTCCCTTGTGTGGTGCCCAGGTGTCTGTCATTAACAATCACGTCACCGACATCCCTTCAGTTCTCAGCCTCGCCCAACTCATCATAATGTTAATTACATACAGTTAATTTACATAAACATCACATACAGATTTTGGTTAAATGTTAGATAACATGCTATTATAACTATCAAAGAAGCTGTCATTATATACTGTAAGGGAACTTAGGTAGTTTGTGGAAAAAATCCCATTCTTATAACTTGCCATTGTACGCGTAGGCACTCGGTGGGATCAATGCAACAAATGGACGCCCATTTCCTGCTTAAGTGAATGGTGAAATGGACACTTTCCCCTTAAGGTGGGTAAGGTGAGGAATGAGCCCCAAGGGGGCTTGGTGTACACCTCTAGGGGCGCCCTCGAGCTACGGGGGATTTACAAAGGTCATACCGTGTCCCCTGACCCTCCATGTCTGCGTTTTGCCTACAGTATATCCCTAACAGCTTACTCTTCATCATCCCATGTCCGTGGAGCACCTATTTTGTCCCCTGACTGCCAATTCTTCACCGTAATCTTCCTCTCGTCCATGAGTAGCCTACTGTGTACCCTAACTGCCTATTCTTCATCAGAGTGTCCCCCAACCCCACTATTCTTCGCTGTACTGTTCCACATGCCCACGGCGGACCCGTTTAGACAAAAATGCCAGTATTGCCCTTTTTCCCCCCTAATACCGCCGTTACACACTCCCGCTCCCTGGGATGCCTACGTTTGGGTGCTTTTGGTGATTTTTGGCTCTTTCATTTTTCTTGCCTTTTTTCATGCAAATTTGTGGCAGTGCTGCCGCTGGGCACAGGCAGAGTCTGCCGAGTGACCGCTCAGGGCAAACCGGTGACCTTTTATGCATAGATCCATCGTACCGGCTATACCTGTTGGTGTGTCGCTCAGGGGCATGTGAAGTTTGGGGCCAAATTGGGGATTCTTTGCTGAATCTTTGAAAGAAATGTATTTTATCATTTATTATTCCAGGTATTCATTAAATGTCTTGCATTTGATTTCCACAAATCATTTTTTTCCCTTTTTTACTTTATAAACAGACACAGTTTTTGTATTTTTGCATAAATTTTGCACACATGGGTCAAAAATGACCCATATAGAAACCTTTGATATTTGCAAATTTTTGCAGGTAGGAACATATTTACTGCAGAAAACTATTCACCTGCCACTCAACATGGATGCTTTTGTATATTTGATGCATGTAAGTCTTATTTTATTTTATATATATATATATATATATATATATATATATTTTTTTTTTTTTTTTTTTAACCATAGAAAATATTTGCTATAACTGGACATAATATTTGAATGTTAGGCCAAGGTTACCTTGACCTTGAAATCTATTACTAGAGAGAAAGAGAAACATTTCCAATACTATTAGCTTGCTTGCTCTTGACATATTCTATTCTAGCTAGCTAATGTTAGCTAGGGCAACAAAATAAAAGTTGAAATATTACATATTTATATTACATACAATATCATATATATCGTTGCTGTCAGGTGGAAACCTTGTATCTACATATTTTCTGTGTTGTGTATTTAATGCTCTTGGTCACCCTTTTCGTCTTTCACTGTTTCTGAAAAGTAACAGTTTTGGACATAGCATTGGTCTAAAGTGACCTGACTGAGTTATTATTTTTTATATAGCATATATAGCAAGAAATTGTCCTACCCTGAGTGGGGGGGATGCTCGCTCCAGTAAGATCACTTTTTACTCAATTTATTGGACTGGGCCTGAGTTTTCTCTTCAGAGGACACATCAGTGGAGATGGATTTACACCTACAACTCCAGACTGACCCTGTGGCACATAGTTTAGGTCATCAGCATCAGATATTTCTCTGAATCAGGACTAATAATTGCCTCATCTTCCTCATCCTGTTCTGTATGCAGCATTTCAGCCATTTTAATATGGACCAGCCAAGAATATTTTCAAATGCACATCAAACCGTTCATCGAGTATATACTTATTATATAACGTCACTGTCAGAAAAAAACCTTGTATGTCCAAAACTGAACACTGACAGACATAAAGGGAGACCAAGAGCATTAATGTATGACTAAAAATTATAAATGATGAAAGATATATTATTACGGTTTGGTTGCTGTAGGGATGAGGCATGCACGGACTTCCACAAAATAGGGTATTTTAATGAACGAAGGAGAATGATACAACCAAAAGCACGTTTAAACAACAATAAGAACAGACAAGGAGTGCAGGGAGTGAGTCCATTATAAAGGGTGTGCAGATGATGAAGTCCAGGTGCAGGTGATGAGTGCTGATGGGGAGATGACGAGGAAGTGAGTGCAGGTTAGGAAACAGGAGGATCATGGGTAATGGAGTCCGGGAACGAAGGGAACGGTGACATATATAGCCTATTGTATGAAATATAATAAGACTTACACACATCAAATATAAAAAAGCAGCTCTGTTGAGTTGTGAAATATGTGGCAGGTTAATAGCTTTCTGCAGTAAATATGTTCTATATGGGAGATATCTATATATGGGTAATTTTGACCCATGTGTGTAAAATTGATGTAGAAATACAAAAACTGTGTTTGTTTATAAATTAAGAAAGGAAAAATAAACTTAATGATTTGTGGAAATCTAAAACAAGATATTTAATGAATACCTGGAATAAACAAATGATAAAATACATTTCATTCACAGATTCAGCAAAAAATTGAAATTACAAAGGGAATGAATACGGGTCATTTTAGACCCATGTTATGCATTAGAAGGGGTTTGCGTAGCTTATGCATCAAAGGGTTAATTACTGTAGTTTTATGAGGTAAAACATACTGTACATCACACAGGAAACACAATCTAACACATTGATGTACATTATAGTTATTAAAGGATTAGTTCACTTTCAAATAATAATTTCCTGGTAATTTACTCACCCCCAAGTCATCCAAGAAAATGACCGATTGTTTCACTAGATAAGACCCTTATTCCTCGTCTGGTATCGTTTAAAGCCCTTTGAAGCTGCACTAAAACTAATTTTGACCTTCAACCGTTTGGAGTCCATTGAAGTCCATTATAAGGAGAATAATCCTGGAATGTTTTCATCAAAAACCTTAATTTCTTTTCAACTGAAGAAAGAAGGACATGGACATCTTGGATGACATGAGGGTGAGTAAATTATCAGGAAAATTTTATTTGAAAGTGGACTAATCCTTTAATTATGCATTAATAGCCTTGAAATGATTCTATTTTGTATTCTAGTCTACTCAATTAGCATTTGGCATATTGTTGGCTCCTCTATGATAAATTAAAAAAAATTGCTTGTATTTTTTTCTCATTTCATTTCATCCTCATTTCCTTTTTATTTATCCTCATTCCATCGCTTTGGAAAAAGGTGCTTGCTAAATTAATGTATAATGTACCTTTTAAAGGTACGAGGGTACAATGAGGGTGGAAATGAAATAGTTAAAAAACACAGGCTATATATTATATCATATTGTAGCTTTTATTAAGAGCAGAGACCCTGCTCATGAGGACACAATCATCCAAAAAGGTTATGAAAAAAGAAAATCAGGAAATGTAAGGAGAGAGAGAAGAGAAGAGAAGAGAAGAGAAAGACAAGACAAGAGAAGAGAAGAGAAGAGAAGAGAAGAGAAGAGAAGAGAAGAGAAGAGAAGAGAAGAGAAGCATTAACACAATTATAAAGAAAAAGCTGGTAATTGTAGATGTTTGGCTTTGAGTTAACAAATCACATGGCAGCAGGAGATGTTGTGAATTTTCACAGAAATGTAGGGTTTAAAAGCAGTCGGCAGGTTAATTAAAAAAAGAGCTGTCTGCTTTAATCAAGAACCCTATCCAGCAAGAAAGAAAATGTATACTGTGAAAATGATGAGACATAAATGGTTGAAAGCGAAATCCAGCTGGGCTTTAAGTCTAGATGTTTTCCAAGGTCAAATGAATCCCAAAAATGGGCTGTTGTCTGGGGCTTTGCACAAGAGAACTGAACAGAAACAGATTAGGGAGAAAGTAAGTAAAAATACACATTTTGAGGGTTATTTGCTACAACCATCGCCAGACCTGATGTGAGAAATCCAGATCATCATTATCATCAATTATAATATAATTATATTAGCCATAAAGGATTAACGAATTACAAAATAAAACTTGTAGTACAATTATCATGTCACACAGAGTGATGGTACATAAGACACCTATACTAAAAGACAAAAAGAACAAAAGAATCATATTAAATACAATTGTTAGAACTAAAGTTTACCAGTCTGTTTAATTAGACTGTCTCACTGACCATGCACAGTATGAATGAATACTGACCTGTCAAACGGTTCAACCAGAACCAAATAACTCACTGATTAATAGGCTACTGGCAATTTGCCTGCTGCAAAGAAAGCAGCCAAATGTTAATTGATTGACACAGTATGAAGTGTTGAACACTTTTGACAGATCTGTGAGAGAATTAGAAGTGTGACAAGTGTGTTAAGAAGACAGTGAGTGAGAGAAGGAAAGAGAAAAATGAATCGCAACCACCTCATTAGAATGAGTTGGGTTTTTTTTCCTTCTTTTCCATGGAAAAACAAAGTTCAACATGAATTACAATATGAAACATCTCAGAGGAACTTTTAGCAAATTGTTCAAGAAGTTTGTAAGTCAGACCTAAAGCTTGATTAGAAAAATGAAAACTTTACAAAAGACATGGACGTTCTTCATGGACGTGTTCCATGCAAGTCATACAAGTTCACAATCTAAAGCCAAAGTGTCAGAGAACAGAGATGCGTTTGAAGTTCTGTTTGGAACTGTATCTGACACATAGCTCTCTCTCTTTCTTCCCCACAGATGGGCAATGTGTCAAAAACAGCCCTGTTCGTATCCACAATCTCCAGACAGCACGACGTCCTCATGGGATCACTTTATTCAGTGTTCTGTGAGTCCACAACCTCCATAATGTTCTGGCATCCTCTACATCTTTATATTTAACCAGAGCAGGACAACACACAACGCCTCAATAACTTTGCATATCTTTATTCCTTATGAATAATTGAAATGGTTCAGCTGTCATTAACCTCTTTCTGTCGGTTACCCTGCTTGTGTCCCGCTTGGTCAAATTGTTTTGAGGATGATCAAATATATTCTAAAATTATTTCCTAAGATGGCCACAGATAGGGCCAATAATTAGTTTGGGGAAATGATTGGGGGGGCTTACAAGCAATGAAACTAAATAAAAATGAGATTATAGCAGCTGTCTGGTTAAGTTTTTAGGAGTGTTATGGCATTCTGCACTGAATTATTTTTGTAACCCTATAATGACCACAAACATTTGACCATTGTCCCTGACATTCTTATACTACACTGTGCTATAGTTTCGTCTCTTGTAGCACTCTACAATCTCTGTCTGCTCACATAAACTCAATTAATATTAATATTAAATTAATATTAATATCATTAATGATATTTCATGTCTATGTAGGCTATTTATTATTTTTCTAAGTAGACATGTAGCGAAATAATGTACGATCGTTATCGCAAAATAAACCCAATAGACCCTTTTATAGACTAAATAGACCCATTTCACATTTCCGGGTTTCTCAGAAGCGGAAGTTGTCATAGTTGGGTAAAATTCTATAGCAGTGAATGAGAGAATACATTAAATATATTTTTGTGTTTCCATTTGCTCAAATAGCAAAAGAACACCTCCACAATAGGGTTTAACAACTTTTAAAAAGAGGGAAAAAAAATAGAGAGCGATTGATAACGGCACTCAGAAGAGAGAAAGATGTAATTTTACTCCCATAGCTGCTGTATTAGAAACACCCTCACAGCAGCGTTAACTAGATTTTTGTAATTTGATGCAAAGATAATATAATACTAAGTATAGTGTTATAAATGTACCAACATTTTTTTTAAAAATATATATATAAAAAGCTTTGCAGGATTTACAATATTGATGACCGTTAAAATGTGTCATCACAGTCTGTGAAAATGGTCCATTATTCAGAGTCACGCATTTTGCTATAAAGAACTGTTGTGTGTAAAAAACAAAACACTGAATCGTTGAATCACAGCGAACTGTGAACCGGTTCAGCCGTTTATTGAAAAGACGTTATTTAGCAAAGAAATAATGATTCGCAAGTCGATTTCTTTACTTCAAAATAATGAGGAATGATATGTTTTGATGAAATGTATTTATGTAAGCAATAAGGTACGAGAGGCTGTGCTGTGTCATGAATACGTCGCGGCTGAAGGGCGTTGTTAGGCTTCGTGCCTGCAACCCCTTCAGCTGTGAGTATTCATGATACAGCACTAGTCTTGAGTACCTTATTGCTTTTATAAAACGGTTACCACACAATATAAAATATTAAAGCCAAAAAAATATGTATCTATGCAACTTTAAAGACGTAAAATCACTAAAAGCCTTCCTTCTGCTGGAAAAAAATAGTCCCTGACCGTGAACAGCAACAGAAGTTACATTATTACGCATTAGATGGCGGCAAAGACTGTCTTCATGAGTGTGTTAGTCAGTAGCGAAGATCTCTTTCTCACGATACTCTTCTACATAATACAGTAAGCCTCAATGAACAATATTAATTGAGAACATACAGTTTACGTTGCTAAGAGTGGCTGCTAAGGGTGTTGTGTAGTGATACACAGAACCGGTCATATCCGTGTTTTATCGTGAATAAAACACAGCTGTTGACCAATCAGAATCAAGGACAGGAACTAACCGTTTTATAATTTTAGGTACAGTCAAATATTGTACTTGGAATGTAGTGAAGTGATACATACTCTGATAAAGTAGGCCACAGAATCTTGAAAAATCTGTTTAAAAAAAAAAAAAAGTCAGGAAGAACTTGGTATGGTTTGGAATGGATGTGAGCGATAGTTCTGGTCTGCTTGACATTAAAGAAATGACTTTAATTATACCTCCCATGCAGCAAATAAATTGCGTGGATTATTAAAGCTATCTCATGGGTTGAATTAACTTAAATCTGTTAAAAGAAGGACCTCAATTGTTATTCTAGACCTAGCAGGGTTTGCTTATCAAATCTTAGCTCTAGGATCAAACAGTGTCTTCATGTGACAGGTTTGTCAGCAGTGGGGTGGAGATGTCACACTGTCAGGGGCATATTTTCAATACAGCTTTAGAAATTCACTAGCTACTTTGATTTAAAGATGAATATACGTGAGCGGATGGACATATCTCTCTTTGTCTTCCAGGTGTGTTGTCGCTCCTGGGAAATGGCATGTTGTTGTTTGTAGCCTACCGTAAGAGGTCGTCTCTGAAGCCAGCAGAGTTTTTCGTCGTGAACTTGTCTGTGAGTGATTTAGGGATGACCCTGTCTCTGTTTCCGCTGGCCATTTCATCTGCTCTAGCACACAGGTGAGATCCTGCTTCACACTTTACCAAAAAAAACCACAATATTTGGGTTATATTGTGGTATTTATTGTAAAATATCAGAGATGACATTTATAAAAGTAGTGTTAATGTAGTTAGTTAATCTTTGTACACATAGCTTAGCTTGGAGTATAGCTTGCTACTTTCATTATCTCGTAGCTTGGCAAGCAACAGTTTTCAAAGCATCACCGCTTTCTCATTTCTCACTTCTTTTTTTGCTAATGCCTGAAACAGTTTGATTTACTTTTGAGTAAAGTAATCATGGTTCTAAAGTAAAAATAAAGATAAAAGGTGTTTTAGAGTTCAGCAAAAACAGTAAAATGATCTTTCTCTCTCTCTTCTCTGTAGGTGGTTGTTTGGGGAGGTAGCATGTCTGTGCTATGCTGTGTGCGGGGTTTTATTTGGCTTGTGCAGCCTAACAAACCTGACTGCTTTGTCATCAGTTTGCTGCCTCAAAGTCTGCTGCCCAAATTACGGTATACTGCTCTTTTGTTTTCTTTACCCAAATTAGCTCAATGCATACATTTAAACTATTACAAAGTGCTATAATTTACCCAAGCAATACTTTAAATATAAAATATTAAATAGTTCATAGATGGGTCACTACATAGAATTCTGAAGACAAAAAAAAAATTCAGACATCCTAGAAAAAGTTTTCCACTGAGGTAAAATCCATAACAACGGATGTTTTCTTTAGTAAACATAGGCATTATATTTCTTTAATTTGAATTCACTTTAATGTTGCAGTTCCTAACAAAGTCTGCTGAGTTACTCTGTTTTATTTACTTGTCAAAGTAAATTCTAATGCAGAATCTTGAATACCTTTTCAGGGTACAGTAAATACTTATTTTTAGGCCTTTTTAGATTAGCATATTAACAATTAACATAGTCCAAAATGGTATTGTCCTCCTAAATGTCCAGCAGGAATTTCATGTCGGTCCAGACTGGTTTATGCTGGTTAGGGATGGTATAGTGCTGGACTATCATAGTCATGCTGTTCTAAAGCTGGTGTAGCAGGTCCACTAGCGCTCCTGCTTCCCATGTTGGTCCCAGCATGCAAAATAGACCTTATACTAGTGGCCAGCAATGCTGGATTTTTTTCTTTTTAGCAGTGGTGTTTTTTGGGATCGAGTCTAATCTCACACAGCAGAATCAGGTCTGAGTGTTTTGGACTGTTAGCGCCGTGTTCTGTCTGTAGATTCTGAAAACTGTCACACTCAGTTCACTGTGAAATAAAAAGGCCTCTGGCTTAAATGTGCAGGAATGAGAGTTTAAAATGAATAGAAAGAGACACAGAAATGAAGAAAGATGAAAAAGAAGATAAGAGAGGACATGTGGAAACAAAACAGAACATGTAGGGGAAATGAGACAAAATAGAAGACAGAGTGATGAAACAAATGAACCAAAGAAAGAAAGAAGAAGAGCAGTTAATGAGCACACATTTAGGGGTTACTGGAGCTTGTAACTCTGGGTAGTTTTTTTCCTTCTTTCCCTGTGGGATATGAAATTAAAATAATTCCCACTGTTCAGACCTGTGTCAGGAGAATCATAAAGCCTCTGACCAATTAGTCACCTTGACCATTTTTTTTTTGTTGTAAAAATAATTATTCATGCAGTCCTCGTTTTCTCCAGGTAACAAGTTCTCATCCAACCATGCTTGTGTGATGGTTATTGGGGTTTGGTGCTACGCGTCTGTGTTTGCGTTGGGACCTTTGGTCCGCTGGGGAAGTTTTGGACCAGAACCATATGGGACAGCTTGCTGCATAAACTGGTACGAGAACAAACATTTTACCGTTAATATGTGCAACTAACGCAAACTGATTTTACAATGATGTCTTTTCCATGTTGTATGTTCCAAGGTACACTCCATCCCATGATGTCCTTGCCATGTCTTACATCATCAGTCTTTTTATCTTTTGTTACATTGTCCCCTGTACAATCATCATCCTATCTTACACCTTCATCCTGCTCACAGTGAGGGGGTCTCGCCAAGCCGTTCAACAGCATGTCTCGCCACAAACCAAAGTGACCAACGCACACACTCTTATTGTCAAGGTAAAGAGGATTTATGGGATTTGATGGGTTTGTTTGTTGCTTTTATTGTTAGTGCTTACAGTGACCTTCATATAAAAAAAATAAAAAAAAATCAACCCCTAGGACATAAAAGTGCACAAAAACATGTGTGGTGTCCACACTGTCTCACTGTGCAAATATACAGTATTTTATTGCCCTGTGGAGCAGACACCAGGAACGTGATACTATTGCTGAGTATGTACTTAATGTCCCTCAAAAAGTAATGCTGATTACCCATCTTCTGTCCTCTGGACAAGGGCTGGCTGTACCTTTTGGCCGTCCCAGCCTTATTTTTCAAAACAATGTCATGAAGCCCTCTATACTCTACCTGCATGTTACTTTGCTGCTGGCAGTGAGGGCTGCACTGTTAATTATGTTGGCACACAAATTTTCCCTCGAAACATATGTGTACATTGCATACATTTGCACAAATTTGGCCATCAGGGTCATAAACAGACACACATAATATAAGCAGAATGCTGAATAATAAAAAATATGACAGTTTGTTCTGTTAATGTTCGCTTAGTACCCTACTGTTCAAAATTTTGGGGCAATAAGATTTTATGTGTTTTCAAGGAAGTCTCTTATGCTCACCAAGGATGCATTTATTTGATCAAATATACAGCAATATTGTGAAATATTATAATTTAAAATAATTGTTTTTTTATGTTAATATATTTTAAAATATAATTTATTCCTGTGATGTCAAAGCTGAAATTTCAGCATCATTACTTCAGTCTTCAGTGTCACATGATCCTTCAAAAAATCATTCTAAAATGCAGATTTGCTGCTCAAGAAAAATTTATCATCAATGTTGAAAGCAGTTGTGTTGCTTAATATTTTTGTGGAAACCACAATACATTTTTTTTTAGGATTCTTTGATGAATAGAAAGTTCAAAAGAACAGCATTAGTTTGAAATGTAAACCTTTTGTAACTTTATAGATTAGTCTTTACTATCACTTTAGATCAATGTAATACATTCTTCCTGAAGTTGTGTGTGTGAGAGATATAATATGGTTTACAGAGGTCAAAATATGATTTAAAAATATTTAAAAACAAATTCTATTTAATTGCATGTCGACTAAGTGAATGAAGTGTGTTTTCTTTCTAGCTCTCAGTGGCTGTATGTATTGGCTTCCTTACGGCTTGGAGCCCATATGCCGTTGTTGCCATGTGGGCTGCGTTCAGCGCCAATGAGCAGGTCCCACCCACCGCCTTTGCGCTGGCAGCTATCCTGGCTAAATCTTCCACCATTTACAACCCTATGGTTTATCTTCTCTTCAAACCCAACTTTCGCAAAATCCTGAGTCAGGATACTCAAACCATCCGCCACAGGATTTGTTTGAGCCATAGTAAAGCCAGTCTTACACCAGAAATAAAGGGCCGGCAGTTGCAGAGCTCTCAACAATGCAACAATAAGGATGCCACGATCTCTACACCCTTTTCTAGCTTCCTGGCAGAGAGTTACGGGGCATGTCATGTCTGTGCAGAAGCGGAGCCACGTTTTCAGCAAATAAGCCCTCAGAAAACTGTACGGATTCTGGAGGGCACCGTCCAGAGTGAAATACCAGTGAGACATCTGACTGACAGAATGCAAAATGACCTCCTGTGAGAGAAGCTCAAGTAAGACAGAAAAAAAAATGCATGAAATGTAAGGAAGAAGAGGATAATATAATGTGTAAAAAGCACAGATGTCCTTAGATGCCCAAAAACAAGGACAAGGGAAATTGAGGGAAAGAAAAATGAAACTCTCACTGTTGTCTCCGGATTCTCATTGGTCCTCGGAACATCCCACAGATTTCACCAACATTTACTGAACCAAATCCACTTTTTTAAGATGTACAAAGCACATTTCCCTAATGCAAGGTGTGGCAGTTTACACAGAACATGCTGTTTTTTTTTTTTTTTTCTATGTCAATATGCATTTTTATGTAAACATGTTCTGTGTCCTTTATTTAAACGAGCCCAAAAAAAAAAAAAAAAAAGTGATTTATCATTGTGTGAGTAAAGTTTAAATAAATAATGTGGAGTACATCCAGCGAGTTATCGATTTCAAAAACAATTCAAGTTGACCTCACCAACTGTGTTTTACATAGTTTGGGTTTCAGTTTCATACAGTGTTTACAGTAAGATAAGCAAGGTCCATTCACTGAATAAACAAAGACTGTCATCTGCTGGCTGAACAAGACTATTACAACTGAAAAAAAAAACGTTATTCATAGGTTTACATTGCCAAAGCATAGATAAAATCACACATAAGCCTGTACGTATGGGTATATACACGTTATACACAGTATCATCTCTCTCAGTTTAATTGTAATACAAACTAGCAAACTTTATAGTTTGTGTGCTCCCAGCTGAATGGCATCCACTCCCAGCAAACATGGTTTCATTAAAGGACAAAAGTCCTAAGTCTGAATGGAAATGGCACTAAAATGCCAGTGGTTGGTGAGGTTGTTGGGATGCACCCAAACAAAGGCAACCTTTTAATTTGGTGTGCTGCTTTGTAGCTTGAGAGTTTGATGTAATGAGCATGTTATACATGTAGAGGTCACTACACTCCTCAAAAAAACAGAGAAAGGATCAGGAAACAGCTCAGTGAAATAGCCATGAGGCACCCCATATTAAAGGGTTAGTTTACCCCAAAATGAAGATTCTGTCATTAATTACTCACCCTCATGTCGTTCCACACCCGTAAGACCTTTGTTCATCTTCAGAACACAAATTAAGATATTTTTGATAAAATCCGATGGCTCAGTGAGGCCTGCATTGACAGCAAGTTAATTTACACTTTCAATGCCCATAAAGGTACTAAAGATATATTTAAAACAGTTCATGTGAATACAGTGGTTCAACCTTAATGTTGAAGTGACGAGAATACTTTTTGTGCGCCAAAAAAAAAAAAAAAAAACTTTATTCAACAATATCTAGTGATGGGCGATTTCAAAACACTGCTTCATGAAGCTTCAAAGCTTTACGAATCTTTTGTTTCGAACCAATGTTTCGGAGCACCAAAGTCACACAATTTCAGTTAACGAGGCTTTGTTACCTCATAAGTGTTTCGAAATTTAAATGGTTCACGTGACTTTGGCAATTTGATAAGCTTCGAAGCTTCATGAAGCAGTGTTTTGAAATCGCCCATCACTAGATATTGTTAAATAAAGTCGTTTTGGTTTTTTGGTGCACAAAAAGTATTCTCGTCGCTTCATAACATTAAAGGGGTGGTTCAGTGTTTATTTTCTAGGCTTGAATGTGTTTATGTGGTGCAGTTTAACATGTCTTAATGCTTCGTTTTTTTAAAAAACACTGTATTTTTCATATATTTTACACTGCTGTTTCCATTGTCATTTGAACGGCTGGTTTGGCTTCCTGATTCTATGATACCACTCCCTCCGAAATACACAACCGGAAACGGTACGCCCCTTACCATTAGTTGTTACATGTGCTTCAGTGGAAATGTGAATAATGGCCATCTATGTTGCTGTAACTTTGCAGATACTGTTTATGCTCAAGCAGCAACATTACACACTAACTAAAGTTAAAAAAGTGAAATCGCAATGAACCATCCCTTTAAGGTTGAACCACTGTAGTCACATGAACTGCTTTAAATATATATTTAGTACCTTTATGGGCATTGAAAGTGTAAATTAACTTGCTGTCAATGGAGGCCTCACTGAGCCATCAGATTTTATCAAAAGTATCTTAATTTGTTTTCTGAAGATGAATGAAGGCCTTACGGGTGTAGAACGACATTAGGGTGAGTAATTAATGACAGAATCTTCATTTTTTAGTGAACTAACCCTTTAAAGGAACGCACACAGAAAGAGACAGACTTGACTTAGATTTAGATCAAACCTCTAATAGATCTGTGTGTGGGAACTGACAGAGTTATATGCAAAGTCAAGAAAATCATTCCAAATTCTGACTTAGCTTAAACTACCATTAGGTGCTTTATTAGGAGAAGTGTTATGAAAAAGCCAGGCTAAACTACACCCCATTCACTGGCATCTGTTAACTCTATTGTTCAATTAGCTGTCTCCTCAGACCTTGACTGAGAGAGATAAATCCAATAGATGAAATCACACTAGAGCTTTACATCAGTGTGTTGTGCTTAATTCAACACACAGAGATGTGCTTGTGCTTGGCGGGAAGTGAAAATAGAGGCTATTTGTATTTAAGCCAACCGAGAGGGTTTTCAGGGTATTTCTGTTGTAGTTCTGGAAACAGCTTAAAATTCAACTGTCTGTAGGTTTCGGTGGGGAGAATCAGGCATAACATTATGACCACTGACAGGTGAAGTGAATAACACTGATTTTCTCTTTATCACGGCACCTGTTAGTGGGTGGGATATACTAGGCAGCAAGTGAAAAATTTTTCCTCAAAGTTGATGTGTTAGAAGCAGGAAAAATGGCCAAACTGTGATGGCTAGATGACTGGGTCAGAGCATCTCCAAAACTGCAGCTCTTGTGGGGTGTTCCTGGTCTGCAGTGGTCCGTATCTATCAAAAGTGGTCCAAGGAAGGAACAGTGGTGAACTGGTGACAGGGTCATGGGCGGCCAAGGCTCATTGATGCACTTGGGGAGTGAAGGCTGGCCTGTGTGGTCCGATCTAACAGACGAGCTAGTGTAGCTCAGATTGCTCATCAAGTTAATGCTGGTTCTGATAGAAAGGTGTCAGAATACTCAGTGCATCGCAGTTTGTTGCGTATGGGGCTGCATAGCTGAAGACCAGTCAGGGTGCCCATGCTGACCCCTGTTCACCGCCGAAAAGGGCCAACAGTGGACATGTGAGCATCAGAACTAGACCACGGAGCAATGGAAGAAGGTGGCCTGGTCTGATGAATCTAGTTTTCTTTTACATCACGTGGATGGCCGGGTACGTGTGCGTCGTTTACCTGGGGAACACATGGCACCACGATGCACTATGGGAAAGAGGCAAGCCAGCAGAGGCAATGTGATGCTTTGGGCAATGTTTTGCTGGGAAACCTTGGGTCCTGCCATCCATGTGGATGTTACTTTGACACTTACCACCTACCTAAGCATTGTTGCAGACCATGTACACCCTTTCATGGAAACGGTATTCCCTGGTGGAGCACAAGAATGAGTTTGAGGTGTTGACTAGCCCTCCAAATTCCCCAGATCTCAATCCAAGCGAGCATCTGTTGGATGTGCTGAACAAACAAGTCCGATCCATGGAGGCCCCACTTCACAACTTACAGGACTTAAAGGATCTGCTGCTAACATCTTGGTACCAGATACCACAGCACACCTTCAGGGGTCTAGTGGAGTCCATGCCTCGACAGGTCAGGGCTGTTTTGGCAGCAAAAGGTGGACCAACACAATATTAGGAAGTTGGTCATAATGTTATGCCTAATCAGTGTATATTGTATGATTGTACATAATTTTCGTTCATTAACACACCCAGTATTTACTCCTTATTTAAATGAGGAATGAAATGTAAGAAAATGATGCGGCATTATCCTGTTCTTCTGCTTAGGCGTGTCCCTGTTTAATTTGTTTACATTGTGGTTGTTGCTGCCTTTATGTGTGTTCATTTGTCTGACTTTTATGTCCTTATATAAATTAGCTCAGTAAGGCCGGAGGGATCAATACACATAATGCATTTTAAAATGATTTATAACATGTCTGAGTCTTGTAGCACACCAATAACTAAATATGTTTATCAAGGCACATCATGAGACCTCATTAGTATGTAATTATGATCTCAGTGCATTTGTGTACAAGGTTAAGATTCTCTCGAACTCTTTCCCTTCCCTATTTATACAATTCAGAAAATTCATATGACTGAGAGCTCAAGCATGACAGTTTAAGGGTGGGACAACATACAGCTCTCTGGATCAAATCAAAAGAAACTCAGAATTATTATTTACATATACAGTGATCTCACCTTCGAATTTGGTCGAGCAGATGTTTCTTGACTGCCTTAACTCACACTGAACAGATGAAGTCATGGTCCAACCAGCATCTGTCCTTGACTTGTCTCAAAGCCTAGTGTCATTAGTTTTGACAAGGTATTGGTTCCAGATGTGGAAAAAAATGGTTGTGTGTTGTATTTCATGTCATTCTTATAATTCAGTGTATTATAATTTAACAAACAAAGTGACTAAAAACTTGCCATTGCTGCAGCTCAGCTGGTATAAGGTCACAGGTTTGTCACATCTGCAAGGAATAGACTTACTGAAAGAGTGAGGAATTGCAAACTTTTTTGTCAGCTAAACCTTTTGACAAAATATTTTATCCCGAGATTAATATTTCGATAATTTTGTCAACACAATTGCATGTTCACATACAGTTTGATGATTTAATGGTCACATGACATGCAGGTAAACAAATTAAATATGTTTTATTTTGATATTTTTTATATTATTTTGACAAGAGAACGCAAATCCACAGTGTGATACGAAAGTAATATTATTATAATATTATATATAATATTACTTACCGGGATACCAAATGAGCGGACTGATACAGTGCTGCCTTGGTTGGTGTAATTGAGTTTACATAGATTGAATGCGCAGTAATTTGCTTTTGGATTAAATTATGTCAAAGGGTTAACTATAGGCTTTCCCTTTGTTTGTAGTTATATTCTTTTGTTGTATTGGTGTTTTGAAATTTGCAGACAGCTGTCAGACCAGATCTGTTCAAACCTGTCTATTGTTTCTGAATGAGTCTAGTAAGTTTCATCAGAAAGCTGTTCATTTTCTCACTTTACTAGCAGCAGCCTGAATCAATAGTCTCACTAGTCTTGTGTTCATTAATAATTCATAAAACAGCTGATCCTCATTGTACTGTACTAGCAGATCTGTCAGTGTATTCTCCTTTGGGAGTAGTACTGCCATTATCCTCTTTGTGTGTATGTGCATGTATGTGTTTGACTCCAGGACAGATGTAGAGCCCGAACTAACACCATCCACCACAGGCTCGACTGCAGGGAGTTTTATAGCCAAACATCACACTGTGTCATTAATAGATTTTACAACTCCAGCTGCGCCAGCTAATTCATTATTTAGCCTAAAGTGTTTTTAAGAGTCATAAACCCACTGCTGTAATTAGAGCCTAAATCATGTTCCCTTGAAGTTGTTTTATTACAGACTCCAAATCTGAATTTCCTATTGCCTTCTGCGTGGGTGTGTCTGTATGTGCTTATAATGGCCTCAGTGGGGTAAACAAAGACCTGGCAGGAGACGTTGAAGGAGAGAGCGTGAGCTGCAGACTTCGAAGAAAGAACCTGAATAAGAGCAGCAGAACTGTAAAATTGGCTTGAGTTACACAGTCTGTCTCAAATGCTTGGAGAGCTCCCAGCTCAATGAAGTTTACGGACACAAACACTGCTTTACTATGACCACACATCACCAAGTAAGTGCACACTGAATCAGGCCTGGGTACTGCGATCGAGTAAAAGACGCCAAGATATTTCACATAATTTGCTGCTTTTGTCAGTCATAGTGGTATAATCTTTCATAACAATTATATAGCAAAATAGTTAACAACCTAATTTTTAAGTCACCAAAATAAATTGTTTTTTTATTGAATACTGTCGTGTTTATTATAAATGATTTTTTTTTTTCGTGCACATCATTATTTTAATCGCTCCCTGGCTACAGCCACCTTTCACTCACATTAAATCACAACAAACAACAACGATCCAATGATCCTATCAATTCCTGATAGACAGAATCAAGTCCTGCCCTACATTTTTTTTTCTCGTTTTGAGAAGCCACTTCGCTCAGATATATTTCACAAAATATAGAAGAAAAGATGACTGAAACTTTTGTTTCATGTTAACTTGATAAAAAGCAGATGGCAGCTATAGTGCCCTTTGTGGCAATGCTGAGCAGTCTGAAACATTTAGAAATGAATGCAAAAGTTTTGTTTGCATGATTTAGGTAATAAATTAAAAAAGATATTTGACATAATCTGCTACTTTAGTCAAATATAATGCTGTAATATTTCAAAACAATACATATTTATGTTGGATAATTGCCTGTTTCCCTTTTTATCCAAAGTTAACCTTTCCTTTTCTGCATGGTTTCCTGTTTCTATTCTCACACAAAGAAAATGGACTATTATGAGATTGGGCATCCATCCAAAGACCAGATTCAAACAGCTCACACTACACTAGCATGATGCTCATTTACAGCTAGCGCTACATACAGTATCTCACAGAAGTGAGTACACCCCTCACATTTTGTAAATATTTTATTATATCTTTTCATGTGACAACACTGAAGAAATGACACTTTGCTACAATGTAAAGTATTGAGTGTACAGCTTGTATAACAGTGTAAATTTGCTGTCCCCTCAAAATAACTCAACACACAGCCATAAATGTCTAAACCGCTGTCCACAAAAGTGAGTACACAGTAAAAAGTAAAAATTGGGCCTAATTAGCCATTTTCTCTCCCCGGTGTCATGTGACTCGTTAGTGTTACAAGGTCTCAGGTGTGAATGGGGAGCAGGTGTGTTAAATTTGGTGTTATCGCTCTCACTCTCTCATACTGATCACTGGAAGTTCAACATGGCACCTCATGGCAAAGAACTCTCTGAGGATCTGAAAAAAAGAATTGTTGCTTTACATAAAGATGGCTATAAGTATGTATGTAGGCTATAAGAAGATTGCCAAGACCCTGAAACTGAGCTGCAGCACGGTGGCCAAGACCATACAGCGGTTTAACAGGACAGGTTCCTCTCAGAACACGCCTCGCCATGGTCGACCAAAGAAGTTGAGTGCACATGCTCAGCGTCATATCCAGAGGTTGTGTTTGGGAAATAGACATATGAGTGCTGCCAGCATTGCTGCAGAGGTTGAAGGGGTGGGGGGTCAGCCTGTCAGTGCTCAGACCATATGCCGCACACTGCATCAAATTGCTCTGCATGGCTGTCGTCCCAGAAGGAAGCCTCTTCTAAAGATGATGCACAAGAAAGGCCACAAACAGTTTGCTGAAGACAAGCAGACTAAGGACATGGATTACTGGAACCATGTCCTATGGTCTGATGAGACTAAGATAAACTTATTTGGTTCAGATGGTGTCAAGCGTGTGTGGCGGCAACCAGGTGAGGAGTACAAAGACAAGTGTGTCTTGCCTACAGTCAAGCATGGTGGTGGGAGTGTCATGGTCTGGGGCTGCATGAGTGCTGCCGGCACTGGGGAGCTACAGTTCACTGAGGGAACCATGAATGCCAACATGTACTGTGACATACTGAAGCAGAGCATGATCCCCTCCCTTCGGAGACTGGGCCGCAGGGCAGTATTCCAACATGATAACGACTCCAAACACACCTCTAAGATGACCACTGCCTTGCTAAAGAAGCTGAGGGTACCTAAACCCTATTGAGCATCTGTGGGGCATCCTCAAACGGAAGGTGGAGGAGCGCAAGGTCTCTAACATCCATCAGCTCCTTGATGTCGTCATGGAGGAGTGGAAGAGGACTCCAGTGGCAACCTGTGAAGCTCTGGTGAACTCCATGCCCAAGAGGGTTAAGGCGGTGCTGGAAAATAATGGTGGCCACATAAAATATTGACAATTTGGGCCCAATTTGGACATTTTCACTTAGGGGTGTACTCACTTTTGTGGCCTGCGGTTTAGACATTAATGGCTGTGTGTTAAGCTATTTTGAGGGGATAGCAAATTTACACTGTTATACAAGCTGTACACTCACTACTTTACATTGTAGCAAAGTGTCATTTCTTCAGTGTTGTCACATGAAAAGATATAATAAAATATTTACAAAAATGTGAGAGGTGTACTCACTTCTGTGAGATACTGTAGCTGAGGGCTGTGCAATCTGACTAATACACACATAAACACGCACACTGACTTAGATATACTGTGATACTTTGTTTTTCTAAGTCATTGTCACTTTCTCACTCTAGAGTCCAGAAATGAACATGACCTAAACTAGCGTAAGTTAGGTTATTTGATTTTAGGCACAAAATGATTTGAGATTTGCATTACTGTCAAGTAATTTCACTTATTTTTAATCTTTTAATTATTTTATTACATTGTTAATCATTCATACAAATTGGTCAGAGACAAAAAAAAAAAAAAAATTGGTCAGATACTTAAAAAAAAAACACACAAAGAGGGCTGAATAAGATGGATGACAGAAAGAGACAAGAGGAGATTCCTTTGTGTGTGTGTTTCTGCTACTCTCAGCTTGCTTATTTTGTCTGACCCATATATATCCCACAAAAGTACAGAAAGCAAGAATGATTACAGTTCACATTTCCTTCAGGCAAAAGGCCTTCCCGAGTAGTAAAAGGAGTCCCCGGTGAATTATGCTTCTCATAATGTATCCGAATCTTCTCTGGGGAAAATAGTGTGTTTATAAAGCAGACATCTGGAACCATGAGTACTGGCCCTTTTAATGCAGACTGCTTTTCACCATCCACTATACAAAAGAAGGATTTTCACTGTGTGGTGGTATTACAGCATGCCAAATCACATTTAGCTCCTCAGAGAGGTGTGATGGTCTAAACACTCCTTTCTCTCAGTGTTGAAATCCTACGTTTTGTTCTGTCTTTTCCCATATAAGGAGAGAACGCAGGTAGTGAGTGCAGCCCCTCCTCTATAGGGGATGTCTCAGATAGAGACAGAGTATGTGTGTGTGTGTGTGTGTGTGTGTGACTTCCTGTTTCATGAATCAGCCTTTAGTCACTCAGCTGATGGCTTCGGATAATGCTGATATAACACCTAATAAACTGGCAGCACATACATACCCACATAAACGCAATTTCACATTTTTGTGAAATAAACAAAGTGTTATGTTTATCTTTTATACATGAATGTGTATCTCAAATTCCTTATACTTAGAATATGCGTGATTTTGTTCAGAACTGAATTTAAGGAAATATCTGATGAATAATGTGAAATATATTTAAACATATAGTAAAATATAATTTACAGAGCTAGGACATTTATTGAGAACAGTCAGATTAGCAAAAACATGAATCATTTAATATTTAAAAAATAATAATAAATTAAACAATATGTGTACATGTAAAATGTGATGAAAATGTGATAGCACAACTGAAACAACAAGTGTTTTGTGGAAATTCAACGGAAATCTTTTTGCAGGCATAACTTCCGTGTGGGTCTTATATTTCAAGTAGACACATCAACTTTAACCAGTTTAAACCACTTGTTGGTACAAAAAATTAAATAAATAAATAAGTAAAATGAATAAATAAATAAAATAATAAAATAAGCTTTCTAGGTTTGCCTATACAATCGATGTCATGATTTAACAGCTCAATATCTATCTTTTGAATTAGTCTACAAAAGGAGTTGGTTCGCTCATAGTTTTTTTATTTTATTTTTTGTAATACATTTTTTATTATTTATTTTGGTTCGCTCATGTACTGTCATGAATAAATTAATGACAAACAAATTACGTCATCTCCCAAATAACTATAATAATAACAGCCTGAAACTACATACACATGCAGTGAAATTATATTGTTATGTAATACAGACTATCAAAATGTATCATAGCTAAGGTGTTGTATCATATAAGTGGTCTTTTGTGTCCGGTGAGTCTCTTTAAGAGGCGTGGCGTAGTGAAGCGGTTTTGTGTCCATCTTACTGCATACGCACGAGCTTATTTCACCGTCAGCGGTCACTGAGGCGTCATCATACGCACGAGCGCTGTCTGTTTGAATCAGTGGGTTTTTACAGCCGCGTATCCCTTCACATAGTTTTAAGTTGGATGATTTGCATTTTAAAACGTTTTAACCAAATGCTTATCTGAATCTGGATTTAACCCACTGAACCTTTATATGGACTGCGCGCTTTGCAGCATTCTGCGTGTTTTCCCACTGTATTTTCCCCGTAGATAGTAGTTAGATTTCAGAATAAGACGAAATGGCAACGGACGAGCTGTCATCGAAGCTGAACCGTCGGCTGCAGATCGAGGAAGGCGCGCACGACCCGGTGGCTTTGGACGAGTCTCACGAGAACGGAGCTCACGAGAAACCGGCCACGGCCAGCGCGGATTCAGAGCTGGGAGCCAAACTGCAGCGGCGCGGGGAGCTGAACGAGGGCGTCGGTGAATACCAGCAGCCCAGCATGAAGGTGTTCAACCCCTACACCGAGTTCAAGGAGTTCTCGAGGAAGCAGATCAAAGACATGGAGAAGATGTTCAAACAGTAAGTTCCTCGTACCAGCTGTCATCCGCAGCGCTGCTGCAGCAGATGTTAGACATGTGCGTGTTATCTCAACCCCCAGAGACACTATCTATCTATCTATCTATCTATCTATCTATCTATCTATCTATCTATCTATCTATCTATCTATCTATCTATCTATCTGTCCATCCATTTGTCCAATTGCCCATCCATTAACCCTAATCTCCTAAAAGAAACATGGCGACAATTCATCTCTTGGTTTAGTTTAAAATTATTTCAAAATGGAAGTTCATATATCAACATTATTTAGTATGCTTTTAATAAGGTATTTATACTCGTATTTCTGTCCTATTAAATCTAAACTGAATGTTTAAACAGGAACATGCTGTCTAGTTTTTTAATCTGATACTTTTGTCACTCTCCATTCTCTGCAGCAATTGTTTTGGCCGAAACTCTTTCACATGTCTAAGAAAGGACCATAACCTCAGCCCCACCCAAGTCTGTATCATTTATTCCACATGCATTCACACATAGATATATGTAGGACTTTGAACCATGGGTTGAGAAAGTCCCTTAGGTCATGGTCAGGTTTCATTGTGTCTCTAACCAAAAGACATGCCGTGCAGTCTAGACTGCCCAGTATGATACAATTCTGTTACCACCTTGGCCGGATTCTTAGTGAGACCGCTCTCTTCTTTTACAGTTGATGAACGAAAGCAGTTTAAGCTTTTCCTCCATGTTTCAACATGAAACTATTGTCAGAGCTTTTTGTAAATAATGTACACTGCATGCAGGGTTGGCAGGGCCTTTCACGTCAGGCTAATTTCACTGACAGAAACAAAAGAAACTCCTCTGAGCTGAATGCTGGGAACTGAAGGCAGCTACGGGAAGCCGAATCTTCGTGAGAGTCTCTCCAGGAATGTGTCCCCTGTGCTCTCTGTGGTGGAGTGGTCAGTCTGAAGCAGTCACTGCAGGGTCGGTTTCACACAGGCCTCAGAGATGTGGGAAAGGGGGCTAGTTTAGAAACTAGCACTGAGGAAGTTACGGGTTCCTCTCCCCATTTCTGCTATCAAACAAAGCTACCATTGTTGTAAATTAGCCAAAACAGGCCTCCCAAATCTTTGTGAGGAGCCCTTTGCATCTAGATGAGTTGGCCTGTGTAGCATTTTTCGTAATGTCACAGTATTTCATTTATCAGATTGTGATATTTTTCACAGATTCTTTTTTTTTTGTGTGTTATTTATATACTATTATAGTATTTATTAATATTTTGAATTGGCTTTAATTTTTTAAAATATATTTTTAGTATTAATTTTTTGAAGGGATAGTTCACTGAAAATGAAAATTCCTTTATAATTTACTCATCCTTAAGTTGTTCAAAACCTGTATAAATTTCTTTGTTCTGCTGAACACAAAGAAAGATATTTTGAAAAACGTTTGTAACCAGGGCGTTTTGGGGCACCATTGACTTCTATAGTAGAAAAAAAAAAATACTGTGGAAGTCAGTGGTGACCCAAAACTGTTCTGTTTCCCACATTCTTCCAAATATCTTCCTTTGTGTTCAGCAGAACAAAGAAATTCATACAGGTTTGGAACAACTTGAGGGGGAGTAAATGAGGAGGACAGAATTTTTTCATTTTTGAGTGAACTATCCATTTAAGTTTTATTAATTTTATGCACTTTTCTAAATATTTCTATATAGCTTTATTTTTATTTCAGTTTTAGTTTCTTGTAAGATTAAATGGATACTTCAGCTAAAAATGAAAATTGTCATTTAGTCACCCTCATGTCATTCCAAACCTGTATGACTTTCTTCTATGGAACACAAAAAAAATATTTTGAAAAAAGTCTCAGTATTTTTTGCCCACTCATTGAAAGTCAACATTGGACCCCATGAACAAAAAAAGCTGAAACATTTCATAATCTTTTGTGTCTTGCAAAAGAAAGAAAATCATACAGGTTTGGAACAAAATGAGGGTGAGTAAATGACCAAAATTTGGCTCTAGTTGAACCGTCCCTTTAAATAATTCATTGTGAATAATCTGCATTAGAGAACAATTAATTATATGACTGTTCAACTGTTTAATCTAGTTGTAAAATAGATGTGATACCAGTGTATCGAAAAAGTTTCGTTACCTCTAGATAACCACATGGGCATTTCAAAAGTAGATAAAGGCTTGCTGGAACTTTTTCTTCTGCTAAATAATTGTATGTAGATTATTGTTTGTGCTTGTAAATGAGTTCCTTGTGTAACCAAACACTGAGTTCACTTTGTAAGACCTCGCCCAGGGTGAGATACAGCACTAGTTTAATTCGGTCTCTTCAATGATGTAGCCCTTGACTTTATATGGGCTGAATGAGACAAGTGAGGTGGTTTCATCTTTAGGAGAGTGTGAGGTGTGCATAGCTCTCTGTCACAAAGGAAACAAAGCCTCTGGTTACTTCACAGGTTAAACATTAGCTTGAGATTTTCATGGTCTATTCCCTTTTAAGAATCTTTGATAAGGGGTTTGTAAGTCAACATAGTCGTTTAGCTTCATACAGGTTTACGGCAACAGAGGATTGTGTACCTCTTCAATTGATTTATTACTTTCCCGCTATATAATGGATGTTTGTGCTGTTGCCTGAAGCCCTGAATATAGATAACGAAACGTGGATGAGACATGGGCGGTGTGGAGGCAGGTTGGGAACGCTTTTTATGTGCCTGTACGAAGTTGTGCAGTCATAAGAACTTATTGATTGATTATCTCATAACTATTACCTTCCAAACTTATGCTGATTTTCTTAGCTTTGCATCACTGTAGGCACATTCAGTACCCAATAAACACTCAAAAGCCTCAGTTGCGGTAAATGTTACTTTCTAACTGCTTTTTTGCAGAGGGAGGCAGAAAAAAACAGGGAGAGAGAAAGAAAACTGCGTAACAGCCACAGACTGGCCAGAGTCCAGCTGATAAGAGGAATGCAGGCTTTGCCTTGCCCTCAGGCCACTTTTCAAAGGGATTCAAAACATTTGGACCAGCATTCAAACCCATATTTTCTGGGTGGTTTTGTAGGGAATCTTAATGTGAAACTGTTTTTGCGAATGGTCATTTATCTTTCATGGCATGGTTGTTATAAGTAGTGATTTGCATATTTTCTATTTTTATCAGAATAAAAAGGCCCTAGCCCAGATGTTTCTGTGGTATCTGTGGTAAATGATACACATGCATGTATTGCTCACGGTTGGCCAAGTACACTACAATACAATGTAGGGACAGTCTTGTGCACCCGCTTTGTTAAAAGATGTTAAAGGAATTAAACCTGAAACCTCTGTGGTTGCTGCTCTTTTAGGTGGAAACATCTATAAAGTTCATAGAAGAACAAAACCCTGTCTTAGTCTGCAGTGCAGTCACAGTAATATTGATTTTTGAGCAGATGCAAGTTTAGCATTGAGGATTATTCAAGAGGAATTAATTCGTGTCAGAACATGTCTTAAAGTTTCTGTGTATTTTCACCTTACCAAGAAACATTTTTCGTTTACATTAGATATGGAAATCAAACTCACATCTGGCTAAAATGTATATATTTACTAGGAATGCACAATATATCAGTACCATATTGGTTATTGGCCTTTTTTTCTTTAGTTTTTCTCAGCATTAGTTGGTATTAGATGTATATATTGGATAATTAATTGTTATTTTTTTACCATATTGGTAAATGGCCAATATATAATGTTTTTTAGTCTATAATATATATATATATATTAGGGCTGCACGATTTATTGCGATTAAACCGCATGCGATTTGGTGAAGGCTGCAAGTATTTTGTGCGCATCTTGTCAGAGCTGTACGGCTCTGTGATCAGTAGTAAATGCTTCTCCATCTAAAAAGCCAGAGGGAGCTCTTGGTAGATAACACGCATCATTCCAGGAAATCCCTATCATACTATCACTGTAGCTGAATAAACAGAAGTTTGAAATGCTTTGATTGATTTAAACATGGCTCATAAACACGATTGCCTTATTCTGTGTAAGAAGCCACATCATCTCACAGAAGGATGCTCAACTGTTGTTATGAAGTGAGTTTTGAGTAAAAACATGTTATTAAATGTTGTCTTTTGTTGGACAAGATGTTAATAAATGCTTCTCATGTCTGGAAAGATGTTTGATGCGTGTTGCTTTTTCAAATGTACGTTATAAGCGACGCAAACTCGCAGTGCTTTTAGCATTTGGAGCCATACTTCATTGACAAGCTGCGCATAAAAAAAAAAAAATCGCAGCCTTTGCGATTTTCATAATCGCACTAAGAATAGTGTTTAAATAGATTCCCATATAAATAGATTCAACAATAAAACAGAGCTATCTTTTTACAGACTGCAAAAAGCTAGCGAAAAGAGAAGCAAATGGATCATTGCAATTCACAGAAACTACTGGAATCCAGGCATTGAAACGTGGATTTGCAGTTACCATTTTGTGTATGTTGAATTTGGGGGGTAAAATGATAGATGTCAATTAAAAATTTACCATCTTATATTCTGCGTAACTATAAAATTTTTGTCAGCATTTATTTACAAAACATCCATTATGATGAACCTTGTCTTCTACAAAGGGGAATGTTATTAGATAATGTTATAGACAAACCCAGTTATCCAGATAACTTTAAAAGTTCCTACAAAATATATATTGAAATGACCAGAATATCCATTGATGTCCTCGTCAGTTTAATTTTGCCAATAAATCCCATCTTGAGTACGATCAAGGGTCAAGTCAAATTTTATTTCATATAGTGCTTCACAATACACATCGTTTCCAAGCAGCTTTACAGAAAGTCATAATGTTATGTCTATAATGCCTTAGCGCTTTAATAAGTTTTAGGGATGGGGGATATGACGATATATAACAATGATATAAGTGATCATCCGGATTTAGATATATCTATTGTATTTATAGTGTTATCAAGCATTCGCAGGCTTTGCTTTATGTATTTTCCTGACATCAAAATCAGGTACATATAGGTTCAATGGATCACTTGTTCTGTGTTAAGTTGTAAGGATCACTGTTGAGTCCAACTAAGTAGATAATCGTTTGTTTTGCTCCCCATTTTGCAGTTTCCCTTACTAGCTCCAGTCTTGTTGCAGGATGTTTTGCTTGAGGGGGCGTGTCCCGGCGGGAAAGTGACATTAATGCATACCCTCATTGACTAATATTGTATATTTAACGTTGCTCATTTCCCCTGTCATCTAATCTTTAAAAACTCTTATAAGTTAACACAAAACTCAATATAAATATTTATTTTTCATACTGTCGATTATAATGTATATGTTGTAATGCCAAAATGTACTTGTAGAATTTAAAACGATTGATTTTACCATTAAACAGAAATCCATCCCACTTCTGCATGCTGTTTTGAGATCTTTTAAGGGACAGCTATCTTAGATACTATCTTAGCAGATGAACTCCATCCCCTCTTATCCCCTTATCCCCCCGCTCATTGGTAATAGTGTCTCTGATAATGTGAATGGCAGGGTGTCCTAATTGGCTGAGAGATTAAGTGTGCAGGCCCCATGCTGTGCCTACATATGAGCGAGGAGCTTTAGTCCTGTCAGGCGTGTTCCTGCGGAGTCGCCTCCAGTAATAAAGGCAGCTGATGATAACCCTATGCTTTTCCTCTTTCTGCCTGCCCTTTGTTTCCTTGTACACTTTTCTCCAGGCCATATTTCCTAGAAAAGATTACATCGGAACATTTAGGAATGTTTAGACGTAAGCCATAACATATCTGCCTGGGCACAGAGTTGTAGGAGTGAGTTGTCAGAGGGAAAAATATTGCTTGTTTCTCATTGGCGGCCATCATAAACTCATTGTAGTAATGTATAATGTATTATAGCAGAATGCAATGAACACTTCTTTCTAGAGCTCATATATTTGCCAAGTCCTTAAATGGTTATGCCTTTCTCTCCGCAGAGTACAGAATGATGTGATTATTCTCTAAATCACCCATTTCCTCATCTCTGAATATCCTGCATGTTTAAAAAGCCCCTTAGCGCAGTTCAGTTTGGATAGCAGGATGTTTTTATGCTTCTAATATGATGTAGCTGCATTAAAAGTAAATACAGACAAGGAATTTATCCACAAAAGCTCCTGCACGCTGCCAAATCGAACTGACACAGTGACCTAAGAGGATAAGACTAAGTTAGAGAGAAAAGGAAGCCAATCAATGCATGCTGTCTCAGAATATATGATATTAAAGGGAGTATTTACACTTGGTCACTTCAATATATTTGAGACGGATAGGAAGTGATCATTCAAATCATACACAAGTCTTGAATTGGAGTCTCTGAAACTTTTAATTCGGTTCCCTATTGGTATGCTTAGTTTTGCTTTCCGTTAAAAGCAAAGTTTTCCAGCAATATGTAGTATAAAAGACAGACACCAAAAGAGCAAGGGTGTCAGAAGCTGCCAATGATTGTGTAGGTGTAAGGTTTATTTAGACGCAAACCAATATTTGTCAATCACATGCTCACAATGACTCATTTGGGCAGTAGGAAGTGCATTAGATTGGCTGTTATGTTTCCAAAAAGGCCATATGTAACCTCAGCACTTCTTCAGGAAGTTCTCTAGTTCTTCTAGTTCTTGTTCATGCTTTGCACTCTCTGCTCACTATAAATAACCTCTGGGATTGTGTGGCCATTGGCTGATCCGTGAAGGATTCTGCTTAAGGACTAATGGTTAGTCACCTGGTCTATAATCCCAGCAGATCAAGGTTAGTGCTGCTTGTGATCATCAGCTACAGCGGTGGAGAATGCAGTGCATTGCTGCATTATGGGACTGCATACAGTCGTGCAAAAACATTGTGCTTACCTCATTAAATACTCATGAGCTTTGTACAGTCACAGAAACATTCATGCTTTTATTTAGGGCTTTCCCCTAATAGTCAACTAAATATTAGTTTACGAGCAGAGGATTAGTCATCCAAATATTAATTAGTCAGTTAGTCACAAAAGAAAAGAAAAAAAACTCCACAGGAGTTGGTGAAGTCACTCAGTCTGTTAAAACAGCTGGTCCATGTGGTAATTATGTCGGGCAGAAAGTCCAAATGTTCGCCTTTTATCGATCTCAAACATCACGCAAATCGTAGCCTAACGTTAGCCACTTTACATGGCCACTCGCTCTAACGTTGACCTAGATAAATGTGCTCTATTATTAGGCGCATATTCAAGTGTTTATTCAGAGTGTGGAAGCTAAATTAGTATCCCGTTACTGCATAACGTTTAACTTAATGTGCATTTCTCTCTATAGGCGCATCCACTATACTGTGGTGATCGAGTCATTCATCTTTGTATCCGACACTGATTCAGAAAACACTAGTTTATCAATAAATTATTTTGAATTGTTCAGACAGTCTGTTTTTTTTGTTGTTGTTTTTTTTTTTTTTTTCAGACACATTCGTAATCATTACTTTTTATAGCTCTGGCAAACCATCACCCAATTTAAATAATAAATTAATACCATAAACATGTGAATAATGGCTTAAATGAACGACTACTAGTCGACTAGAAAAATCTTTAGTCAGGGCAGTCCTAGTCTCGGACTGCAGAAGGTCTGGACTCCATCGCAGCTTTCATTGGCCAAGGACCGCCCAAGAGGACTTCTGACCGAAATGTAAAGCATCTAATCACAGTTTGTTTTGTTCCGCATCATGTTTAGGGGTGTGAAAATTTAAAGTCGATTTGCCTACGATTACAAACCGGCTTACATCTAATAAATTATTCATTCAAGAAGGTTGTGCAAGTTTACAGCAACAATGGCGTTGCAAACTTCACATACTTTGGAAAATCCAGCATTTAGTTGATCCTGATTAGCATTCATTGTCACAGTTGTAAACACGACTGCTTTCTTCTTCCATGAGAGTTTTTGCATCACAACGGCTTTGTTTCCAGGTGGAACACGACACACACGTTTCCTGGAAATCCTGGAGAATTCAACCAATCAGATGACAACTTTGAACCTCCCGAAGTGTTTCACATTTTGTGCCTTGCGCATCAGACGTTCAGTCAACTGTCCGTGACGTCTGAGGCTGAGACTAGGGCATCCCTACTTTTAAGGAAATAGTTAAAAATGCCAATCAGCAACAGCAAGTGTGTTAACTGAAGTGAAACCTTTATTTTACTGTGTTTTAATGTGACAACCAGAACAGATTTACATAGTGACGTTTAC
The DNA here is from genome assembly GCA_037101425.1 of Elopichthys bambusa. Classification (NCBI taxonomy): domain Eukaryota; kingdom Metazoa; phylum Chordata; class Actinopteri; order Cypriniformes; family Xenocyprididae; genus Elopichthys; species Elopichthys bambusa. The sequence goes on from CM074446.1 coordinate 14,417,475, forward strand.
ATAGATGGATTAGCAGTTTTTAAAACGGGTTACAAGTTTGTCGTGTATAAGATAAATAGACAAATAAGAATGTTAACCCAGGATAAAGTGTGAAACATGGACCAAGATAACCCAGGATTACCTTTACCCAGGGTTAAGAATGACCTGTGATAAGTCTGTGTGTGTTAATCTGTGAATATCTCTCTCTCTCTCTCTCTCTCTCTCTCTCTGTGTGTGTATGTATGTATATATATGTATATATATATATATATATATATATATATATATATATATATATATATATATATATATATATATATATATATATATATATATATATAATATGTGTATATGTGTGTATGTGTATATATGTACATTAAAAAAATATGTTTATATTAAATAATACTTTTAATTCATTCTGTTTGCTGAGGCCTCCTGGTTGAGAATCACTAGTCTGTATGTTAACCAGTACTGCACTGCTGTGACTCATGTCCTTTTGAGAATGCTTCATTTTTTTGTTAATAGTCATCAGTGGAGTGGGTGGATAATGATGGATCCATCTTGATGGTTATGTAAACCTTCATGCTTTTAGCATGTCTTCTTTATATCCACTGCAAGTTGGATTGAATGTCAGGATTGAGAAGCCTGGTTCATCTTCATCTTATAATTTAATTTTACAGGCTCAGGTTCAAGTGGAGAAGCTGAAAATGATCCGAAACAAGAATATGTCAATATTCTTGATTGTAGAAGTTTCAAAGCAACCATTAGTGCAAGAATCACAAGTGTGTGAAGAGCTTTGAATGCTATTGATCTCAGCTAATTCATGGGGGAAAACTGATTTAAGTGGGTCGGATGGTGGTGGGAAGGTCATGTTCTGGAGAAATATGAACAGGAAGCTGTTAGATTCTTTTTTTTATAAATCAAGAAAAAGGGGTAAACGATTGCTGTGGTTTCGACTATCCTTTGCCAAACAAGTCTCGCATAAGAACACAAACTAGCTGATCACTTTTCAGAAAAGTGTTTGTATCTTCCCTTTCATAGGTTACGGTCTTTTAGAAATGATTTTGTGTAGGATGTTAGTTTCAAATTTGCGTATCAAGTTTTGTGCTTGATAATATGGGGAAGTTTAAATTCTCCAAAGATCTGTTAATGTAATTGACCTTGATTTCATTCTGTTTCTTACGTTGAGGCTGGCTGTTGTTTCTCTTTCTCTGGACAATTCCTTCATCCCATCCCATCCCATCTCCAGAAATCAAATCGAGCGTGAATTGTTATCACACACGCTGCACAGATGTGTAGTGGATGTAAAATGCTCAACCACACTTTTTGGGTGTGTGTGGCCCTGATTGATCACGCCTGTTACGCTGGGCCATCTTAAAGAATGTGCTCAGAATTGATTGTGTGTTTGTGAGGGTTTTCCCATGACTTCTCCCAGCTGTTGCTTGGCAACCTGGGATTAAAGAGATTGGCAGGAAGAGAGATAGGAAAGGGAGGGAGGAGGGAACAGAGTGGGTTGGTCACTCCTTGTGCGTCATAGTGCAGTATGAAGTTTTGTCCATGATGTGCTGATATATAAAAAAATGCTATGCTGCCACACTACTGTCCTTCAGACCACCTTGAGCTGCAGTCTGGAATACTGCTGTCTCTTTTTAGCTCCAAGACATCATTCCACTCAAATTTAATCAGACATTTTCATAATTAAATCAGCAGTAGCTATAGGCATGCATTAAAGCGTAACTGTTCAGACAAGCATGAGTATTTAGGTTAGCATCATGTTGCATTTTAATAAATTTCCGCAATTGCTTAATCCCAAATCCTGTTACATGCCTCACATTCTGACAAACAGTTGCTTTCAAAGTCCACAATGCACAATCCATTTAGCTCCAATGGTTGGTTTAAGTAACAGTCTGCATGAATTTTAATGGTGGTATTTTAGTACACCGGCGTTAGCAATGACAGTTTCACTAAATGTTTTTCACTTCTGAACTCAGCCCCAATTAACCTCAGCTGTATTCTGTCCTACCACAAGCTTTTAGAGTTTTACTGTACATCTATACATCAGTACATCTATAGGTAACATCTATACATCAAGATGCCATGATGTATAGATGTTACTATGTGATAACCAGGAGTTGCCTCTTCGCATTAAAAATGTTATTAATCTCACTGCAGCTGTTGCCGATTGTTATGTATCAGACAATCTCCTGTTTTATGGCTGTCCTGCGGATACATTTACGTTAAATTTTACAGAAAAATAAAAATGTAGTAAAAAATATTGTGATAATATTAAAGGTGCTCCGATCAGGATTTTTGGGGTCGAATACCGATCACTGGAAGCAGTAGTGGCCGATACCGATCACCGAAATAAATAATAGGCCAACTGTTCTTAACAACAATGGTTTTTAAGGTTAAAAAAAACTAAAGGATAAGAAAGAATAATAAATTGACAACTCTATTTATTGGCAAGCAACGTGCAACATATTCCATTCCCTCTCTTAGAAGTGATTAAGAACAACTTAGAGCTTAACAAATATATCATTCCTGTGAAATAAATAAATAATCAAAACAGAACCGTCTTTTTCAACAACAAAGTAATCAAATGTAAAACAACACTGCATAGTCTTCACTGTATAAATTAAAAATAGATTAATCCTACTAAATCTAAAGAGCAGAGAGTGAATTTCTCTTTGTCTTTTGATTAACATTAATGACACAGATGGCAGCAGGAAATATTAGGCTGCTGTCACTTTAAGACCGAATGCACGAATCCAATATACTGTTACACATGTGACTTATTTCCCAACTTTTTGTTCACTTAAGACATAACCAATGATGTTTAAGCGAATACTCACAGAGACGGGCATTTTGACATTTTTGTGTGTTTTTAACCGTTTAAGCGCAAACCTGAAGCTCTGTTCACTTTGCTTTTCTGTGTTCCTCTCCATCTCGCATATCCAAGTGTTTGTGCGGAGTTTGGTAGCTAAATTAGTACCGCGAATACTGCACAACATATTTAACTTAACTTCCACTTCCACACCATCTTCTCAAAGGCTGGCTTCATTGTAAGCAAAACATAGAGCTCATCTCCCCCTGACAATGTGGACAAACATGTGTTCCTTTCTCATAATATGAGAAGTTTATTCCTGTGGGATATTCTGTAAAGTCTCAGAGTGTGCAACAGTAACCAAAGGTGGCGGAGCTTAGCAAAGAGTCATTTGTATTTTGTCAAAGTCCCTTTTAAGGAAACTCATTTCACTCTGTGGCCATATTTGCAACGGGTCCCGGCAGCCATTTTGGGCATGCAAGATAAATGCCTGTCTGCTTGAATGGATAAATACTGAAATCTGCTTGTCAAACTTGCATTTAAATAAACTTTGAATCAGCAACAAAATCTGACATGAACTGGGGGGAACCTAAACATTGCCTACTGGCTTTTTTATTTATATTTATAAGTTGTATTTTCTCCCATTCATTGTAATATGAGTGAATGGTCTTGTTATATTTACATTCTTTGAGTCGTTTTTCTGGTGTCAGTGCCAAAGTAGTAGATTGAAGCTCTCACAAGACTATTCATGCATTTCCTGTTCCTCATTCTCTCTCACTTGCTTTCTGAATCTATGTTTTACTACAATGTGTCAAGTATGCAGGATACATTCAGCACATTCGTGTCTGTCTTTAGGAGCAGTCAGCAGTACCGCAACTAAACCCTCATTAGCTGAAGTCCCTGTGCTCACCTCCACCACTGAGACTGCACAGGAAATTGTTACATGTTTAAACATTTACCTTTTAAACTGCAAGAAAAAAATTCCTTAGCTTTCATTCAAGTTCAGACTTGCATGGAGAAGTGTTTCAGGAGTTCCTGAAAGAGGACTTACACAGAGCACAGATGTAGCTACATGCTAGCTTTTGTGTTCTTTCTCTTGACTTTCTTCATAATAACTCCTCAAACTTGATTTCTTTCCAACAACAGCAAGGGTTCAAATGCAGCTATCGGCAAAGCCAATCAGATGAGTCAAACCTTTTTGCTAAGGCAGAAGGAAGTCTGAATCTGCTCATGGCTTTAACTGCATCTCTCTCATGGTTATTATAAGGAAGTGCTGATTGCATTTGCTTCCTCAATCATTTGTAGTGTGAGGTGTTCAAGTTAAAGACTTATTTGGGCAAAAATGTTGATCTTCCTCAAGTTGCACTTGGTGACAAAAAGGGGAAAATTTCTTTATTTCGGCTTCTTGGGCAGTTTCTGCTCTGCATTTCCTTATAGATTGTAAAAGCTGTATTTGGTAAGAATATGGCTCATGTGTCCCAGATTTGTGCAACCAGCTGAGATGTTACTGTTACTTTTGCCTGTCTTTTTGGGTTTTTAGCACTTTAGAGCTGTTAATAACCTGTGACATGCGAGTAGATGGAGTCATGTCACAGAACAAGTATTTTATGCTCACCAAGGCGGATTAATTGGATCAAAAATACAGTTAAGACTATATTATTATGATGATGTATGTAAAGAGAACTGAACTGTAAAATAACTGTTTTCTATTTTAATTTTTTTTATGTAATTGTAATTGATCCTTTAGAAATCATTCTAATATGCTGATTTGGTGCTCAAGTAACATTTCTTATTATCAGTGATAAAAAAAACTGTGATACTTTTTTTTTTTTTTTAGGATTCTTTGAATAGAACGTTTAAAGCAAAACGTTTAGAATAGCTTTTTTTAATATATTTTGTAACATAGAAATGTCTTTACTGTCACTAATGATCAATTTAATGTATACTTGCAGAATACAAGTATTAATTTCTCTAAAAAAATATATTGCCATATTGGTTAACATGGTTTTGCAAAAAGATTTTTGTAAATTTGGAAATTTTCTGGCAGGCTATGTAAGTTTTTATGTAAATGAGAGTTGGGGTGAACCAAAAGATCATAAAATTTACCATATTCAGGTTAAAAACACCTGCTGAGCATGACTGAGAGAGGAAGTGACACTACTTAACAGTGATTCAACTTGACTGATTACAAAATAAAAAGAATGCTGAAAGTCTAAGATTGGTAGTTATCTTTGGCAAATCTGGGTCATTGTAGAGCATGAGGAGGTTTTCAGAAGTAAGCATATATGATTTCAGGCATTGAGGTTTGACTGCATAATTAAACATGGTGGATTTAAATTACAGCTGACCTTTAATCGCACTGGGCATGCTTGACCTTTCTTTTGTTAAACAGACTAACCGTATGCAGATGTAAATTATTGATTTAAAACCACTATGGACACTGGTTGCCCGGTTTCTCAAGTGATCTGATTTTGCCTTGTAAAAATAAACCACCAACTCAATCTTGCCTTCCTTGAAATCACATTAGTGTGTTTAACTGCTGCTGTACTGTAATCCTTCCCAAACCCACGATAGCAGCATCCATAGAGAAACAAGACCTTCACAACGGCTCAGATGCTCCATAACAGCAATCCCTCATCAAACAGCATTTTTCAGAGCCCTGTGATCAAGGTTAGCCCGATGTGTCAGATGCCACAGCATGAAGAGTTCATTTGAGAGGTTTTGTGCCCCTGAACATGAGCAGACTCTTTTGGCCTTTGAATTTACTGATAAGATGATGTCAGATAGTCTGTGATACAGGGTTAATTATGTGTGCGAGAGAGACTTGGCATCAGCAGGGTGTCTTGTGTCGGTAGACAGGAATACAATAGCCATGAGGCAGATGGACACACTCCATATTCATGAGCAGGGTGCATGCTGGGATTGCCTAGAAGGAGTTAATGAGGGAGATAAACTCCTTATTGATGGAGATAGAATCCAGTAGAAATCAGTCAGAATTTTATTTGTATTTTAATGCATCTTATTTTACTTAAATATCTTTTTTTTCTACTTTATCCTCCTACTTAATTTTTTACTTTTACTTTTTTACTAATTTTACTTTGTCTCTTACTTTAATATCTCATATTTCATTTTACTTTTAATAGTGCTTATTATATTTTATCTTATATATATTTTTTGAAAAAAAAAAAAAAAAAAAAAAAAAAAAAAAAAAAATAAATATATATATATATATATATATATATATATATATATGTCCAAAACACATTGTAAAGTAATCTTAGGACACTATTGGGTGAGCCGAATGTATCTTTCAGCGAAGAATGTAAAACAAAATGATAAGAAGGAAGTGAGAATCAAAGGAATAAGATTTTTCAAATAGTTGATAAGAGCCTCGTCCAAAATACATTGGCCTGTACTTTTAATAAAATGGCCCTGTTGCCATGGAAACATAAAACCTCATCTTTGGGCAATATGTGTGTTTCTGCTTGTGTTTGTGGACGTGTGGAGGAAGTGGTCTCCAAATGATTGAGGGTGAAAGGAAGTGACTAGTCCATCCTCACAACACATTTCTGCATAGCCACTCACTCACCCACGAGTTTTCTGACCTTTACACCTGAAAATGTGCAACTGTGGATCAGTTCAGCATATCTTCTCACTGATAGAAAAGAAGAGGGGGCACATCTCCACTCTACCACAGGAAGTATGTGTGTTTGTGAGAGAGATGTAAGATCAACAAGAAATGACTCAAATACACTCAGGCTTATGTTTAGTCTGCAGATTTTGTTTAAAGTTCAAAAATTTTAATGCTGCCAGGTGTACACACTGGTGTCTTGGATTGCTATTAACTCAATAAATTACCAGCAGCTCATAAGATGTTTATTAAAAATGTAGAGGAGATGTACATTAAGATGATCTCAGCAGCAGGTATAATAAATGGCTGACTGTTAATGAACACTTCTGTTCTGACTGATGGTATTGATGCAGGCAGGCCAGCTTTAATTGATTCCTGTACGTTTCAGAGTGTAATGTATATTACTCAGCCATATTTAACTGTACACAAGTAAAAACAAGACAGGTTGCACTGGTGCCTGTTGCATAAACTGCTAAGACTAGTCTTACAAGTTAGTCATCAATTTTGTATCAAGACTTCATAACTTCAGTTACATAAAAACATAGACTGGTCTAATTTAATACCAAATGTAAGACTGATTACTCCTAACTAACTGCAAGTTGGTCATGCTAGTTCTTAAGAAACAGTTTTAACATAATGGCATTGTTTATGCAACTGGCCTCTGGTGTATTCCTTGGTTTGGGGATTGGAGCCCACTAGAAGGCCTCAGAAAACTTCCAGTGGTTTTAAAATGAGTTAAATTTAGTTTATTAACTTAATCCTAATGGAAGAAAAAAACCTAGAAAATAAAGATGTACAACATTAAATGGACATCTAGAAACATACTAGAGGTCCATATCCACTTAGATATTATAATATTGTCTTGGACAAAGGTGGCCTTGGAGTCAAAAATATTCCCAGAGATTTTTTTTTTTTTTTTTTTTTGATGTGACAGGTGACAATACAACTGATTGAACAGAATGACTGTACATCTATCCCTCACAGACTCGTTTTCTTTCAAATAAAATTAAATATTTAAAATTAAATAAGAGATCTACACAACAATTTAGAATGTTGAGAATTGAATTGCCTTTCTTGGCATTTTGAGCTTATACATGTTGGTGAGCTTCAGTTGAAAATAATTGCTAGTCACTCAGCTCTTACTGCTTTATGAAAACACATTTTTTAACCATTATATTGAGATATTATGAGATACTGATTTAATTATATTGAAAACAGCTGAAGCTTTTTGAATAGTTGGTATCGTCAGTAAAAGATATTACTAAAATGTTAACAAGAGCTGTGTTCGAAATCGCCCCCTATACCCTCATTCACTATTCCCTGCATTACTCCACTAATATATTCCACAGGAGTGAATGAAAATGAGTAAGCGAATTAAGACACTGAGTGTGCCGGAATTTGAAACTTAGCAAACTGGCAGCTCCAGTAGTAATGAAAACATTTATCTTGAACTCTGTCATGGAAACTAGCATGTATAAACCTTAGTTAAACAATTTAATAGTCAATTAAAATGGAATTTATAGCTGAATGATATTACGCTGTACTCACCATCTTCTAACGAGATGCGTGAATTAATTCGGCACAGCCTTCACAGTTGTACACTTGTTATTGCAAAGCATTATGGGATTGAATGAGTGTACTCGATAAAGTCCACTATGGTTTCAGACACCACTAAAAATGGCTGCCCCCTCAAATAGAGCCCTATTTAAGAGTATAGGGGCATTTTCGGACACAGCCAAGGTTTTCCTACTACGGAGCCAGATATTCTTCAGCACTGCCCTCTATTGGTCATTGGATTCATTGCAGCAATATCACCAGTGATGAAATCGGCAGAAACATTCTGATATTATAATATTAGAAACATTCTAATATTTCTGCTTCAAAAATTTGGTTGCTTGTGTTTGTGCAGGTATGATTCAGAGAAGGATAACTACATCGATCTGATGGAGCTGAAGTTGATGATGGAGAAACTCGGAGCACCTCAGACTCACCTGGGCCTGAAGAACATGATCAAAGAAGTAGACGAAGACTTGGATGGCAAACTCAGTTTCAGAGAGGTAAATGCTCCTGTGTGTCAAAACATGAAACATTTGATTGCAGATTTGTCTGTATTTCACAGCAAAATGTATAAAGAGCCGTACTTCACAGGAAACTACTATTTTCTGGTGTGAACATTCCCCTCGTCAATCACCTCCATCCTTTCCTCTAGTTTCTCCTTATCTTCAGAAAAGCTGCAGCAGGAGAGCTGGCAGAGGACAGCGGCCTTCACGTCTTGGCACGTTTGTCAGAGATTGATGTGTCAACTGAGGGAGTGAAGGGAGCCAAATCATTTTTTGAGGCAAAAGTAAAGAATCATGACATTTAATACTTTTATTTTCAAAAAAAAATCAAAGTTTAGATTAATGCATATTATTAAACCCGTCGTAGTCTATGATAGCTTTGTGTTTTAAAAATGACTTTAATTTCCTGCCTAGATAAGTTGCATTCAATGCCACTGATAAGGAAATTAATTTTAGGATTACCTAAAATTTATATTTTCCTCTGTGACAGGTGCAGGCCATTAACGAATCAAACCGGTTTGAGGCAGAAATCCGCCAGGAGCAGGAGGAGAAAAAGCGTGAGGCGGAGGAGAGGAAACAAAGACAAGCCGCTTTCAAAGAGTTGAAGTCAGCCTTCAAATAGCCGCATTGACAGCCTCGATATACTCATCCACCTGTGTGTGTGTGTGTGTGTGTGTGTGTGTGTCTGTCTGTCTGTCTGTCTGTCTGTCTGTCATCAGAGTCCCCCGCAATCAGAGATACTATGCAAGGCTGTGAAACGCTCAGAGATCCATGCAGATTCATCTTCCTGAGAGGGGAACACCTGTGTAGTTTGCGCTCATGAGCAGATCTCTTGTCTAGATTTATCATTGCCTCTTTCTCTCGCTCTCTCTCAGGCTGATTTTGAATGTGAAGCCAGACACTGATCTCAGTACACTGGATTGGATTTGTTCTGTTTCAGTCGCATGAGTATATATGTACTGTAGTTCATTCACCTCATCGTTGCGTCAGTATCTTTTTAGCTTTAACGGCATCTTGCGTCTTGTTCTTGTCGATGCATAAGTAGATTTAATTCTAACGCTTAAGAAGTTTTAAAGGTTTTTTTAATCAACTAGTACTCTCAGTATGCCACATATCCTATTCGTTGTATTCATATCAGTGGCAATTGCACTAGTGCAAAACATAATTCTCTGGTTATGCAGGAAATGCTTTACACTGTACCGTAACTAATTAAACTTTCCTCACTGACCATTTAAACATGAGAGGATAAACATTAGTGTACATCAGATCTCTGCTCTTGTTCGCAGATACATTAAGAGCATAAAATAGTCTATATTTTTACTGAGCAGAGAGAGGGAGACGGAGAGGTGGTTTTGGGTGTATGTGCATGTGTGGTGATTATAATGGTGTTAGCTGAGTGTTTAAATATAGTTTTTTGCATGGTCACTGTGGTGTTTTCCATACATGGTTCCCTTTAGTCTGTAAGGTGTCCAGTGTTTAATGTATCACACACATGCTTTACAATTGGTCTATAAAGTCACAATGAGAAATGCCTGTAAATTTGAAATGGCTTACTTCTTTCTTACAAAAGTAAGTTATTGCAACTTCGTTTCATCTAATTGTGTGGTTCATGTCAATGCAGGTGTCATCAGGACAGGGTCATCTGACTGTTTAACCTCTGAACCCCTGTATTGTGCTTCCATGTGTTAAACAAGCAACATGCTAATGGGGTTGGTTAGATGCCAGATGGATGAGTGAAATCCACCACCTCAGCTTTCATTTAAAGGGATTGTTCACCCAAATGTAATTTCCTCACCCTCATGTTGTTCTAAACATTTCTTAAACTTTCTTTTTGATATTTTGAAAAATGTTTAAACTCTTTTTGTCCATATAGTGAAAGTAAATGGGGTCCAGAACAACATATGACCCCGTTTACTTTTTCAAAATATATTCTTTTGTGTTCCACAGAGAAATAATGCCATACAGGTTTGGAATGGCATGATGTGAGTAAATGATTTTTGGGTGAACTATCTCTTTAAGTGTCAACTGCCTAAATCAAAGTCTGGCTTGCTTAATATTTGTCAAATTATGACCAATATTAGAAGCCTTGCACAACATTCACAGTGAGATGAGGTGAAAGCAAATGTGTTTTATTAATAGAATAAAGACATTTGATTTATAAAAAAAAATATATAGGCACGGCTGTTCTGTAGACCTGGTGCATGAGTTCCAGCAACAAAATGATAGAAATGTCAAATGTTATTTATTAAATATCTAAACAGATTTCAATGTTTACTGTGACAACATTTGAAAAATGAGGGAACATTTTTTTTTTTTTTTTTTATGGAATCATCCACAAGCTAATGAATTGAACGTTTAATGGTCATGTGACATGCAGTACACTGTGGAAAAAGTAACTGAGATGCTATGTATAAAGACAAATCTATATTTTCATGTGATGAAAATGAAAAAATAATTTTAGTTTTGTATGGGGGTCATGTGAAAAGAAACATTCTTATTTTCTCAATATCAATTTTGTTGCCTACAATCTTGTCTCCCTGCTATTGTCTGTGTATCAGATATTGCTTAGGTTTTTCCATTACAATCAAATAAATAAAGGCACAGTACCTTTATTCTTTTCTACATTGGAGACAATATTGTTGGCAGTTGCTATGCTTCATGTTGTTCCTTGTTTCTGTGTTCAGAGTCACTGGAAAATGTTCTTGTTTGTTCACTAGTTCTGTGGATGTTCAAACAATAAGTGTATAAATAGTTGTCTCCCAGTCTTTCCAGCCATTAACACTTTCTTTTTCTTTTGTTACCTACTGTTTAACTGAAAAGTATTTTGAATATTGGGTGTTTAAGGGGTTAATATAGTAGTGTATGTGTTATTGATTGGTGAATGAGGAGTCGACCAATGACACCAATCAAACAACTATTGCATTCTGTTAGAAGCCATTGTCTTTTTTTTTTTTTTTTTTTTGAGAGAGAGATTTTAGCTGTTCCATTGTTGTTGTGCCAAATGACTTTGTACTTCGGTACTGTGTTAGGCTTGTTTTAGTACAACATTCCAATGTAAAATTCTCTGAAAACCTCCATGATACTGATCAACAGCCTTGTCAGATATCATTTGAATTAATATGAGAACAGCTAATTAGAATTTAGATTAAACATCACTGATCTACAATATTGATATTCTATTAAACATGTATGGCATTTAAAAAGTCACAATTAGTAATTAAAATCCCTCTTTACAGTTTTGGTTCTATAATTAATGTTTGCATATCTGAATAACTAAAACAGAGCTTTGGCAGTATTAACTTCTGTAGATTCCTGTGTAATTCTGCTCTTTCCAAGGCAGATAACACAACATTTTTAAAACTTTTATTTGAACATTATTTTTCTTCTGTGAAATGTAATGCCAACAGGATGAGAAATGACATTGAAGTTAAACAATTTCATCTTATGGCCTGTTTATATAGTTTCTTTGTTCCAGCGATTTGACAATGGTTGAAAGAGCCTTGAACCATCCTGACCATATCTGTACCTTACTGTCACTCTCTGTCAGTTTAAACTGGTGGTTATGGTATCATACTCTTATAGGCTTATACATACTGATATGTGGCTTCTATAATATGCACATTTATTTTTGATTTTCTTACTAAAATGTATAATTCTTGTGACAATAAAAATACTTTTAATTTGGAAACATTTTGTTTATATTGGTCATTTATTTGATTATGTGTGTGTCATGCGCATTCAGTCTAAAATGGGGAAAAAAGAAAATATTAAATATATAAATATAAACAAATATTTTATAACTGCATTAATAAAAATAATAGTAATTGGTTGTTTTAAAGTGATAGAAATATTTGTTTTGTTAATCTTCTGTTTGAGGATCTGGGGACGCTATCCCAGACAAGGTTTCACCTAAGCACTAAAGCATTTCGTTTATGAAATTCGTCTTTTGTAAATTATCTTGAAAAGTAAGAAGTCAAGCACTAGGTGGAGCTATTTGCAAACCCTCGTCTGTCGACGCCGTAGGGTCGACGCATGAAAGATTTTTCACTGTTTACCTAAATTACAAAATATAACTTGCATATAACATAGTAATCACAAGGTTTGTGCTTGAAATTTAGTGAAACCAGACACGCTACGACAAAAATGTGTTGAAACGCGATCTATCCCGGAACTATTGTTCACATAGCCGCTATGAAGCTCAAAGAAGCACTCCGGAATTCGTACTAGTTGCACACGGAAGTGTTGATCACGTGACAAATTTCTAGCGTAAATATTTCCTTCACACAGCGAATGATCCCCCGATAATGTTTTAGCTGCATAAATGAGTACTAGACATAACTTTTTCTTAGTTTAAACTACGTAGATTTCGTCAAGTATCCCCAGCGCATTCGAATATTGAAACTAAGCAGCAAAAATGAACGTGGATCTTCCTCAAACCGGACAGACTGGAGCAGCCGTCGCATCCAGCACATCTACATCTAGCAGCAGCAACTGCGTCCCGAACAGCAGCTCCACAAACGCCAGCAGCATCCCTTCGGTCGGCATCAGTAATGGTGGGTGAACTGTTTTTGCGACAGTTTGGATGCTCAGAGAGTTGCTGTTGTCTTTTAGCATTTAACTATATTAGTCCTTGTCTGTATATAAGACTGTAAATATGGGTAGAGGTGTATTTATAGCCGAAATGTTTGTTATTGGTGCAGTTCTGAACGTCTGTGCTAATTCCCTCTCACAGTTCCCACTTCGGCTGCTATGGCAACTCCATCATCTGACTCCACCGTGTCAAACGGGGTGTATGTGCCCACAGGGATCGCCAATGGAGATGTGAAACCCGTTATCTCAACTACACCACTGGCCGATTTCCTAATGCAGTTGGAGGACTACACTCCCACAGTGAGTCCCCATATTTTTGCAAATGTTTGCAGTATGTTCTTTGGTTATTTATGGTATATTGTGAGTTGTAACAAACCCTCTGTGTTTCAGATCCCAGACGCAGTCACAGGATACTACCTCAACCGAGCTGGTTTTGAAGCATCAGATCCAAGAATGTGAGTTCTAACAATGCTTTGATGCCAAGTTAAACAAACTTTAACATTTTTAACAAGATCACAAATTTGTTCATATTGCAAGTAGTCTGGAGACCTGTTGACATCATGAACGATAACTATATTAGCATCCACCTTAACTGATGTCAACATTCTGTTTATTAACAGTGTTGCTATTTTTAACTAAAACTATAAAACGAATAAAAATTGATTTATTTGGGAAAAAAAAAAGCTTACATAAAATATAAATATTTGGTTATTTTGTCAATTAACTGAAACAAAACAAGCTTAAATTGAAGTACTAAAGTTACTAAATCTAAAATTGTAATAAAAATAAATAAAGCTAAATAAATGTATAAATATTTAAAAGAATTATAAAATCACATTACAAAACTACTAAAATTAAAATGAACCTGAAAAGACAAAAAAATAAATAAAAGCTAATTCAAAATATTTTAAATCAAGCTTAAATATTACATATGTTTAGAGAAGAGTATTGCATTTTGTCATTCCACACCCGTAAGACCTTTGTTCATCTTCAGAACACAATTTAAGATTTTTGATGAAATCCGATGGTGTCTGAAGCACACATAGGCAGCAACGTCATTGCACCTTTTGAGGTCCAGAAAAGTAGTAAAAACATTGTTAAAATAGTCAACGTGACTACAGTGTTATGAAGTGACGAGAATACTTTTTGTGTACAAAAACAAAACAAAAATAATGGCTTTATTTAACAATTTGAACTGTTGTCATATGCAGTTGACATAGGAACGCAGTGCAGTATTGAGCCGAAGCCTGCTAAAATTAAAATGAAATCTAAAAAGACAAAAAATTAAACTGTGCATGACAACAGTTCAAATTGTTAAATAAAGCCATTATTTTTGTTTTGTTTTTGGCACACACAAAGTATTCTCGTCACTTCATAACATTAAGGTTGAACCATTGTAGTCACATGAACTGTTTTAAATATGTTTTTACTACCTTTCTGGACCTCAACAGGTGCAGTGACGCTGCTGCCTATGTGTGGGTCTGACACCATCGGATTTCATCAAAAATATCTTAATTTGTGTTCTGAAGATGAACAAAGGTCTTACGGGTGTGGAACGACGTGAGGGTGAGTACTTAATGACAGAAATTTTATTTTTGGGTGAACTAACCCTTTAATTTAAATGTCTGGTGTCAGGGTTTAAAAAAAAAACACATGCTTTTATGTCTTCAAAAACTCATCAAGAATCTTCCTTACATCAATATCCTCTTGTATGTTGTCAGAATTCGTCTCATATCCCTGGCATCACAGAAGTTCATCTCAGATATTGCAAATGATGCACTACAGCACTGCAAAATGAAGGGCACGGCATCTGGAAGCTCTCGAAACAAGGCCAAGGTTTGTGCTCTCAAATTGTCATACAGTTATCTGTTATATAATGAATATTTTAATCTGCAGGTCATAATCTGTAAAAAAAAAAAAAAAAAAAATGTGGTGTAAAAATCTCTTACACACACGATTCATCTTACTTACCAGGACAAGAAATACACGCTGACAATGGAAGATCTTACACCAGCCCTGGCAGAGTATGGCATAAATGTTAAGAAACCTCACTACTTCATCTGAGGGGACGTGCCTCATTCAAATGGACTGCTGGAAATGTGCTGTTTGTCACATCAGAGCTTTGAAGACATTGTCCTTCAGTGTGGGAACCATCAGCCCATCGGCCCAGAGCTTTTAGGGATTTAGCATCTTATTTTGTATTTTCGTTAATCGTGTTTAAGTTGTTTGATCACACCACACCATGTGATTTTAGTTAATGTCAGTAAAATGTTGTATAAATAAATTCATTGTAATTAAGTTCCTCATTTTGTTTGTGTAATCGTATGTCTTCTACAGTAACTGATCCCAGTAGGCTTCAGTAACAGAAGTTAGTCTGTAAGGCGTTTACAGGTGTGACGTCAGTTCATACACTGTCTAAACTTCTCGTCTCTGCTTTATGGATTTAGTTTCACGCCATAAGAGGCTTGAGCTGTAACGTGTCGCAGTATTAATAGAACCTGGAGCTGCTCTCAAGTTTCCCTCTCTGCAGTGTAGTACAGCTGCACGCTCATCACTCCATCTGTCTAGAGCAAACATGATATAAACCATAATACATAAATACTAACCTTTGCTTTTTGCTATTTGCAGTTGCTTTTAACTGTGTGCTCACAGGCAAATTTAATGCAGCTATAAGCTCATTAACAGGGTGACAGTGCAGTTATATTATGATGATTAAAGCTATTCAGTGAAATAAACAAAGAAATTATTTCTCCGCGTTTATTTGAGAAACAGTGAATAAATATAGTTTATTTAAGTTACTATTACCCCCACATGAATTGAACATTTTCCAGATTATGAATCTAAATGGCTAGAAAACCTCTTCCCATTTCCAAAGGAAAAAAGTGAACAATGTTTCTCCCGTTTATAAAATTGCACTTTTAACCTCATTACATATTCATTTGAAAGACACACAGGCTGAGGTGGAAAGAGAAAATGTGTGCATCTGCACAATGCAAATACATCAACAAAAAAATTGTACTTTGCAATTAAATATAAAACATGTTCTGAACAGAAATGACAAATTAAACCTTGTACAAGAGAAAATACAGCTTTAAGACTTAAATCTGTGGCATCGTTCAACACATTTTTCAAGTTCAACTATACTTCAAAAGTTGCAACAGTCAGTAGTCAGCTGTTTAGAAGATTAAAAAAAAAACCTGTTACATTGTTTCTCAGTGAAAAACTTTTCTAGAGCAAGTGTTTTTCATTATTATTTTAGTCAAGTATCTGCACTGTGTTTGTGATGTGTATGCTTTACATGCTTGGATTAGTGGAAAATCAGTGTTAATTTTAGTTAGTTACTTTTAAAGTAATGCATTACAATATTCTGTTACTCCCTACAAAAGTAACTTTTTCTGGAAAGTAATGCATTACTTTTGCCTTACTTTTTCTCACCTAGGCTGGGCTTGCTTTTTTTTAATAACAAAAAATTAAATTCTATTTTTTGCTAATGTAAAGGCCCTTTCACACCAGAAGTGAAATGAAAAGGCTTCAGACTGAAGGAAATGCAAAATCACGTCTGTACAGTAGAGGGCGCAGCTCAAATAAACCTTTCAGCTGTGCTGCCATTCATAAGTATATTTGTATAATTGCAGGTTTGTGTAATATTCTGAGACTGCATTTCACTGTTTTTTATTCATTTTGAGAAATACTGAATCTGTTTTTGTGCAGGTGAGATTAGTAAATGCAGGTTCACGTTTCGAGTAGAACTACAATAATCATGTTTGCACCTTACCCACAGTGTAGAAAATGACCGTTAAAAGCAAGCAGCACATGTCAACATATACACCTAATGTCCCCAGAAAACTCCTTTAGCCTACTAAAAAAAAAAAAAAAAAAAAAAAAAAAAATCTTTTCTAAGGGTAAGTTTACACGACAAAAACTGAAAAGTTTTTCCTTTGCGTTTTCCGCATTGATTACAAAGTCGTCAAAAAAAAAAAAAAAGATCCCTGTTGACACGGATCCGCGAAAAAGATTAAAAACGCAGCCCAGTAGATGGCGAGGTCACTTTGTAAAGAAAAACTATGCGCCTGTGTACTGAAAACGCATACAATAGCGGTATCGTTTTCAAAAACTTGCACTTTTGACACCCGTTTTCAGGCCCCCAAAACGCCATTGTTGTGTAAATGAACGGCCAAAATGCATAAAAAGTTTTCAGTTTTTATTTGAAAACAATGTTGTGTAAACAGCCCCTAAGGATAAGGGTGTCAGCACCTGTGTGTAGTGCATGACACTAAAACAAAAAAACAGTTGTTTTCACAGGGACACAGTTCAATCCAGCCTGCGTCACATACTGATCCCATTCTTTCTCTTTTCTTCCACTGTCCTATACTATACAACAAATATACAAGCCATTAAAGCAACACTGTGTAACTTTGTTGTGTAAATGTATATAATTAGCAAACAGTGTTTTTGTCTTATCCTGAATCCTATAATAATTGTTTATATCATATTTGGACTATTTCAGACTGGTCAGGTCTGCAGAGTAGCACAGTACCTGCTTGACTTGTCATAAACAGAAGTAGCTCCGGCTACAATGTTCTTCCCGCAAGACGCATGCAGTTCTGTTTATCAACCGCTAGAGCGCCAAAAGTTCCACGGTGTTGCTTTAAATGAAATGTAAAAAAATAAAAATCCAGAAAAAATGTACTGTTTTTCATTTTCAATCCCATTATGAGCACTGAGGAAGATTCTTTTGAAGAATGTAAAGGCTCATGTGAAACATATGAACATGCATTTTGATTTGCAGATAAAAACTTTTAATTTAATCAGACAAGCCCTAATGTACCTTCTTGTCTCATTTGTAAGTCATTTAGGATAAAAGCATCTGCTAAGTGAGTAAATGTAAAAACACAAATGAAGTGCTTTGCATATTGTACTTGCCATGTTAATCACAGAGCACAGGCATGCAAACACTTCCCATTTAAATTAAAAGAAAGAAGGAAAAAAAAAAAGAAAAGAATCAAATTTCTCTTTAGAACCCATATTTTTTCCGTCCAGTGTAATAACAAATAATAACTAAATACAAAAAAAAAAAAAAAAAAAAATCAGTAATTTCTTAAATAATGTGTCTCCTATAAATGTAACTTAACAGTGAGCAGTCAACGTTTTAGTGTTACAAATATGTGCAGTTTAATCCACAAGCACGTGACAAACAAAAGAAAAGACTTGCCTTCGTGTCTCTGTGTCTACAGATTACAACGTTTTCAGGCATTTGTCTGTATTATGCAAGTCACTCAACAGTAAATGTTCACAGAACAGAAATGTGAACACTTTTATTGAGGATGTTTGGTTTCATTCACCAAAAAACAAACAAGTCCTGTATCAGAGTAGCCAGCTGAAATAAAAATCACCAGACTTTGTATGGCAGACTACAGATCTTTGTAAAAGTACCCTTCAAAACAAACAGCACTACCTGTTCATAAACTGTGAGGCAAGTGATTTTGTACAAAAGCAGAGGATTCAGGCTGATGACATCTCTTGAATTTGTTGAATGTCTCTCAGTATGTATCTACACTGCACTAGTGTCTTCACTGGGATTGGCTGGCTTGGTGCTGGGTGGAACTGGGATGGGACGCCGTTTACGTTTTGTTACCTTGCTGCTCTGCTCATTTACAATACCCTGAGCCATGCCCTCCATATCTGCCACACCAATATTTATGGCTTCTGCCAACTCCTTCCTAGTCACAGATATAAACTGTGGGTCCTCAGCCAAAGAGTCTAGACCACCATCTCTCAGTGCCTGAGGATTAATGGAAAATGCAGTTTAATAGTCTTTAGGTCTATAATGAATGTAATGTACATGAAATGTGTAGTTTACCTGCTGAATGAGTTTGTCAGTGGCTGGTGAAGCTTCAGTTGCTGCTCTCTGGTTCTTTGATGCTCCATATGAGGGATTATATGGGAACTGAAAGAGTCACACACACAAACATAGGTGTCAGGAACAGCAAAAAGTCACTGTACTGTGTTCAGCTCAGGATATGTGACATCTGTCCACACCTGTGTGATATCGGTCCTTACAGTGAAATCTGACAGCCGTCTATCATCAACACTTGAGGCTCTGTCCACATACAAACTGGAATCTCCTATTGGTTTTCACAGAAAATAATGTTATTTATACAATAAAATGTGAAGATTACTGTCAATATAATGATTATCAATGCAGTTTCTTCATGGTATGATGATTATAATAGGCTTAATAGATTATAATATATTTTTAATGTTAAAGTTTGGGGTCAAAATTTTTTAATGTTTAGAAGGAAGTTTCTTATGCTCAACTAGACTGCATTTATTCAATCAAAATACAGTAAAAACAGGAATATTGTGAAATGATAATATAAACTTCTTTCTATTGTAATACGTTTTAAAATGTAATTTATACATGTGATGGCAAAGCTAAATTTTCAGCATCATTACTCCAGTCTTCAGTGTCACATGATCCTTCAGAAATCATTCTAATATACTGCTCAAGAAACATTTATTATTATAATCAATGTTGAAAACAGTTGTGCTGCTTAATATTTTTGGTACAGTAGAATCTTTCTATTAAGGATTCTTTAATTAAGTTCAAAAGAACAGCATTTATTTGATAGAGAAATATTTTGTAACATTATAAATATCTTTAATGTTACTTTTGATCAATTTAATGTGTCCTTGCTGAATAAAGGTAATAAACATAAATAAACAAGAAAATAAAACTGCACTTTTAATGTACTACTGTAAAACAAAAGACTGTATCATTCAGTAATGAGAATCATTAGGGTATAAAATATAGTTTATTATCCTGACAATAATATCACAATAAAAAAAAAAAATCATTTTATAATTGTTTGTTTTTTTCTTCGATCACCTACTGTTTTCACTTATGTCCTCGTATGAATAGTTTCTGGTTGCAGCAGTTGACAGTGACCTGGATGACATACTGAAAAACATCAGATGAGCATCATGACCATTACAGATATACATTAAGTGCACTTTTCTTTATAGTTATCCACTCACTCTTCAATGAATTTGGCATTGTTATTGGTGTTGGTTGTCGTTGGCATGTTATCAGGGAAGAACACAGTGTTCGGGAGGAAGACGGAGTCTGGAGGGGACTCTACATCCTCCAGTCGAGTCTCCGCAAACTGCAGGGGCCTCTGGCTGGTCATCTGTGTGGATAAGGGGCTGTTGGGCTCAGACGAGAAGGGGTCTGCATTGAGTCCAAAGAGACCTCCTGTCCGCTGCATAGATAGAGACACAGAGGCTGTAAGTCCAGATGGATGTCTATATCTACATTTATCTACTTCCTTAAGAAGAATGCTTTACTGCAGACCCTGTAGATGCCCTCCTCTCCGCCCTCCATGGCACGCTCCATCTCATCCTCAGCGATCAGGTCACCTGAGATGGCCCTGTGCAGTTCAGGTGCTGCCTCCTCCTCGATGCTGCGTAGACCTGCCTGCAAAACCAGAGGAGCACATGTACAGGGTAGGGGAGCAGAGCAAATAGCGGTTGTTTTATCATTTGCAACCTAGCAAACTTCTTTTAGTCAAGTATTTTCCTTGACATTTTTTTTCTATCTGTAAAATAAATGCCACTTGGTTTGATATTTACTGCAGGCATGTATCATAAAGTGCACCTTAATCTCATCAGTGTTCTTCTTGGTGGGCCTGTAACCGTAGTATTCTTCCTGCCGCTTCATAAACTTGCGGAAATGTTCCTGAATCAGGAAGGTGGCATAGAACTTTCCAACGGTGACTTCGTCCTCTACAGCCAATAAAATCACATTGTTGTCAGACATGGACTGTTGTATAAAAACTTAATTAAACATGAATTACTTAAATGACTTCACCTCCAATGGGCGGAATGACCTGGTCCAACAACTTCATACTGGTCCGTTTCCAGATCGACTTAATGATGGCTCTCAGCTCCTCATTGGCCTGTTCAAAGTTTCCTACCAGAAAAATGTAAATTAGATATTATGTTGAGAAACTTACTCCTAATTAAATATGATTTAAGTTACACACCTTCAGTTTTGATTTTCAAAGCTGTTCTGACCAGTGCGAAGAGAGTGGCGTTGAAGGTCACTGTGCCGTCGCTGTTCAGCGGCATGTTCATGGAAATCAGGCGCTGAGGTGGAAGTTCAAGATACAGTTTTGAAATACATGTAGAAATGCACTTCAAATCAAAAGACTGGATTCAGTAAGACTTTTAAAATTCAAATTAGCACTAGTATTCAACAAACATGCATTAAATTGATCTAAATTCAAAACTCTTACATTGTTACAATTGATTACATTCTTTACATTGTTATTTATAATCATAAATGTTTCTTAAAATCAGCATATTAGAATGATTTCTGAAGGATCATGCCATGTGACACTGAAGACTGGAATAATGGCTGCTAAAGAAATCAGCTTTGCCTTCACAGGAATAAATTGCATTTTAATATATATTCAAATTATTTTAAATTGCAATATTTCATATTAAATGCTGTCTTGCTGAGAATAAGAGAACATTAAAAACATTTAAAAACCTTACCAAGCCCAAACTTCTGAATTGTAGTGTACTTTAAACAAAACTAAAAATGAAATGCAAATTGTCTTACCTTACATGCTGAGCGGTGGGGACAAAATTTACCAAAACCCAACGGTGGTTGGATCCGCCGCAGGAGAGTGACTACATCCAGATGTTTGATTCGTCCCCTTTATAAGGACAGAAGACAATGTATTCATAAAATTCATCCAAAGCACAAAGCTACAGGATAAGATGTTATTTGCATTGGAGCCTCATGTGATTTCACTCACGTTGCTTCAGGGTCATACTCCGCCCAGATCTTTTTGAACTCATCCAGGTGATGCGGGCCGAGGATTGACCAGTCGTGAGTGAGGTAGTCAAAATTGTCCATAATGACAGCCACAAACAAATTAATAACCTATTAAGGAAGAGAATAATTTCAACAATACTTCTGAGTATAATCAATACTTCTGACAATAATCCCTGCTAAACATCAATAAAATCCCATTGCATTTGAACTTATTTGCTTACCAAAAATGCACACAGCATGTAAAAGCTGAGGAAGTAGAAGACAGAAATGCTGGAGCCGCAGGTATACTCCTCTCCAGGGCCGTAGTCTGACTTGGGGTCACAGAGCTTCCCATACATAGAGGCTAACATGATTTTAGGCCACTGCTCTCCAGTGGCAACACTGTGAACCCACACATTGATCAGTTAGCTGATTATTCAACAACAACAAAAATGTTGCACTACTGTATATGAGCTCTTAAGCTGAGATTGCATTAAACGGTTTGCAAAGAATGACTTGTATTAGAGAACAAACAAGCAAAAAAGTACATGGTTGACTTACCGAAACAATACCAAAACAGCTTGGGGGAAAGTTTGGAAGTTGTTGTTGCGGTTAATTTCTGTACCATCAACCAGGGATATTTTACCAAACATCTATAAAGAGAAGGAGAAAGAGAGAGGAAGAATGAGAATTGGAGAAAAGAATATAACAAGGAGAGAAAAATAGGACATTTAAACAACTGAGGGAAACCAGATAAGTTAAGCTCACCTGCATCCCTATGACAGCATAGATGAAGAAGAGCATGACAATGAGAAGAGCCACATGAGGCAATGCCTGCAGGAGGAACACAACATCATATACTGTAAGATACATTCAGTTAAAGCTAAAGCAAGGTTTACTTTTCATAAAACCTTTCCATAATTTTTGAAAGAAGTCTCTTATGCTCATCATGACTCCATTTCTATCATGACAACTCTCTGAAGATTTTTGGTGGAATAGATCGGCTTCACTGCTGCTGTTGATTATTGCTGCTGCTACAGAGCAAGTACAGGAACTTGCTATTGCCAATACATACACCAATACGCTGCTTTGAGTATGTAAGACATACTGCTGCTGCACAAATAGCATATATCAATTACCCATAGCAAATCTATACAGGTGGAGCTGGGGAAGGTGGAGGGTTTTAGACAAACTCTGAAAGTGTGCTGCAACTGCTATAGTGAATGATAACCAGCCATTTAAACCAGCTCATTAGCTGCAGATGCAACATGAACCAATCAGCTTGTGCCAAGTAGTTAATGCTGTAAATATCATCAGCTTGCGTTAAGGACCCATCGGCCTGTACCATCTAGAGTTTCATGAGAGAACTAGGCATTTATTTGATCAAACACAGTAAAACACAGTACTTAGGACTCTTTGGTGATTAGAAAGTTCGAAAGAACAACATTTATTGGAAACAGAAATCTATTGTAACATTATAAATGTCTTTAATATCACTTATGAACAATTTAATGCATCCCTTCCTGAATATAAGTTAATTTCTTTAAAAAAAAATCTTACTGGCCCCAAACATTTTCATTTTCTTTTGAGATCTAGATGTTGTTTTGTAATTCTCTTGTCTCACCTGGAAGGACTTAATAAAGGTCCACAGAAGGTTCCTGATCCCCTCTGAGCGATTGAGCAGTTTAATAAGACGCAGCACACGGAACAGCCGGAAGAATGTGATGGAAACTCTGACGTTTTCTGCATCCTATAATAGATTATGAGAGAAATATATTAAATCCACATAACAAACAAAATAATTATTAAAAGCTATAATTTTAGACATTTGAAAAAGTGTTTAAAAAGAAAACAAACCAGGAGAATGTACTTACAGCAATTGCCTGCATTGGATTCACTTCCTGAAAATCAAATAGTTTCTTTTCATTACTTTCATCAGTCATGAAACATAAGTCTTTATACTTGTGGATATATAATATAATATAAAGCCAAAACACATTAGTCACATTAGCAACACCATAATGTGGTATCATGCATAGTAGATATTTTGTAAATATTTAAGCTTTTAAATAAAATGCAGTCAAGACACAGACTTTACCTAAATCAGTTATATAATTAATAATGAATTCATACCGATTTAAATCAGACCATTTAGGCAAGAGACTGAGACAAAACAAAAATGAACTTTTGAAAGTTTTTTTCTTTTTTCATTAGTAAGAATCTGTTGATTGAGCCAACAAGGTCAAGATTATTAATGGCTATCTAACACATTCATTCCTTCTTGTTCATTTTGTAGAATGAGATAATGCGAGTAGTGTGTGTTTTCACAGCAGTCCCATGCAGTGCAGAATGATATTTACAGCACAACCATGTAGACACCAGAGTCCTCCACTGGTCTCCAGAGCAGCCTGAGGGGAACAAAGGATGAAAGGTGTGAATGTAGTGCATGAGAGAAACAGCAATGCATCTTGGGAATCAGAGGCAAACATCAACATAACATCACAATTATGGATCACACTTCCAAAACAAGTGGTTATTTATATAGACAATAAAAAGTGCATCAAATCACTCTCGAGGATGTGCAGCAGTGTGTATTAAGCAGCTGTGAGAGATGGAAAGAGGGTGATTCATTAAAACAAGTGAAATGAATCATGAAAATAAGCCCATCAATGGCCACTGATGAGTAAAGTTGGTTGGATGATAAGAAAATTGAGCTGTGCTGATGAAATTGGTACCTCCTGTGCACTAATGCTGATATTGACTGCTTGCTGTGGTCTGTGCTTCATGTAACGCTAAATACGGGTTTAAAATACAAGCCATTGTTGGTCGCCATTTGAAATGCTTTAGCTTTTCTAGAGACATTTTCAAAACATATAAATCACTGTGACAAATATTTTTACATAATTGTGTTAACATACTCACATCAACCTCACTGAGGACCACGTCAACGATACTACCGACCACGATGACGAAATCAAACACATTCCAAGGGTCTCCAAAGTAACCCTGTATGAAGACACACAAAATACTAACAATGTCATAAAACAGAGCAGCTTTTTATTCACAGTTTCATACTGAGGAAACATGAGTACCTTTGCTTTGAATGCAATGAGTTTGACTATCATCTCGCCAGTGAACAGGACAGTGAAGATGAGGTTAAGAGTGTCAGAGAGTTTGGTTATATGATCAGACTGGTTGCAGTGCTAGAGAAACAAGAGGTAAACAAAGCAGACATTTTCTAAATGTATTTGGACTGTATTATTATATATTATACATACTGAACATTGTTCTGACCAGCATACTGACTGAATGGGTTTAAGCTTTATTTTATTGGGTTATTAGATGATAAGGGTTTTTAATTATCGATTTAAAGCCAATACAATTTGAACTTAAAGACAGTAAATATTACATGCAGCAATACAATTACATAATATTTAATAACATATTGTGAAATAATTCATTTGAAAATTGATCAATATGGAAAAAGTGATTTGATAATAAAATAAATATTAATAAAACATGATAAGAATAATTGTGTATAAGTACATAAAGCCTTGCTAACTGACCAAAAAGGAACACTTATAACTTCATGCCAGTAATTAAAAAAAATGCCAAATATTGACTGAATTACACTAATGTTCAAAAGTTTGAGAAGTTTAGGAAGTCTCTTATGCTTATCATGGCTTTATTTGTTTGATCAAAAATACAGTAAATTCATATGGTTACTCTTTTCTATTTTAGTATATTTTAAATTTGTAATTTATTCTTGCGATGCTACGCTGAATTTTCAGAAGCCATTACTCCAGTCTTCAGTGTCACATGATCCTTCAGAAATCATTCTAATATGCTGATTTGGTTCTCAAAAAACATTTATTATTATTATCATTAATGTGGAAAACTTAAAAAAAAACAATCGAACTGACCCCAAACTTTGAACAGTAGTGTATATCATTAGTTGTAAATAAATGTAACTCCTATTTAATTGCTTACCTGCATTCCAAGACATAGTGTGTTGAGCATGATGAGAAAGAACATGAGATACTCAAAGTAGCAGGAGGTCACGAAGTACCACACACGGTACTGGTGCGGGTTCTTTGGGATGTAGCATTTGAGCGGTCGTGCTTTCAGTGCATACTGTACACATTGACGCTGGTGAGGGATGAGACAGCAAGAAAAGATGATTGTGAAATCACCAAAACACAGTGAGCACTGTTGCATGGACATCATAAACCTGATAGATAATGTACAGTATTTACAATAAAAGTGGAGTTAAAGGAAAAACAGGTATATAAAATGCAAATGTATACTGTGAATAAGATATTTTGTTTAACTTTTTGTCATTCAATATACTGGATCAAACACCATGTGAATAAGAACATGAGAGAGCAACCGTCTCATGCTGGTTACCTGGTTTTTGTCCAGCTCGCAGTTCTTGTATTCCTGCTCTCCTTGTTTTTGGAAAGTGACAATGACGAAGCCCACAAAGATGTTCATCATGAAGAAGGCAATGATGATGATGTAGATGATAAAGAATATGGAGATACCCACACGATTATTGTACAAAGGGCCCATGTCCACTTCATCTGAATCTATGGCCCTATAAAGGATCCTGTTGAAGGTGATTGAAGGAAGGTTACTGAAGGTTACTGACAGATAACAATATTTTGAGTGTAACTTAAATTATGGTCACATGAAGATAGGATAGGATAATAGGATAAGATTGGCACACACTCACTCTGGCCAGCCCTCAAATGTGGAAATGGTAAAGAGAGCCAGCATGCCGTTCAGCACATTATCAAAGTTGAAGTCGCTGTTGACCCACTGGCGCTGATGGACCTCCGTGTCATGAAGAGAGTTTTGCACATGCTTTAAAAATGTTCCTCTAAGAACAACCAAAAGCAAGATCCATGTTTTAGATACTTTTCAGCAACAACATAAGGAGGAAATTCAAAGAAACGTGGTTAAAAAAACTCACCGACACTCCTCTGCTGTCTTTTGCAAGGGGTCCGTACAATAGAACAATTTCCCCTGAATGAAGTTAATACATTTAGCATACATCAACTTTCTTCTATTTCAAAACTCAGTGTTTTATAGCACAATATGGTGGTTGTCTCACCTTGAAGAGTTGCACTCCTATGCAGGCGAACATGAAGTCCAAGAGCATGGTGACCAAGACGATATTACCAATGGTTTTTATGGCCACAAACATACACTGGACCACGTGCTGGAGAGGGGAATTTAAGTACATTTAGTGCCTATTATGTATTATGCTTGTAAGATTGCTTAAGTACTAAAGCAACCATTTAATATCAGCCTTTAAAAAGTCCTCAAGATAAGTTTGATGGCAGTTATCTATATATAAAAACACAGACAAATGCCACATCACAAATCAAAGCAGATTTTTAGTTAGGATGCTGAACACATACACACCTTTAACCCTTTGGCTCGGTTGATGGCCCTTAGAGGTCTTAGTACCCTCAACACCCTGAGAATCTTCACCACTGAAATGGTACTAGACCTGCAATCCAATAATGCAGTGCAATTATTGGTCATGACTGTATATGAATTAAAAAGACTAACTAAAAAAACTAACATATTTAATTAATTTGTTAATTAAAATACTACTAACAAAATTCACAGTAAGTTGCTTTATGTGTTTAATTCACTAAAAAGAAATGGCTCATATGAGTCAAATCATTCAGGAATCCATTAGACTACACTGGTCATGCTGAATGGATTTGAATGGATTTGATTGGCTAAAAAGAATCAAGTAATAAAAGTCATTTGTTTGGGAATCATTTTGACTACATTGGTTATGCTATGTGTTTTTGATTCACAAAAAAAAAAAAAAAGAAGAAAAGATTAATAAGAGTCATTCATTCCAGAATTATTTGGACTACATTGGTCGCACTATGTATTTCTGAATCATTAAAAAAAGGACAGCCTCATACGAGTCATTCATTCCAGAATCATTTGGACTATATTGGTCATGCCATATGTTTTTTTGTTCGGAAACTGAACGACACAGGTCATGCTGTATGTTTCTGATTCACCAAATAGAACCGGATCATAAGAGTCATTTATTCACAAATTTGATTTTGCTGTTTGTACCGTACATCTCACGCTGTAGATTCATTAGTAGTGTTGCTAAATGGTAAAACAGCCACTAAGTAGTAGTGCAGGAAATGTTTTTTTATTATGTGATGGGCTGTCTTTGTAGTTTATATCCAGTATTAATAATATTCCTTGTTTGAAACAAAAATGTCTTTGTCAAAGCGATATAATAATAGCTGCTTTATCCAACAGAGATTAGGGGTGATGATGTATACAAACAACTGAAACAGCATAAAATATTATTGAACTTACTCCATGCCCATGGACAAGAGGGAAACACCCACAACAATGAGATCTAGAATGTTGAAGGAGTTTCGGCAGAAAGATCCAGTGTGCAGGAACGCTCCATAAACCGTCATCTAAAATTACACAGGTCAATGCTGAATTAAATGTCAGCCAAACCACAAATCTGAAAGTTAAATAAAGTTGACAAGCATGTTACCTTTAGCACAATCTCAATGGTGAAGACAGTCGTGAAGACAATGTCGGCATAAGCCAAAACCTGTGGGATGAATGAATGAACACAGATTTTTATGAACGCATAACTAAAAGTTCAGTCAAATACAGTACAGTAATCAAAGTTTTGGTACCTTGTTTCGGAATGAATGGGGGTCGATGGGGTCTTCAGCAGCCAGGGAGATACTGCTGAGTAGGATGAAGAGGAGGATGATGTTGGTGAAGGTGGTGTGGTTGATGATCCTATGGCAAAGCTTCCGGAACCTTTAAACAGAGAGCATCAGTTACTAACTAATGACACCTAACACTGGGGCCATTTGTTAGGCACAATTCAAGTATAGTCCTCAATTTATTTACTTCTGTGGTCTACATGGCATTAAAAAAAAAAAACAGGGCATAAAGTCTCACTTGTTCTGTGGGCCAAAGATGAAAAATGAGCTGGCCTCGGGCATAGGCACCACTGTCTCCTTGAGCTGCAAGTCGGCCATGGGTCTGGGCCTGGGGCTGATTGGGATCTCTGGTTCCTCTTCCTCATCATCACCTGAGCAGGAGGGAAGGATTACAGCTCAGTCAACTTAATTAGCATTAATGCTGTACAGTTCATTTAATTTAGCGCAGCTCAAGAACCACATGAAAATAGCCAGCAGTGTGGTTTGAAATGTGCTCCATAAATGAGCTTGGAGGCTGGAGCTAATAATACATTTTACTTATAATAGATCAGCTATCTTTGAACTTCATCCTTTACATGTTTAAAGATGTAGTGTGCGGTCTGAGCCAGCATTTTGTGAAGTGCAGAGCCCTCAGATGTTATTTAAACCTTACCTGGAAAGTCTGCAGGAGGGAAGGGGTCCTTCACTTCATTAACATTTGATTCAAACTCATCTATCTTGAGCTGGAGACCAACACATGATGAAACACATGATGAATTTGATGCG
The DNA here is from genome assembly GCA_037101425.1 of Elopichthys bambusa. NCBI lineage: Eukaryota > Metazoa > Chordata > Actinopteri > Cypriniformes > Xenocyprididae > Elopichthys > Elopichthys bambusa. Next base: position 14,446,888 of record CM074446.1, read on the forward strand.
GCTGAATGAAGACCCAATGTGCTGTTACATTTTGGATAATCTTGACAGTGCTAGCTAGAAGGCCAACTGGTAAAGCATTGCAGTAAGTTTATCTAAAATGAGCAATGTTCTGAGCGGTGTCGAACATACCTTGGCTGTGGTGGGCATTCCCTCAGCTTTTGACCTGGACTCCATCAGTCTCTTAGCCAGCAGGGCCTTCTCCTCCTCACTCTTCTCTGGCAATGTTCTTAGTAATATTGTGAAATATTATTACAATTTAAAATAACTGTAAAATGTAATTTGTTCCTGTGATTGCAAAGTTGAATTTTCAGCATCATTACTCCAGTCTTCAGTGTCACGTGATCCTTCAAAAGTCATTGTAATATGGTGATTTGGAATTTAAACATTTATTTGAAATTGAAATTTTTTATAACATCATAATTATCTTTACTGTCACTTTTGATCAATTTAATGCATCCTTGCTAAATAAAAGTATGAATTCCTTTGAAAAAAAAGAAAAAACAAGCTTACTGAACTTAAACTTTTGAACAGTAGTGTATGTATAAATACTGTAAATTTTTTCTTACCTCATGAGTTTCCTTCGGGCTTTCTCCTCTGCTTTCTCTTTTTGTGCTGCTGTCAGACTCTCAGCCTCGGCTAGATTGTCCACAGCGATGGCCAAGAACACATTCAAGAGAACGACTGTTCAACAGCTTGCTAAGGAAAATCCCAAACACCTTTATCACAACAATGTAACATTATAGGATCTGAAACACTGGCAAATGTACATTTTATATTAAGTGCTTTGCTGTATTCTTTTAAAAAACAATACTGCATTCCCATTTATCCTCTCCAATCATTTCTGACAAATGTACACCAGAGACACGAAAATAACGACATATGCTTCAAAAGGATACAGTTTCCACAGAAATATAGAATTATGAAGTATATGCTGACAAGAATTCCTGGGGATTGAGGTCCACCATGAGCCATGATGCCATTGAACATGATCGTGTCCCACTCCTCTCCAGTCAGGACCTGAAAACAAAGGCCAACCTCACATAAACAGCCTCCATAATCAGAGCACAATGTCAATAAAATAGCAGTCAGAGTACCTGGAACACACTGATTAGTGCCTGTGGGAAGTTGTCAAAGTTACTGCGCTGAACCACTCTGTCAGGGAAGTTGAATTTCCCACCAAACACCTGCATACCCAGGAGAGCGAAGATGACGATGAAGAGGAAGAGGAGCAGGAGCAGGGAGGCGATGGATTTCACTGAGTTTAGAAGTGATGCCACTAAGTTATTAAGTGATGTCCAGTACCTAAAGACCAATGAGAGGAAATAGCAATATTGTAGGAGGAAACTGGTATTTTGTGTATGGGAGGTCATTTATTGTAAAAAAAAAAAAAAAAAAATTAATAATAATAATAATGAGTTTGAACAAGTTAAAAGGTAAGATTTGGAAATTACAACTTAAATTGCATAAATATTATTATTCAGAAACTTAAAGTTTAAGATTGTTTTCAATTACTGTAGGTTTTAAAAAGTGAACATACTTTGTGAGCTTGAATAAGCGTAGGAGTCGTATGCATCTCATCACAGAGATCCCTAGTGGTGTCATGATGCCTGACACGACCAGGAAGATCTCCAGTAGTCCAATCGTGACCACGAAGCAGTCAAATCGGTTGAAGATGGACATAAAGTAGGCTCTCAGACCAAACGCATACATCTTCATAACCATCTCAATCGTGAAACAGGCGAGCAGGATCACATTGGCAGTGTCTGCAAACGGGACCAAAACTCATCAACATCTTAGACTTGGTAGGCACTATATTCCCCAAAATATATATGAAGTTATTGAATGATTCTACTTTATAGATTCCTTACAACAACCAACAAACTAAATAGGAGTTAGGAATGTATTGCTTTATGAAACAGACCTTGAAAACTTGTTAACCCCTCAGTCTGGTTATGATGCTCCGTCGCAATGACCAGAGTGTTGAGTAACACAACAAGGAGAACCCACCAGTAGAAGAATTTAGATTTCACCCAGGCATGACACTTCCTACGTAAAATGATGTTCCAGCGGCGTGCAAGGCGGCTGTTGATTTCAAAATGAGAATGTGGAGAATCGGTCTTCAGTTGAATCATGATGAATACTTTTGTTTTTGATTGCATACTCACTAGAAATAGACCACCTTGTTGATCCCCTCCATCTGGTATAAACTATCTGTCTCTGAATCAGTGTCCTTTCTAAGAAGAAGAAGTGCTGGAGAGTAAATCAAAGCAGTAAGAAACTTTGATGATGCTGTTCTTGTGCTCTTTGACAAATATACGCTTAAATTACCATTTGAATGATAGACAGACAGACAGATAATCAGATAGATAGATAGATAGATAGCACCATTACCCTCAGAATCTCCATCCATAACTTCAGCATGAGTGATCCATTCCATGTAACCTTTCAGATCCTCATCCATTTGTTGTCGCTCTCGTAGCTTTTGGTACTCTCCTCGTGACCGTGACTTCTCCCTCTCTTTAGTAAACTCCCTGTAGAAAGGAAAAACTCATTTCAGTTAGGCCATTTAGCCATGTAGTTGAATTTGCTGAATTGGCTGCATGGTCATGTGATATTCTTGTCTCTCAAGTAACTTAGATGAGCCATTTAAGTTGATTGAACATATTTGTGTCCCACAAACCATTTCAGTGAACTCATTCAGCCAGGTTTCATGACTCATTAGCCACTGAATGTATTTGGATGAAATAATAATAATAAAAAATGTATCCTACAATTGTATTTATGTTCGTCTCCAACTTCCTAAATTGATGACTGAACTGAAATTTGAGCAGCTAGTATCAAAACTGTTCATTAAAAGGACTAATACCCGCTCAGTACTCCAAGGACGAGGTTGAGGATGAAGAAGGAGCCCAGCAGTATCAGAGTCAGGAAGTAGATCCAGGGCCAATCATTCCCCATGGCATCATTAATCTGAAAGATCAAATCATCAGTATTTGATTCTGACAAAATGAGATATGGATATAGTGTTCGTTTTTAAACTTTTTTATGTAGTGTTTTATGTAGTTTAGTAATTATAAATAATCGTAAATCGCGTTCCAGACAGATTTGTGCATTAGTGGTGCTGATTTTTCAGTGACTCCTTTTGCAAGTTACATCTTTACAGCAGTAGGTGGCGACAAGTGACTGTTTTTATGAGTGAGTAATCGAACCGATTCTCTAATTCGTTCAGAGATGAAACACTATTTTGTGTATTTCTTGGATATGTGCCAAGGTTAAGGGGTCTTTCACACAGAACGCTTTATTGCGTTAAAATGATGAACCCAGGGCAGTGGAATGAAAAAAAGCAACGTCTAGACTAAAGACACATTTTTGCCGCTTTCTAGAACATCGTGTGATGCGCGAGATGCTGCAAAATGCAAGAGAGAAAAAAAACGTAAGATGCTCAGAAACGAAAATAAAAGCTGCAGGGTCTCGAGACCCATTTTAGAAGTTGAACCTCTTTTTAACTCGACAAGGCATCCTAAAAACGCGACTGAAAAAGCAGGTAGAGCCAGCACAACCGTCAAAGTCGTTAACAAACATGTTTACCAACAGCCGTTCTGTGCGAAATAGCCACAATTCTGCTTTGACTTCGCTTGTAACCATTTCGGCGGCGGAGAAAAAATGGACAAAATAACTGGAAATTGTATCTAAGCTGTACTCAATATTAATTTCTTGTGTATTTGTGTGTTGTATAAAACCAAATATCAAAACCTAATGTTGCTCTAAATATCAGCATAATTTATGGGCTACTATACCGATTGATATAGGCTATAGTTGTTACAGTCACATGGACTTTCTGTTTGTGTTTTCATCTGTCACATGTTCCTTTGTTCTAGTTTCCCGCCACAATCTGTCACCATGGACACTATCTCATTCATGTCAGCTGTTCCTCGTTTGAGTTCAATCATCTGTGTATTTAAGTTCCTGTTCCTGTTGATCATGTTGTCGGGTATTGTTTGATTACGTTTTGATGTTAGAGTGTGTTTCTCCTGTGTTCCTGTATGCTCCTTTGGATTCTCTAGTAAAGTTTGACTCTGGATATTACATTCCTCTTTGTGCGTGTGTCTACACACCTAGCACTGTAACAATAGTAGCCTATCTTATCAATAATAATTTAACATCAGCATAGAGTAGTTTTATTATTGCCTCATAAAAATAAATGAATGATTGTCCTCTGGTCTCTCGACAAGATAATAAAGAGGACTATTACGCCCATAAGTAATTACCCAGTAGAGCACATCAGTCCAGCTCTCCGTTGTGATACACTGAAAGACTGTGAGCATAGAAAAGCCAAAGTTGTCGAAATGGGTGATGCCAAAGTTGGGACCAGGCCAACCTGCCCGACATTCAGTGCCATTGATGGTGCAGCGGCGCCCGTGTCCAGCCTGAGCACAGGGTGATGGCTTCTCATTCTCCCTGATAGCAATTATGTCTGAAACAGAGGTTGAAAGCTTATAACAAACAGTATTGGTATTGCTTTGTCAATTCATTATCATTAGAATAAAGTATTTTCTTTTATATATCCATATCCAAAACTTGTTTTCAATTATGAGACTCACTTTAATATATGTTTAAAAATCAGTTATCAGTCTCCAAATAAAAAAGACTCACTAGTTCCCTGGTAGTAACATGTCTTGTGCATTTTACATTTGAACAGCTCCAAACCCATAATGGCATAAATGGTGACCATGAAGAAGACTAGTAATGCAATGTGGAAGAGGGGCAACATGGACTTCAGAATAGAGCTCATCACCACCTGCAGGCCTAGATGACAACAAATACACTTTTAACACACCACCTTTTTGGCAAAGACATTATATTCTAATTTTTTTTCAGAAAAGTCCTACTGGGAACTCCTGAGACGAGCCGCAGTGGTCGCAAGACTCGAAAAGCTCTAAGAGCCTTCATGTCAAACCCGCCTCCCTTCTCTTTGGGAACTCCTGCTATTGTGTTGATGGTGTCCACAATAAGTGTGAAGAGCCTGCGGAAGCAGTTTAAAAGGACTATTACTTAAAGAATATAAAACACAATAATTATTAAAAAAAAGGCAGATTATATTGTATGGATTATTAATATGGCACAAACTCTACAAAAAGTTCAGGACAGTTTTAAATAAATTTCAGCTGTCAGTTGTGTGTGTTTTGTAACTTCTGGACATTCTGAATGTCATCTTACCCCATGAACACAATAACAAAGTCTAATATGTTCCAACAATTTCGTAAATAGGCTCCTTCATGGAACAGAAGCCCATACGCTACTATCTTTAGGAAGCACTCCAAAGTGAAAATGATCAGGAAGATACTCTCCAGACTCTCCTGCAAAGAAACAAACAGTGTTAAAGGAGGGATATGAGAACACTGGGTTTGGTCAATAAAAACTAAATCTGCTTAAGGTTTGTTTAAACTGTACTTTTAATGTACTGCAATCAAATAAAATTCACTCAGAAGTGTCTCTGCATATTAAAGTCAACATGAAACCAAAATGGACAGTTATTTACTTATTTTTTTAATAGAATATACCAGTGTTTAATATGAATGATTATCTGTGCACATCATTATTTTGTAAAATCCATGTGCCCTCGTAACCTTTAATCAAAATAACTTCCCCTGCCTTTTCTTCTGTTCTCTGATGATGTGTTTACTGGCACGTGGGCTGCACAACCTCTCACTCACATGACATCACAGTAATGGCAAACCACATCCATCCATCCAATCAAATCACGGTAAAGAAACTTTACATCTTTTCTTGTTCACAAAACCATTTACTGGTATACTTCCGTTTAATGCCAACTTTAAGCTTTTAGCTATCTCTGCATATTAAGATAGATTGGAAGTATTTTAAAAGGGACCTATAATGCCCCTTTTACAAGATGTAAGTCTCTGGTCTGGTGTCCCCAGAATGTATCTGTGAGGTTTCAGCTCAAAATACTCCACAGATAATTTATTATAGCTTGTAAAATTTACCCTTATTTGGGTGTGAGCAAAAACACGCCATTTTTGTGTGTGTCCCTTTAAATGCAAATGAGCTGCTTCTCTCAGCTGCTATCCAAAAGAGGGCACAACTTTAACAGCTTGCTCTTCAGTTGCACAACAACAACAAAGCTGGAGAATCTCATGCAGCCAAAATGACGATTGTCAGTAACGGCGTCAAACCAGACACTGATGGAGAGACTCAGGAAGACGTTACAACTTATAGAATGCATCTGGATGCATTCTATAATACATTTATGTACTTGCTGTGGAGTTGATTCAACTCATCGACTAGCATTTTCTGAAGAAAATTCATGGATGTTTTGTTGTTTCCACATGCTAAAATGACTTTATATCTCAGAAGAGCTTTAACTCACTGTCAACTACCTCGCATGGATGATTCATTCAAAAAAACAAATGCAAAGTGGTACTAAAAAACAAAACTTGTGCAGTGAGGATCTAATCTGTATGTTTACACAGCACACTGCCTCTCATTCTACACTACAGACCATATCCAACTAATTCTGATCATGTCTACTGAGATCCACTCTCAGCTCCTCTTTCATGACTTAGTGTCCAAGGAATGGATGACCCACACCGGCTTAAATCACTGTAACCCCAGGGGAGTAAATAAGTGAGTGGGGCTCAGATTTGTGTCATCTGAAATGTAATAACACCCTGTGTTCTGAGACAGGAGAATATGACTGCACATGCTAGTGGAAAGAGTGTGTGACCTACATACTGCCAGTGAAGCTTGAGTCATGAAATAAGCTTGTGTAAAGAGGATTTATCATTATTTTTAAGTATTTTTACACATAGGAAAATAGTTTGGGCAATTTAGGTCAACAACAGCAAAGTTCTGTGGCCACATGGGGTAAATGATTTCATTATCTTGCAAGTCTTGGACCCTCAGTGTGTGACAGAACAGTCACGTCAATAGAATCTATATAAATTTTCTCATTAGATGGGTCAGGAAAATCCCCTCCTATGATTTGGGTGTATTTTTAAACACTACACTTGTACCTTTGGACATGCACATCTCAAACCAAAGACTAAATATAAAACATACGACATAAAACAGCACCTGCTAGCATGGTATATTTTCAGTTAGTAAAACATGTTCTGAATTGCATTCTAGGTAGGCCTATATTAACTTATAATTTTATTTAACTTAAACGTAAAAAAGAGCTTATTTATGTAAATCACACTTTGGCTATTAATCCATAGGAATTCAGTGCAAACGCCAACTGTGAGAAAACATCTGAGATCTGAACAACACTTTATATTGGATATTTCTCAGATTCTCTAGCAACACACCATGACAATCTGAGACATATTTATGAGACATATTTATCCTTTTAATTGTGCTATATATCATTTATTTGCAAAATGAGTTGATGTATCACTGCAAATTACTTTGTAGTAAAATTGTAGTAATCAGATATTATTCGTTGTATGTTCACCTGTATGTTCTCTTATGATACATGTAATTTAAGAACATCTCACCAATGTTAAGTTAGTGTTGTTGGTGTCCTCTTCAGGCATTGGGAGAAACACAGCCAGAGCTATGCAGTTAGCAAAGATAGTTAGCAGGATAATGATCTCAAAGGGTCTGATGGAGTCTGCTCAGGAAAACAATGGGCAAACATGACACAAACTACCACTGGACAATCGAGATAAAGATTTTTACATTCACATTTATGATGGATATGAGCAGGTCTGGCCTAAATTTAACCATAAATTAACAGTTGGCCAGTGCCAAATACAAGTTTTAAAATAAAAGAGAGGGATATCGGACAGTTATTTGGTCAGTAACTAAATTATAATCAATGACACACTGACAAAATATCTAGAGAAGACGATTTACATCAGAATAAACATTTACTAGGACAGAATATATAATATAATAAATAGTTTCATGGCCAGTAAGAAGTATTTCTAAATTTCCTCAATTCTCTTGGCTTCAGAATTACTTAGTAATCATCTATTATTGCTGCGTTTAAACTGTACATGTAGTCTGTAATTCTATGTGCATTTCTGCCACTAGGGGGTGGAATCAGAATTTCCCTGCCAGCTCAGCACCATGTCTACTAGTGATCCCACACAACAGCTGTACGCAGCCAGAATATTATTATACTGTATAAATACACGTAGGCAAATAGCTCCAAAATTACACCTCCTATTCAGACTTCCATTTATATGCCTCTTACTTTATGAACTAATCAGGAACTGAAAGAGAAAGTTTTCAGTTCGTAAAGCAATTGTTTCATGTATATTGCTGCTTTGTCTCTAATGGTGTAACGAAGCCGCTTCCTACTTTTTTTCTGAATTGCAGCACAGTCGATTCTTGTTCTTGTCGGGAATTTAGGAACTTACAGTTATGAAAGGCAAATTTCTTACAAATATCTTTGTGTATTTAATCATATTTGCAAATACAAAATTGCCAATCTAATAGCAAAAAACACTATAAAGCCATGTTAAAACGAACAAAACTGTAAATTGGGACAATTAACACTAGTTTAAAGTCTTATTAATAGTGTTTTGCGGACTAGCTGTAAATAGTCTGGGGTTCATCCTTATCATCTTCCAAGTAAAGGCCTGAAACAACTTCCAATTGACCGTGGTGAGTCTGACACATAACAAAAGCTTAACACCTTCAGTTCACAACTGAGACAGAGATTTTAGCACCTTAAGAGATACTAAACCTGGGGATTACACTTTTATTTTCTCCACCTCGCAGATCAAGATATCTTTCATGGAGCAATTATTTCACTATGGTTTTGTTAAAGATGAGTAAGACAGACAAAGACATTTTTGTGTACTTTTTTGGCATGCATGCTAAACCATCTCTCTGGGGACTTTCTAAAACATGCCTATCTCAGCATACGATTCAATATCCTAACTAGATGAACATCAAACCACAGTCCAAAGCTATAGAAAGGGAACTGAACAACTAAAATCAAGTTAGTCTGAAGGATACTTCCATTCCACAATGTTGATGCAGGTCTTGCGGAAAGGGTTCTTGAGCGTGAAGAAGAACAAGGAACGTGGAGGTCGAGGGTTTCCTCCAGTGGCCTGCAATTTCTTGAGCTTCTCCCTCTGCTTTCTCTTCAGTTCTTCTTCATTCATGATGAACGAGGCCAAAGCTGCCACACCACTGCCGCCACCACCACCACCTGACTCCATTTTGAATCTCCCAAATGTAAAACCTTCCTATTTCCACAAAAAAGAATGAAACTTCACCCAAAAACCTGAAATGAGATTCCTAGTTTAGCAAATCCTTGATCGCCTTATGTCCAGGTCAGATCTTCAGTATGGTCCTAAGCTTCATCCACCATCTCGCCCTCTTTGAGGAAGGCACAGTTTACCTTCTTGGCCCTGGCCCTTGCTGCAAACCTACACCAGACAAGGAGGCATCAGAGGGGCAGGGAGCATTTAGGCGCAGCTGGCCCCTTCTGAGGGATATATATAGACGGGCAGTCAGTGTCCATTCTTGGGGGTGCAGAGGCAGGTGGAGGAGGGGAAGGGCGGCCTTGGGGTGCAGCATGCAGATGAAGAAACCAAGAAGAGAATGACTAAGATTCCGTAAGAGAAATGAAACAAGACATTGAAAAGAAAGAACTAAGAAGAATAGAATACATAAAGTGGTATTGAAGTATGCCAGGCTTATTTAGCAAGTGATTTACTGTATGAAACAGCAGATGGGAATGTTTACAGAAGGTGTTGGTGGTTTCCAACTAAATATATCTCCCAACTGCATTTTAGCATCAAACTTTGAGTTACACTCATAATGTGGCAATAGCAGGACTCTCCAAACATCAATTCTCTTTGTGAACTTGCTCAAGAAAAAAAACTACACAAAGAAAGTTGACATGGTTCCGTATATTTAATATTTCAGTGCATTTTCACATAAGCAAGAATGTTTCAGCTGTAAAACAGCTACAAACATTTTGGATACATATTGGAAAAGAAATTCTTATAGCAGCAAATATGATAGTCAAGCAAAGTCCTACAAATTCCTTCACATTTTGAGGACCAAAATTATTGGATGTCTGTAAATTAGACTATCTAACAAAAGTGTCAATCATCTAAGGGGAAACTTATATCATTCAACAGTAATGACCACTCAAAGCCTTATTTCCCTTCACTCTTATGAAGAATATATGCAGTTTTAGATAATGTGACATTTAAGAGATATGCTTGTGACATATGCCATACTTAAAAGGTATTATCAATTGGCAAATAAATAATAACAATAATAAAATAAATTAAATAATGGGAATCATTCAATACATTTTCTTGGTAACTCAAAGTGAAACTACAACAGTGCAATGACATTCTACACATTCATATGTGCATCTATATTAGATTATATTCAGTTCCACATCAGTGCTCCCAGATTACATAATTTTATTGTAATCTCATCCTTTGCAATGCAATTTCAGTAGTGACAGAACTGATATATTAGAGTTATTGGGTGAGAAATGTAAAAATGACCACAGCAGTGACACAAATTGGAGCTGGCTAATTCCCTTCATTTATGTTAACAGCAAGCTACTAAATGTTTTCACAGCTTCAGTTTAAAAGTTTGATACAATCAAGTCAGCCTTCATAAAATCATAATAATAATAATAATAATAATAATACACAAGCATCAGGCCAACTGATAAAACACATTGCCATAAAAAGCTGGAATTGTAAGACAACCATGCAAATGTTGTCTCAGTCAGTAGTGCCCATCTTGTCCCTTTTCCCAGCTGGAGTCTGAGGGCTTAGCTGAGCAGCTTGTGGCGATCAAACACAGTCTTTCTCTGCTCCTGGACCTGTTTCTTCCAGCGCTGCTGAGCTCCCTCTACCCTCTCGAGCACAGTGTTCCCACGACCCTGAGCACCATCCACACGTGGCCTCACGTCCTGTAGGAGGAGACATAGGGCACAATTCATATCTAAACCTAACAAATCATCAACAAAAACATGAACTATAGCACAAACATGCATTATGAAAAAGTAGCAGACATGTTCACAAGTCTTTTCATTTCAAGTGTATGTATGTTGTTAATTGGGTAGATTATCTGAACATGCTCCTCCTGAACTTAATAAAACATTTTTTTAAAAATGTATTAGGCCTGTTAAGGCCAAGTGATATGAAAGCATGATATGTTTTTCTTGAATTAAAAGACCGTTTTATCCTTAATACTATTTACTTAATAGTAAAAAATTTTTTTTGTTAATTATGAAGTCAGCGAGTGAGGGACCATTTACCTAAAAAAAAAACAAAATTAAAAAACTTGTTTTTTTTTTGTTCTGTAAATACACATTCAATAGAAAATTGTGACAGGGGTGTGTGAAAGACTTGCATCTAACAATGTTGTGATATTTGATGAAAATATTTTCCATTGTTATACCTAAAGACTTGTTTTGCTCACAAGTCTCTCTAATTTCAATTCCAAGTCAAATGTGAACTATTCAAATAAATGAGGTGCACATACCTCAGAATCCTCCTCGTTCTGCAGTGGCATGGTGTATGGATCATGTTTGCGGATCAGAGGATCAACTAAAAGCAGGAACAGCATGTACAGCAGAAGAGCACCAACCACTGACAAATAGATGATAATGGTCACCTGGGAAATATAGAAAAATATTAAAGTAGGCAAGAAATGGAAGTTGCAATAGTCTTTTCTTTCCTAAATGTATTCAGACACCTTGAACATATTCATTAATACAGTTTATTCACTATAGTTTAAAAAAAAAAAAAAAAAAAAGGTAATAAAATATGAAAAGATCTAAACTGTCAGAAAAAAAAAAAAATCTTAATTATGTCAGATAACACTTAAGCAAAACATGGTCAGGTCAAAGTGTCTGAATAATTTTTGGTTCCAAATGTTTATCAATTTTACTGGTAGTCTACTGTATGAAGAATGTTTGGGTATAATTTGCTATCCTCACTTTCATAAATTAACTGTAGTGTCCTGCACTCACTAGTAAAAATATATTAAAAAAAATATCTGAATAATTTTTGGTTTGACTGTATATCCGAGTGAAACGACTTCTTGAACAAGAAAAAAAAAAAAAATGTAGGGTGGGACTTGATTTTGTCCATCAGGATTTGATTGGATTGTTGTGGTTAGCTATTGCTGTGATGTCATGTGAGTGACAGGTTGTCACACCAGTAAACACATCATCAGAGAAAAGAAGTCACTGCAAGCAGGAGGGGAAGTTATTTTAATTAAAGATTTTAGGGGCACATGAATTTATAATGAACACTGCAATGTTCCATTAACAAAAAAAAGTCAATTTTGATTTCATGGTAACTTTATTACCCCTTATACTACAATATAAAAGCAAGAAAACAAATTATAATAAACATGTCATTAATTTTAAGTAGGATTTATTGATTATTGGAAGTTAATCAATACCTTGATGGTGTTGCTGCTTCGTTCTTCATACTTGCACTCACAGAGCAGACAGTAGGCCTCCACATCATGGCCAGGCACTGGCATGGGCTCCACCACATGCAGACAGTTACTACAAACCAATACATAAAAATTTTCTCAGATGAAAAAAATAGTATAAGACAATTAATTCATCTGTATATAATATCCTTTACAGACAATACATGTCTGTCCAGACTCTCACCAGTCTTTCTGGGTCACGTTTCTTTTGTAGATATGTCCACTGATGTTTCTGTAAGGTGGACAGATGCACTTGCAACGCACATCTTCAAAACTCTGTGGAATGAACATATTAAGTGACATGTTTAGGGAATATTTTACAAACGTGTGAAAATATGAAAAGCATAAGTGTTTAATGGACATGTGTCAGGGGAAATTGTACCTTATCTGCAAGTGCAAATGATATCACGTCTACGACAACAAAAAACACCAGAACGAGTGCTGGTGCTCGAAGATTTTGAGCAATGCTGGATGACATGACGCCTGCACATAAATAGTTCATTTATTATTTTACAGAAGGTAATGCTTGAGTTGAACTGGGACAATCAGTATTGCTGCTAGCAAATTAATACATTCAAATAAAAGCAAACCAAGACCAGTGATCCGTTGAGATGCTTACCATGTGCGGCCTAAACAATATATACTACTAATCACTGAGTGGCTTATGCAGCAATTATATGAAGCCGACAGACACCCGGTGTCTTAACTCCATTTTCCCCTCTCTATTGTATATTTTGAGAGAAAATACTATTAAATCTTAAAAATTTTCAAGCTAAATGTTACAGGCGCAACTGCAAACGTTCAAATAAATGCATATACGCACCTGTAATATTACATCAACGAACATCGAGCATATGTTTACTTTCTCCGGAAGTTGAGGATTGTTTCTGCCTCACGTGATAATGAATGAACTCTACGCCCCGCTTTCATAACCGGTGAAAGGCAAATTAAAAGACTTCACATGTTACGAACTGAAATGAAATAGTGTTATTTATTTGTTCCACAGAACAACAAACTTTTGATAGTTCTATGAATTTTAATGTCCCAGAATTTATATTATAAAACAGAGGAAGTCAAAATATAATAAATAACACTACTTATTGACGTTATGCCCCGACTACACACAAATAAGAAACGCAGTCTCTACAGATTTTGTAAACTATCAGAAAGGAAATAAATCAGCAAATGGAAAGCTAATCTTCTGAGGAAGCGCAAAAAAGTCTAAGCATTTTTTATTATTATTTTTTTTACATAAAAAAAAAACATAAACCTAACTTTGTTCAAACTTCCCATAAAAAGTTTATCGAATTAAATACTCTGTCTCTATTGGTTGCTCAACCCGTCACTCAGACTGTGCCGCCTCCAATCGTTGAGCAGACTTTTAATCATATATGATTTTGGCGGCGGTCGGAAGATGGCGGAAAATTTGAAAGGTAAGTATATATCGCTTTAATCGTTCAGAAACAACGGTTTACCCAACATATGTCTTATCTATTACACGGGTTGATCGTTAAATGATGTCTTTTCAAAGAAACACCGGAAACAAACAACTCCGTTTTGAAAGAATCTTTGCTGCAAGTTGTTGATACAAATTCACATTAGGTCGATGTTATGGCCACCGCGCGCTCACGCAACACATTCAGCAAGCTCATTGTGAATGCCTTAACTCATCTGTTTTTCTTGCATTAACTTTATAAAACTGTACAACGTAACAAGGTGCAAAGGTGTGTACATTCAGTAGTTAGCATAAATTTCAGTGTTTAGCTAACTTTTCCGTTCTCTAGAGGAATATGATTCCTGGACACTTTATCAATGAGCACATTTTCCCATAACATGTTAATCTCAATGTCGTTGTTTTACCCACTTAGTTTAGGTTTACAGCTCATCCCTGTTTTATTTATGACGATTAGTTTTTAGTCCGTTTATCAAATGACCCTTTGGTTAGTGATGATACATGTGGAATTTTCTGTAAGAATTTTTTTTATCTCAAATTGGCAAAATGATCCCGTTATCTGTACAATATTTTAATAAATTGGTAACTTTCATGTTGTTCTGTGGTGCTGCATGGTTTACAGCAGAGTCTTTCAAGCTTTTTAATGCCAAGCAACATAAGTTTCTGTGATGATGATTACCTTGCCAGACAGCCCCTTCCTACAGTATACAAGCAGTTATGTATTTTCATATCTAAAGACCCATTTAAACTTTGTATGAAATTGTGTGTTATATAGTAACATAAATTAAATTAATGATTGGCTTTTGTTTGCAATTGTACTGAAGAATGGTAATGTTAAAATATTATATTGACAATATTTGCAATACAAGTTCACAACTTTTTTTTAAAAAAAACCCCAATATTACAATATAAGGTTTTAATTGGATACAATTATTTGTAGCACATTTCACAATAAATATAATTTTGAAAAAAAAAAAAAAAAAATAAAAAAAAAATAAAACTAGTTAGTTGTATGAAATAAATGTTAAAAATCCTTAAAATCCATTTTGTAATTTTTGCTGTCAAATTCTCTGCAGGCTCCTAGATACACAGGCTTTACAGGCATGTGGACATCAAAAGAGCTGTGCAATGCATTTCTTGATCTAAAACTTGTCATCACACATTTCATAATGTGTTTTTCCTGTAATTAACATTAATGGTTTTTGTAGCTCAAGACTGTAGGGTAGCATGCATTGCCAATGCAGACCAGCTGGAGGCAATCTGTCGAGAGCAGGGGGTGAAATGCGAAGAGCTGGGCATCAACAAGAACAACCTGTGTGACTATGAGGTAGAATACCTCTGTGACTACAAAAAGAAAGTTATCAACGATGGGAAGACACAAATAGTACAGGTGAGCATAAAACTTGAAAGTCTACACACATTAGGAGTGGGTGATATGACCAAAATCTTATTTTCACAATATGAGAAATTTAAGTACATGGTAATGATATATATCACAATGTACTATGTATTTGTGTTATTAAAAATAAGAACAAAGAAGCAAATTACAATCAGTAGGACAAATATAATAAACAAAAATACAAATTAAACAGTAATAAATACTACAGAAATTAGATAATATAATGTAAAAATAAAACACTGCACACTCTTTACTGTATGAATTAAAAATAAATTGATTCTTAAATGGGGGGGGGGGGGGGTAATCACACACAGTTTCTGCCAATCTCATGTTAATCTTGAGTACATGCAGAGTAACAATGCATCCTTCATATCTCCGAAAAGTCTTTAGTTTTATCATATTTATAAAAGATAGATACGCTAAACCGAGTCTTTCCGAAAAAAAGGAGAGATCCTGGAGGCGTGCCTGTCGTCAGTGCCGTGGCCAGAGCTAAAGAGTCACGAGTGTTTTTCTTAAGTGAGACTGCCCTGATGATGTATGCAGCCTTCAAAGGGTGCAGACCCTAAATTGGGACGCTGTTGAAAAATCTCTCAGCTTCCGTATCCCGAACGAAATGCGTTGATGGGCGTGCTCTTGTTCTGGGTGATGTGTGTGTGCATGCTTATCAGGGAGAAGTGCCCATACAAGGAATTCCGCTCTCTATTGACGTCATACAGGCCATACTCAAAAAAACTCTCTGAATCCTGTACCGAAACCGGAAGTAGTGTATTTGGCACAGAAATACTCCGTCATACGTCCAACTCGTGTTTTGAAACTTTGGCCATGTTTAGCATGAGAATGCAACTCTTTAACAGTGTAAATAAGTCAGAATGCATGAAATGGCATTACACCCCCCCTTTAATAAAGATACAGTAGTTATTCAGTCAAGAGCTGTGAGTGATTTTCTCTTTATCTTTTGTTGATTGATTAATATTAATGACAGACAGCAGCAGGTATATTATTCTGCTGTCAGTTACCATGCTTTAAATTCACCATGAAATCAAAATCACGATTATTTAACACCATTATTGGTGAGGAGATATGATCAGTGTCTTATTTCATGATATGAGTAAATTTAAATGTGAGTGAAATTTCACAACTATCGATTCAAAAATTAATACTAATAATTAATGTAAGTTAAGAGGCCTCAAAACAGTTACAGAAGAAGAGTACTTGGTCAGCAATACAATAAGAACAAAAACTTTTTTTTACAAATTACAAACGAAATTGGCAAAAAATACAAATTAAATAAAGAGTGCTTTAGGTTTTTCAGAAAGATGTACTAGCATTGGTATTCAGATAAGTAATAGCTTACAACAGAAATTGAATAAAGTAATCAAATGTCAAAATGATCGGCTTGGAGAGTATTAACTTAAAACACAGTTTGTCTTTAAATGGGTGTAAACAGTTGGGAGAAAATGTGCATTAGCCCATTAGATCAGCATTCAGTCTTAAAGTGGCAGCAGTCTAAACACCTGCTGACGATTGCACCATTAATGTGAATCAAACAACAAAAGGCAAAGAGAAAATTACTTGCAGCTCTTGAATAAATAACTTTAGCTTTAATATACATTAATCTATTGATTTATACAGTTAAAACTATGCAGTGTTATTTTACATTTGATTACTTTACTAGATTTCTTTTGTATGTATCCTTGTTCTTTTGTATATTGTTTTTATTTGACCATTTGTTTGTGGTCTGGTTGACCTGTTCTTATTGTATCTTATATATATATATATATATATATATATATATAAAAAACGCAAAAAATGCCTGCACACTGGTGCATTTTCAAATAGATGTTTTATATTCATTTTGTTTAAACATTGCTGTTTCTTTTGCTATAGATATTTATTTTACATTTCAGAATATAAAGCAATATAAATTGTTCTTAATTTGTTTCTTTTTTTAAAATCAAAAAATAACAAAAAGAACTGATTTTATCATCACTCTAAAGTGTTAATAACTTTTAGTACTGCACTATGCGGATATATTTACATACCACGATATAAACAGTATAGCAAAATCTTTAATGGTGCTTTATATTGCCGCCACTATATATATTATAGTCATAGCCTAACTCATGTCAAAGTAAAATCTACTACATCAAGGGTAAAATGAGTTCTATCATAGCAACAATGTATCCAGATCTAAATGCATTTAAGGTTACCCCCTTCACAGGAGTTGTACTTGGTGAAATGGAAGGGCTACCCTGAATCCAGCAACACATGGGAACCACGGAAGAACCTGAAGTGCATAGATCTGCTCAACCAGTTCTGGGAGGACCTGAATGCGGAGATGCAGAGACAGAAGAAGCGCTCCGCCCCTCGTCGCCTAGATCCTGCCACCGTGTCGCAGCTTATCCAGCGGGCGAAACTCCGGCAGACCCTTAAACAGTGGGAGACGCACCTCAACAGCCTGGGTGCCCACAAGGGCCACATCTATGTTCGGAACCAGGTTGACCTGGAGGGCCCGCCTAAGAATTTCACCTACATAAATGACTATAAAGTCGGTGATGGGATCATGCTGAATGAGGTGTCCGTGGGCTGCGAATGCACAGACTGCCTGGACAACCCTGTGGAGGGCTGCTGTGCCGGAGCGTCGCAGCACAAGTTTGCTTACAATGAGTTAGGCCAGGTCCGCATTCGGCCCGGGTTGCCCATTTATGAATGCAACAAACGGTGCCGCTGTGCACTCGACTGCCCCAACAGAGTGGTGCAGAGGGGCATTCAGTATTCCCTCTGCATTTTTAGGACAGACAATGGCAGGGGCTGGGGGGTACGGACCATGGAGCGCATTCGCAAGAACACTTTCGTCATGGAGTACGTTGGGGAGGTAAGAAGCACGGGAGGGCTTGAACCATATAGTTACTTCACATCTGGATCAGATATTTTTGAATATTCTATGAATTTAATAATTTGTTCAAAATGAATAGACAAGTTGTTCATTTTGTTCACCTTCAGTTGCATGTTGCCATGTTATCATGGGCGTGTTATCATCTTTTTTCTTTTGCTTTAGATTATTACGACAGAAGAAGCAGAACGCAGAGGTCACATATACGATAAAGAAGGTGCCACCTACCTTTTTGACCTGGATTATGTGGACGACGAGTATACTGTGGATGCTGCTCATTATGGAAACATTTCCCACTTTGTCAATCACAGCGTGAGTGGACTTGAACTTACATATAATTGAAATGGATGTGTTTATTTTATCTGTATGAATTGAATCATACATTTTTTCCCCTAAATGTCACCAATAATCACAATACATTTTACTTGATATCAATTAAACTGTAGCTTTTCATTTATAGGCAGTAAACAATTGATTGTCACAAAAGTGTTTTTTTCTTTTGTGTCCTCAGTGTGACCCAAATCTTCAGGTATATAATGTGTTTATTGATAACCTGGATGAGCGGCTGCCTCGGATAGCCTTCTTTGCCACACGTGGGATAAAGGCAGGAGAGGAGCTCACCTTTGACTACAAAATGAAGAGTATGTATAGAAAAAAGTAGACTTTGCAACTTGACAAGTGCTTTGGGGTTATTAACTTGGCCTTGATACATACTACCGTTCAAAAGTTTGGGGTCCGTCTTTTTTCTTTTAAAGAAATTAATACTTTTATCATTTAATCAATAATTGATCAAAAGTGGTAAAGGCATTTATAATATTACAGTATATGTTATAATGTAAGTTATATTTTCAGTAGATGCTTTTCTTTTGAGCTTTGTATTCACATTCATCTGTTGCTTGAGCACCAAATGAGCTCAAGCTTGAGCACCATATTGCGCATAGTAGAATAATGTCTGAAGGATCATGTGACACTGAAGAATGGAATAACACCTGCTTAAAATTCAGTTTTGCCATTATAGAAATAAATTACTTTTTAAAATATATTTAAATACAAAACGGTTATTTTAAGTTGGAATAATATTTAACAATATGGCTGTTTTTACTATATTTTTAATCAATTAAATGCAGCCTTGGTGAGACTTCTTTCAAAAATACTAAAAAAGCATACCAAATTATTAAATGATAGTGTGTGTGTGTATATAGTTGTGTATATATTTATAAATCTATTTCAATATAAATCTTTTATCTTTTTTTTTTTTTTTTTTTTTTGTAAACACAATTTTCTTTCTTTCGAATTTTTTCTATAGTTGATCCAGTAGATGCTGAGAGCACGAAGATGGATTCTAATTTCAGTCTGACGGGACTCCCAGGATCCCCTAAGAAGCGTATGCGCATGGAGTGCAAATGTGGGGTACCAACATGTCGAAAGTATCTCTTTTAGAGGAAGTTCGTGCTAAAGAGGGACTGAAAAAAGATCATGTGTTCAAGTGAATATGTTGAAGCATCTGCAGTTTAGGAACTGTTTTGGCAGGTGTTTTAAAATATTTCATTGAATTTTAAGTATATATTTAAGTTTTGTTTTTTTTTTATTTCCCCAAGATGAACCTCAACTTTTTCTCAGAATGGTTCTCCGCAGTGTTTAAATAGTGTATAAAATGTGGCATTACTTTTTCCATTTGTCCATTAGAGAAGATGTTTGTAAAGTTGCAAAAAAAAGTGTTTTTCAGTAATTGTTTTAAAATTATATTTTAAATCATATCAAAGTCTTTGACACCATGGAATTCTTACACAAATGATTTAAAAAAAAAAAAAAAATTTAAACATTTAAATGTTCATATGCTTTGCTTGAATAGGAGGAATTATCTTTTTTTTTTTTTTTCCCCAACAAACTTTTGTTGTGTAACTTTTTGCCCTGTTTTTAGCAAATATCTTTAGACCAGTGTAAAATATCAAAAATATACAATGTCCTTCCTTCTAAATTTTTTTTTTTTTTTTTTCTCTCTCCACAACTTGAAATTTCCACCAGGGGGCAAAATTTTACTTTTAATGCACAGAAAGGGAAGTTTGTTAGACTGAGGGAGGTGGACCTACGCGAGATGTTGCCTATCACGCATGCAAAGTGTTATCATTCTGTTTTATGTGTATATAGTCTAAAACATGACAAAATATATTCATACTGTCAAACTGGTCTTTCATTGAATGTATTTGAGAGCTGGACTTCATGGATGCGTAAATGAGTGTGAGAGCTTAAGTTCGGTTATTTCACCGATCTGACTACTATTCAGGGTTGTATTGCCCAAATGTCTGATGAACCTGTTGTTCGCAGTGGTTTCTACAGTCTACGTATTCTTAGAATATTTTTGGGAAACACAGCTCAGGTGGTTTTCAGAACTGGTCAGTGTAGCTGGAATGTGTGCTGTAGATTTATGAGATGTTGCATTAATTCTGGATTAGCTTATGCTCAGGAACATTTCCTTATTAAATTCACATCATTATATAACTATCATCCTCAACCAAATCTGTGCATATGTATATATTAAAAGACTACCACTTGTTATTTTTATGTTTTGTATTAAAAAAAAATCAAGTTACTTTGTCAGACCTCACATTTATCACACACTCATGCATGTGAAGAAAAAAAAAAAAAACTTTGTCCCCTTGTTTATTAAATCATATCATGAGTTCCAGGCCTCTGTAAATATATAACTGTTCGCTACCGAAGTTTAATTCATTTCATAATTCACATTTTGCTGACATTGACAGCAAGCTTTATTTTAACATTGAAGGGCTGTACACAAAAAAAGCTCTGAACTAAATTGGTCAGTTTTTATCAGTTATATAGACTTTTATTTCTTCTTTGACATTGACAAAATACATGTGAACATATATTATTGATTGTTCACAACCTTATTTGCACATTAATTCAGTGAGACGACAATGGGTGACTATATACCTTAAGGCTAAAGGGAACCAAATGTAAGAATCTTTTTTTTTTTTTTTCTCAAGGAACGGCTCTAACGTCTCTACTCACAATGGTGTTTAGTCACCCGGTAACCTGATGCAGTGACTTCAGCGCAATGCGTGACCTTTTGGGGTGATAGCAGAGGCTTGGGGCACGCTTTTAAAGAGCACTGCAAAAGGCCATATATACTTGTCTGCTAACTAACAAGAAAGATAGTAGTACCTTAAGTGTTGTTTTTAACCTTTAGGAAGTCGATGGGTGCAAAATTGTTGCATACTCTTCAAGCTTAATGTTCATTTATTTTTCATAAGTTTATAGTGTGTAATCAATGTTACAAAATGATCACATATAACATCAAACACACTTTCACAGTGTCATTAAGTGAATAAACATACTAACTCAGTATCTTAAAACATTTCATACCAAGATGCTGCTCTGGTTAGTTTTGAAGACAAATACAAACACTCAATTCTTCACTGAGAACACATTGTGGTATAAGCAAAACCTCATAACAACTTACAACTCAAACTTTTCTAAAATTCTGTTCTGAAATAACCTGCACCATTTGTCCAGTCTCGCTTCATTTCTTAACAAACAAAACTACATACACTCACCATCAAGTCATCCCACTCACAAATGACTCCCAAGTTTGTATGTAAAAGAACCAAATGCAATCTTTAGGGCCAGTAGCTATGCACATATATAGAGAAACTCACAAAATAGACACATTTTGTGTATGAATCAATGAGCTGAGCCACATTTCTAATGACCAATCATGTATGAGGTGCAAAGCGATGTAATTCAGCTAAAATACACATTGCTTGCTCAAACTATTATTATCGGTTGTATATAAACCACTGCAAATTTCATACTATAAGTCTGAATGATACATGATATTTCAAGCAGAAGCTCAACTCTTAAATTTAAAGATGCCAACCAACTCTCACTCTACTTACAACCACAAAAACACAAATATGACACCAGATCTGTTTGGACTACAATGTTTTTTTGTTTTGTTTTTTAGTTTTTGGAATTCCTCAAGGCACTGGGGAGAAAGGAAGAAGGTAAAATCTTAAGGCTTTTTAGGAGAGACGGATGGAAGGGGAAAGAAAACTGGCATAGAAATTAGAACCAGAGGGACAACAGAAATAATCCCACAAACAGTAAAGCGCTAGGCTCTCGAATGCCAACAGCCAGGCAGATAACAGCACTGAAAAAGGTCACAGAGACCATCAGACATGTGTCCAAAGTAACCTCAGTCTGATCCTTTGATATTTTAGATAATTCAGTGCCGTCTCTTGGCAGTGTGTGCTGGGTTTCAGAGTCTTTACATGCCTGGTATGGGGCAGTGGAAGGTTCATCACCCTCACAAGTTAAATCATCTTCTGCTGCAGAGTGAACAGTTGAACGTTGAAGATCAAAGGCTGTTGTTTCAGAAACACTGACCAGTTTTGGCTTTTCTTGCTTGCTTGTTGGATGTTCTGGTGTACACATGGAAATAGTTTGGTTATCAAGTTTTGGATCCTCATGGAGGATCGGATCCAAGACAAGTCCTTCCTCCTGCTGATGTTGCATGGTTGCCAGCTTATCAGAGGTTGGATGGATGAGTAAACTTTGGGTTTCTCTGTCCTTTTTTGTGGGAACTAAATGAGAGTGTGACAAACAGGAAGCCACCAAGACATCTGTTTCCTCATCATCCAACTTGGTGCGTTCCACCTCAACCGCCTTGGTGGTCTCAACTCGGACTGAAGAGACAAGCTCTACTTTCTGTTCTTGAATTACTTCCTCCAGAGTGTGTTGTACGTTTTTTGACAGACTGAGCTTCTCCATGTATTCAGTTGTATTGTTTACTTCATTTGACGAAGGAAGCTGCTTGGCTTCTTCCAATATGTGAAAGTTAGTTACTGTTTTATCTTCTCCTATATTCTGACTTGGTTCTTCTAACATTTCTTCCAATGTGTATGAATCATTTTCCTCAATATCTTCCTTCTCCTTAACATCCATCATACCTTCTTCCTGGCTATGTGGCGTGTCTGGAAACCCAGCCAGTGATGGTTGGCCAAACTCAAAAGGCACTTGCGCTAAGATCTCAAGCTGGAAATCATCCTTCTGTGCATGAAGGGATTGGTTGGGGTTATTGGAATCCTCAAATTCATCCATGGTTGTCTCTGGACCATCATAGGGGTGGATGAGGACTGCAGGAAGGGAAAGGAACGTTGACGGGACAACATTATGGACTTGATCTTGTGCCTCAGAGGACTGCTGGGTTGATTGTGATTGGGGGATGGGTAGAATTAATGGCTTAAGTACAGACTCTTCTGTTTGTGGTAAATTACTGGATGACATTGACTCTAGGGGAAGTGGTTCTCTGAAGGGAGTATCTGAAGTGGACAGAGGACATCCTGCCTTGGAGGAAGCCCTGGTGGACTCTGGAGAACTGGACAAATTTTTGGCAGTCTACAACAGAGAGGAAAAGTAACAAAAAAATTCTTGCATTCCAGATATTTTATGAACTTTTAACCAAGAATGTAAGCTGTAGGCAGTAAACATTTTGTTTGCAATTATGAATTTGAAATTCTACCGACCAACAAAAAGTGTAAGGTGAATGGCACAATCTTGAAACTTAATATTCATTGCTAGAGAAATTAGAAATCATTTCTTGATTGCAAGTAGTTGGATAATCAAGAGTAAATAGATTTGCTAATGCATATTATTATTATTATTATTATTATTATTATTGACACCAGAACTACTGATATTAGTTAGTATTCCATTGATGTTTAATACATGCTGTTGTTTCAGACCATATCAGTTTATCAGTTTAATGATCATTACTAATAACTCTGGTTAAACTAAAAGTAAAACAAAAGATCATTTAATAAAGAAAAAACAGCCAATTTATATGAAGATTATTGATTTTTACAAAAAAAAAAAAAGTTAAACTATTAAAATGCTAAGTGCAAATGGGAAAGTGATTTGTGTCAGCATGAAGCTTGTGCCAGTTCCCATTGGCTTTTTTTCCCAGAAGCCCGTGCCAATGAGGGAAGATTACACCAATGGAAACAAAATGTTCAAAAGACTTTTTCTGAATGTTTGTGACAATTACTCAAGATTAAAAAACAAAGATGAAAAAGGTGATGCTGAAAATGCTAGGAGAATGTTGTTTAGCTTTTTAATTTTGTCTGTGTAAAGTTGTAGATGGCAAACATACAACGATACTGACAATATTTATATAGAACATGCACAGAATTAAACCAATACAATTTCTGTTTATTTTTAACTGTATTCTTTTTCTTTTTTCTTCTTCTCCTTTGGGAGTTTGTGTGTGTTTACTTCAGTTACGCAGGGGTTTTTCTTCCCAATGACTCCTTGCCAAAATGGTCTATAGGAAAACAGCCCTGGAGCCCAATAAAACAGCCCAAGGTTTTGTTAAAAACAAGATATTCCTACGTTCACAGCAGTTTTTGTCTCATGTGGAAAATATTGCAATATTTGCAAAAATTGCAAACAAGGCCTTTAAATTCAGATTACACTAAACTGACTGAACTGCTTATATAAAGCTTATTGCTTTTTAAAAACTCAAAACATGAAAAAAAAAACCTTCTACATGGTTGAAATAGATATATATTATGATTTATGATACAAGATGCATGTTACATGCAACACGATGAATTGGTGACATTAGCAAGGCGTCAAGTTAGCAAGTCACATGCACATTACCTAAGTTGATGCTGAAGCTTCAATGAGCTGTTCAGGTAGACAGATGAAAAGAATAACAATATCAACAAATACACGTCTTGTTTTTTATCTGATATATGCTGGAGAATGAGTTAAATTATTCTTGAATATTAACATAAGCTAGTTTACAAAAAGCAATGACATATTTGTTTATATATTTTAATGGCAGTCCACAATCAAAGGGATAGTTCACCCAAAAATGAAAGTCTTAATTTACTCACCCCCATGTTGTTCCAAACCTGTATGACTTTATTTCTTCTGCTGAACACAAAAGATGATGTTATGAAGAATGTCTGTAACCAAACTTTTTTCTTTTTTTTTTACCAACATTCTTTATAAAATCTTCTTTTGTGTTCCACAGAAGAAAGAAAGTCATAGAGGTTTGGAATGGCATGAAATTGAATAAATGATGACAGAATTGACTATCCCTTTAAGACCTCTGGTAAAGAAATAATAATGTGTCTATTTATTGTAATGGGTTGATCACAGACCAGAAACCGAGATGGTGATGCTATTGTTATAAATACCAGATTCAGTTACTTAAAACAGCTGCAAATCAACACAAGCAAGTGGTTATTGGGACAGTGAAATGTCGGTGGCAATTTTAACAAGCGAACTGAATTGTGTGAGTATGCAGGTATGATGAAAACCCACATTATCAGTATTTTAGCTAGTATTAAATAGACAATAGGCAATTAATGTGTTAAAAGTTTAATTTATAACTAGATTCATGAGTTATCTTTAGTCTAAATTACTCTAAAAAACAGTACAGCGCTGCATTTGTTGCAATAGTGACAGACAGGAATAAAGAAAAATAAAGAAAGAAAAAAAAAAACAGAAGACAGCGCTGATAAATAACTGTATACCACCACAGATAGTACATACAACAACTTACAAAGCAGAGACTGACAATAAGGACTGCCCAATGGCCTGGGGCCAGCATTAAAAATGTTGATGCAACTGTCACTTGCCCGATCAGACCAGTGCTGTATCCTCACAAAATTTCATCATTTGCACGTGTTTTTAAGCCTTGCCAATTTAAACATTCAAGCGCAAGAAAACGCAAAAGAGAACTTAATTTGGTACTCGCCGCATCTCAGACAGCGCACAAATACTGAACTGAGTTCTCTTTCATGTCTTGTTGCGATTTAAATATTCACACAAAATTATGTCAATATGCCTGTCTTGGCAAGCATCCTTGTCAACGTAGACAGTTATGTCTTAAGTGAACGTAAACAGCTAAGAAAGAAAACGCATACGTAACAGTATATTGGATCTGTGCATTCGGTCTTAAAGTGACAGCATCCTAATAAACCTGCTGCAGTCTGTTTATTTAAAGGGTTAGTTCACCCAAAAATGAAAATTGTCATTATTTACTCACCCTCAAGTTGTTCCAAACTGGTATGAGTTTCTTTTTTCTGTTGAAGTAGATATTTTGAGGAATGTTGGTAACCAGACACAATAGCCACTGATTTCCATAGGATTTTCTTTACTACTATGGAAGTCAAAGGCTACCGTCAGCTGTCTGGTTACTAACATTCTTCAAAATATCTTCTTTTGTGTTCAACAGAAAAAAGAAACTCATTCAGGTTTGGAACAACTTGAGGGTGAGTAAATGATGACAAAACTTCTCAGGTTACGTATGTAACCATGGTTCCCTGAGAACAGGGAACAAGACACTGCGTTTGAAATGCTTTGGGGAACGCCTCCTCGTGAACCGGTGTCTGAAAACAATTTTCAAATCGCGACAATCCCATTGGATGGCGAGAACCTATGACGTCATAATGGGGTGACTCGGAAGTATATAAGGAGCGCCTAGAGAACCAGTCAGTACCTTATCATCTGAAGGGACTGTTCAGCAGGCAGCCCCAATGCACGGCTAGGAAACGCAGTGTCTCGTTCCTTGTTCTGAGGGAACCATGGTTACATACATAACCTGAGACATTCCCTTTCAAAAGGGAACTCAACACTGCATTTGAAACGCTTTGGGGAACAATATACCAACGCCACCATGCTTGAGGGAAGTGCATGCCAAAGAATGGCTAGACAAACGTCAGAACTAGCAGTTTCAACTGAAATGCCAGAACCACTCCCCCTATGGGTCATACATAGGCTGTCAGTGACAGCATTCCCTATGGCCAACAGCCCAAGCTATAAGCCTCAAAGAGGCCTTCGACAGAAGGCCTACCAAGGCCACTCAAAGGCTTCTGGAACCAAGCTTCTTTCCAAAGAAAAGAGGGTATGTTTAAGGGAATGTAGCCAGGGGGCCCGGGGGAACCCTAGCCAGTCACTTGTCAGGGGAACGTACTCGACCCTGATTGCCACCAGGGAGGCCGACCTGGTTTAACAGTAACCTAGTCTTGGCCAACAACCTGCCTGATCACAGAGTCTCCATTCACATTCTTCATAGAAGATATCCAGTAAGAGGGACTGCAAAGAGGCAGTAACCAACTCAGACCAGATCGTAGAGACGGGCATCCTGGAAAGCAGGACTCAGCTTAGCGCTTTTTTTTACCCTTACAAATGAGGGGAGTACAACTCTGCTCAAACCTACACCAGCACTTGTTTATTTGCACTGAGGAGGCTATGCACTCTAAGGGGACCCAAACAAGGGGAGCACAACCAGCCTAAGGGCTGGTCTTCAACTGGGAGGCCTTCAACCACTGACCAGACTTAGGGAGCTAAGCACTATAAAGAACAACACTCTAAACGAGGGGAGTACGGAGCTCAACCTAACAGGTAGATCATACTGTAGGCACAAAAATCATGGAGGCTCCCAGAGAGCCTGCAACATGAACTACTCCTATACAAGAATATAGAATATATAGATATGTAGAATATATCACAGCAGCCTTGCAAAGGCCAGCCATGTAAAAACTACATGCTTAATCTGCTAAAGAATACCCAGATGTGGGGGATTCACTTACAGGGCGGCCTGTGAAGGCCACACATCTAAAAGCAACTCAATTGCTGATAATGCAAGAGCCCACAAAACATGGGAACTCGTTCTGATTGAAACAGAGTTTAACTAGCAGATAAGACTGTAGAGTGCCCACATAACAGTCTACATCAACACATTCCAACAAGCAGTGTACTCAGTAAAAACACTTTTTACTCTTTAAGCAAGAGGCTGAAAACAGGCCTACTGCTCCAGAAGATCACGGGCGTAAGCCTGTGGCAGTGCTATTTTAAACTCCAAGAAAGCAAACTCTACCTAAACACATTCCACCAAGCAATGTAATGCAATTAAGCTATCATGCTCTGAAGTAGGCCCGAACAGAGCCTGCTACTTCAAAAATGTACGAGTGTCAGCTTGTGGCAATGTTCAGGCTCTAAGGCAGCCATATATGAAAACCAAACTATGTAGTGAGGTTAACTTTATTAAACTCAACCTGAGCTTATACATTCCAACAGGCAATATACTCAGAAAAAATACTTTTTACCCTTTCAGCAAGGGGAGTACAAACTACGTCACCATAATCTTAAGGAGGCCAAAGCCTACTACTCCAGAAAACACGGGTGCTAGCCTGTGGCAGTATTAGAGTTTACTGAGCTCACATAGTGTAGGGCAGGAATCAGAACTAAAGTAATAAAGTACAAACAACCTTGAGTAACAAGGGAATACTATTAATCCAACCCTGAAAAATACAGGGTGGGTGCTTCACAACAGAAATTCTCACCAAAAACAGATACAGTCTGTACTGAACCCCAGGGAACAGGAGCTTTCATGAAAAGCTACAACCATATCGCTCAAGCTTGAACATAATTCAAGGGGTTCAGGGGAAAGACTGAAGTCAAAGTACCACTAAAAAAGTTCTGGGGGACAACTACACTCACATAACAGGGGTAGTATAAAAAGAGGCGTAAAATGCTTCTAGCAGACTGCCTAAACCCTAGTTCTAGCCTAGGCCAGCTATAGCTGTGGGCCTATAAGGCCAACACATAAGCATAGATCTGCCTGGGGCTAAGAAACAGCAGACTCTACCAACGACTCTCAATTGAGAGTAGGCAAACTCTGAGAATACTATATTTCTACAATAAAGCTCAGAGGAGCTGAGCTCAACCCAAGCACATGTAAGGCCTGTAAGGCCGACGCTGAACATAGATCTATCTGAAGTTAGTGAAAGCTAATCTCAAAACTCTAGCATTTACCAGAGGAGAAAGCTTTACCATAAGGTGGCTAACAGTGCGGCTTAGTTAAAGCCCACATCTGAATACATATGAACGCTTGCTTCAGTGTCTTCAGTGAATTCTGCAAAGAATGAAGCCAACTCATTTATAAAGGGGACTAATAAAGTACTACCGTTAATAATTATATCGTTCAAGCAAACCTAATTGAACCTAATTGAACCTCTTGAACCACATCCTATACAGGAAACCGAGGTCTAACATATATAAATATATAAAGAGACCTACCAAGCCACCTTCAACAGGTCCAACTGATATGCTTGCAAACAGACACTGTGTGTAAAGCAGCACCAGCCTGACCTGCTGCCGCGTATAACCTGCCACCCAAGCGAGACTACCATATTATCATGACTCATGGCAGGACCGGAGCTTTAGCGTTGGAGCCTGCCTATGTCACAAGATAGTTGCACCCATCTCATCAATAGGAGGCATCAACGCATACCCATACTCACTCCATCAACACCAGTGAAATTAGCCCGCTGATGTCGATGAATGCGTAGCTGAATACAGGTTCTTCCATGTCTTCTCGATCTCAGTATGAAGATCAAGAAGGAATGGAAGGCTCACAGTGGCTGGAGGATTATGGTCAAAAAAGGAACCGTTCGTCAAACAATCTCCTCTCGAGGAGAAGACCAGAAGAGAGTGGAGCATTTTTACAAGTAAAACACGCTCACAATAAAAACAGACAGATCCCACAAAAACCCTCTTTTGTTCTCATAAAAGACAACGTATAAGTTATGTGTGTGATCAGATGTCAACAATATGGGGCACAGATGCACACACTTCCTGAATGTTTGTCAGACATAACTTGTCTTACCTTAATACCAGTTTGATATCGCTTGCTTTCAAACAAAACAGTCCCTGAAGACGAAAAGATACTGACTGGTGACTCCTTATATACTTCTGGGTTGCGCCATTATGATGTCGTAGGCTGTCGCCAGCCAATAGGATTGTTGTGATCTGATAATTGTTTTCAGACACCGGTTCACGAGGAGGCATTCCCCAAAGCATTTTAAATGCAGTGTTGAGTTCCCTTTCGAAAAGGAATTTTAGTTTTTGGGTGAACTATCCCTTTAATGTTAATGAAACAAAAGACAAAGAAATAAAAACACTCACTGATCTTGACTGAATAACTTTTGTAACTTTAATTAGGATTAATTATATTTAATTGATACAGACTATGCAGTGTTATTTTACATTTGATTCCTTTATTAAATATTTTGGTACCTGACAAATACTGTTAGACCAACCTGAAAACCTTGCTTTATTTCATTTGTATGTTTGTTCTATTGTATTTATTTGTGCTATTGGTTATAATTTGATTATTTGTTCTTATTTTATTACTGACTGTTTACTTGTCTTTAACAATATTTGAAATTAATAGGAGTTTTTGGTGTCCTAAACTTGTTTATTAAAGTTACATGGGTCAAAAACAATGAATACAACAACTAGGCTTATTTTATTTATTTTATTTATTTATTTTTTGTGGTGGGGCCAGTGAAAATTTTGGCAGGGCAAGTAAAAATTCGAACCACGAGCCCAACCAGTAGAAAAAATCCTTAGCGTTGAGCCCTGCAAAGATTCACTGTAAGCGTGTCTAGAAGCATAGAGGTCAATGAGTTTTCTGACACACCGCAAAAAAAAAAAAAAAAGTAGAAAAAAAGGCTGTTACACCACATATGAAAACCGTCATGGAAATCTGGTAAAGGTTAGAGCCAGGAGGGAAAAAACAATGTTGTTTAAACTTTTTAAAAACTTTTTTTGGTATGTCTGTGATACACTGTGTCTTTTTCCACCTGCTATCCAAGCCAAACTCAGAAATGGTGAGAATATAGCAAACCTCACTCACCTCGATGTCGATCTCTGGCTGGACTATAGGTGGCTGTGCAAAAGAGGCTTGATCCTCTGCTACTTCACACTCAGTGCTGCTAAGATCTGCTGAAAAGAAAAACTGAGGAATCTGAAGCATAAAACAACTAATCTGACATTTGTTTGTTTTCTTTATCCCAAGATAAATAAGTTATTGGATAACATTATGACACTTAAAACATACCATCTCCTCTGTCGTCAGAGTCATCGTAACCAACGTCAGCTCTAAAAGAAAGACACACACATACACACCAAAACAATCATTCTTCAGCAGCACACATTGATGAACAGCGTTAATAAATGAAAAGTACAGAATTTAATCAGTTACAATTACGCCTGTCGCGATTGGTCGATATAATTGACTGCGTCGACGCTGATAATTAACCGACGTCAATTGACTGATCATTTTATGTTATTTTACCTTTTAAATTTCATTTTCATGCTTTGACTAAAATATCAAGTTTCCTCCACACCACTAGTGTGAGCTAATGTTACGCGCATCACGTCAAAGTTTCCAAGGATGGCGGAGTCAAGTGCGATGTCAAACAAGTTTGTTAGCAAAGGTTTTCAAAGGCTGAAAACATCTCAACTTTTCAGAATGCCACAAGCGAACCACAGGTTATGATGTGACTAGAACCAACCGATCAGCTTCTGCTTTTCCGTAACAACACAGGAAGCTCAGCCGAACAGCTGATCATAGCTGTACAGGGCGGGTTTTTATTTCTCATCTCCATAAATATATCTAGTAGTAAAGCTAATGCAAGGGCTAGAAATGTCCTCGTCATCGTGGAGAGTGCAGTTCATGTTTGCATAGCAACGACAGACGCAACAGGGAGCGCAAGCGCGGCCGTGCTTTCCACACGTTTTTAGACGCGACATGTGAACGGCCCCAAATACTTTTTGAAGTAAGAGAAGTTGGGTCGCGAGGACTGGAATTGAGAACTACTGTAATGGTTAGACTGATCTGTGCCTGCGTTTGTTAATGTGCAGGCTTGATGTATCCTACAATAATTAATTAATTTACTTTTTAATTTTGCCCGTTTTATAGACATTTCATTGTGTGACGATATAATAACATAACAGCATAAATTACATAATGAATAACATTTAAAAATACAAATTTATATATAATACACAGTTAATAAATACTATTAATATACAATATGAAAAGAGTTTGCCAAGTTTAAAGAACATGAATAGGTGCATTGAAAGAACTATGCAGCTGCTATACAGCAATGCAACTTAAAAAGTGTCACTAATTTTTGTTTTAAATATGAAACAATGAATGGAGAAACATTAAATAATTAATGTAAATCTAAAACGATAAGTTATAAAATATGCTCTGTCATAAGCTTTAGGAACATTAGGAATGTTGCATTTATATAATTTAGTTGTATTTTTTTTTCTCTCAGTTTTAGGCAAAGCCATGTGACTGAATTCCTGCAAAAGAAGGACTGCTCACCACAATTGGCTGCAGGTCTTACTGATAGTGTCCTGAATATGATTATCAAATGATACTTTTTTATGGTACACTACTGAATGCCAAAGTTGCAAGTTAAATAAAATGTTCTTAAGAAAAATTTTTGGTGGAAAATTAATTGTTTAGATTAAATCGATAAATTAGTTGATAGATTAATCGATATAAAAATAGTCATTAGTGGCTAGTTACAATCCATATTACACATTTTTATTCATATATTATTCTTTATGGAATGTTAGATAGGCTATTTAAAGGGATAGTTCAACCAAAAAATAAAACTGTCAGCTACATATCGTTCCAAACCTGAAAAATGTTGTATATTGTATATATTTTAATTGTATGGACAATATACAATTAAATATACAATATACAATTAAAATATACAATATACAATTAAAAAAATAATTGTATATTGTCCATACAATTAAAGTTAATGGTAACCAAAACTGTTTAGTTACCAATATTCTTTAATATATCTTCTTTTGCGTTTCACAGAAGATATAAAGTCTACATGTTCTACATGCGTAGAATGACATCAGAGTGAGTAAATTAACTATGGTAACATCTGACCGCATTTTTTTTTTTTTTTTTTCCAGAGCTGTGGGTGAAGAAGACTGTCTAGTCCACACTCCCCCATGATAGATCCTATGATGGAATAAGGACCTGTCCAAATATTACAAGTGCATTCTTGCATGTCACAATAAGGTTTTGCAGAGCATTTTGGTCAGAAGTTCTGGTCATGTATACAAACTTTTCCATTTTATGTAGAAATCGCTACACATTTATGCACTTTTTTTTATGTGCAAACTCCGCAAAGTGGTTCAATTGACATCCTCTTCTATGACCTTCTATTCTTAGCATGTTTGAGCAATGTAATAGAAACAAGGCTTGACATTTGAGGAAAGGTTGCGAGCAAAACATGCGAGTCTGAATGGAACTGAAGGTCGAAACTCATCTTCTGATTTTATCTCCATACAAAACAGGAGTTCCATGACATTGCGGTGAAAAAAAAAAGTCTTTTTTCACCCTCAAACTTTCTTTGCTGTTGTGTATATCCCAAACAGAATGTGAAAATAATGGTTAAAAAGATTGTCTCCAGGCGCATAGAGGGAACCAGCGTAGGTTTGTGTCTGCTTTTGTTGGTTTGTTGTGTCTCTACTGTGCAACCCCCACAGAAAGGTCAGAGGTAAGGTCTCGGTACACCAGAGCTGAAAGTGACACCTGCCTTGTCCTATTTTCATCCTCCTCACACACCCTTGAATGGCTGCCATTCTTAAAAAGGAGTGAGGGGGTGGGGAGACTGCAACCCCAAAACTCACACAATATATATCCTGTACAACAGACCCTGTATAATCCAAGACGACGTTGTTAATCCATGGTTCTCCATCTTTAGCACCAGGAAATTAAAAAAATAAAACAGTGGATATTTCATGATGTTGTATAATTGTAACATTCATACACTGCAAAGGCTGCATGTACTGTAAATATAACATGAATAGGTGCATTGAAAGAACTATGCAGCTTCTATACAGCAATGCAACTTAAAAAGTGTCACTAATTTTTGTTTTAAATATGAAACAATGAATGTAGAAACATTAAATAATTAATGTAAATCTAAAACGATAAGTTATAAAATATGCTCTGTCATAAGCTTCACCTGATGCTGCATTTAATTTATACAGAACCAAAGCAGCATCACAGCTGCCTTTGTTACTAGGGCCTGGGATGGTTTAGAGCATTATATTTTAGTATGTTTATGGGGCATGGCGTTTTTTGAAAGGTGAAGAGTCTAGTGACTAGAGACTAGTGTGCTCTCTCGCAGGATTTCTCTCTTACAGGTGGGAGTGGGAAATGCAAAACCCAGAGTGGAGCTGTAGCGCAGTGATCACAGAACTGATTGATCATCTGAATATATCCGCTCCACTTATATACTATGTTCCATACCAGCTTTTAGTCTGCACGTTGCTTGGCGACATCCAAATCTAAAAGCTTGAAAATACAGAACTTATGCAGCCCCGGCCCTCTTCAGTGCTGCTCTGGTTGTCTTCTATCTTCCAGTTTGTATTTCCACAGCATGAAGGTAAAATCTTACGGATTTATGAATGAACTTCTCATTTTAGGATCTTCCCAGTCTCCTGACATTTTTAATGACATCCACTTCAAAGATAGAATTTGTGTAGTTCACCCAAAAATGAAAAATGTACTCCCCCTCAAGTTGTTCAAAACCTGTATGAATTTCTTTTTTCTGTTCAACACAAAAGAAGATATTTTGAAGAATGTTTGTAACCAAGAAGATCTCGCCCCCCATTGACTAACATAGTAAGAAAATAAATACTACGATAGTCAATGGGTGGCGAGATCTGCTTGGTTACAAACATTCTTCCATATATCTTCCTTTGTGTACAGCAGAACAAAGAAATGCATACAGGTTTGGAACTACTTGAGGGGCAGTAAATGATGACAGAATTTTCATTTTCAACTATCCCTTTAAACTTCCATTTTTGCGGTAGCTCTGTATATTTCTATGGCATTGCGGTTGAAGAGTAATTAGCTAGTGAAGTGGATTTACTTATTGTAGAGTTAATGAAAGTTATCATAACAAATATCAGTGGGAAGATTTTAAAATGAGCGGTTCATTTATAAATCTACAAGATCTTACCTTCATGCTGTGGAAATACAAACAGGAAGACAATCGCTACATAAAGTCTAAACAGTTGTGCAGGGTTGACGTCAGAACCCGGAAGACTAATTCGCTGTGGTTTCCTTCGCAAAACTTCTTTAACTGAACCGAAAGGAGGCGAGGAATGAGGAGCGAGGATGCTTCTTGAGGAGTCATGAGCAAGGATACAGTTGTATCCTTCCCTCGCATCCTAAGGGGGTGGAGCTAAGATGCGAAGAAAGGAAATGAGGACACTCAAATAAGAAATGAGAAGCACCCAGTGAGGGTGCAACAATGCTCGCCCACTTTTTCAGCAGTGTTAGTGCCGGAAGTATTTGTATATTTTGTATTTTTGTATATTAAACACCATATTAAACCATATTAAACACTATATTTTGTATTTTTGTATATTAAACACCATATTAAACACTATAATATAATAATATATTATATTATATTACACCATATGTGTTATATATTAGGTTTATTGTAATATATGCATACATATCCAAATATTTAGGTATTTTGAGAATGTAGGGAGAGCGACTGGATTACGTAATTTTCGGGGCCTCGTGGGAGTGGGCGGAGCTAACGAGATCTTTTGGCGCATTTTTCTTGTTTCGACTCTCTGATTGGTGGATTTTTCTTAACGGAAAGGTAAGTTGCACAATATTAATTTTCTACTCAGGATAAAAGAAAATAACTAAGCAATATCACACACGGCTGATTTAGCCCTGCTGATATTTCGTACAACAACTTAATTGTTTGCTTTTATCCTGGGTTAGGGTTAGGGTTATACACAGATATAACAACAGGAGTTGACCTCTTTCATAAGTCCATTGACGCCCACTTACCGGTACCTGGGAGGTTTTAGAATTCCTCTCAGATCATTTTTCTCCTCTGTGGTGGCCTGGGCTGTCTCGTCTTCATATGACTGTAGGAGAGTTACCGAATAATTCCTGCCAGAGTTGTTAGCCCAAAACTCTGCATCTGACGTCTCATAACGTGCAACAAAATCAATACGCGCTCCATTGAACAGGTACGGTGAAGCGAAAGACAGCTTCACGGAGAACTTGTCAGTTTCGCCGTCGCTAGAGCCCTGGACATACTCGGCTGGGTAATCAAAGTGATTGATCCAGCCGTCCATCGTGGAACGGACATAAACTGATTTGTGAAAAGAAATGTTGAGTACACGAATAATCACCTCGAAGCACAAAGGCTCATCTGGCACAGATGTCACGCTCTCCACTTCCAGCTTGTTGGTATGGACAGCGAGCACGAGCTCCGTTCCGGCGAGCGCCTGGAACTCTGGCCACACACGGTAAGTGGGCTCGCGGTAGGCTTTTCGGTACAGCGCCTCCTCTTCCTCCCATCTTGAATCGTCCTCGTCATCTGAATCAAACGGAACAAACATCCTGACATCAACCAGCTCGGCTCCCGTACTGTCTACAAACGACACTCTTCTGTTCGGCAACCCCAGGCGAATTCGCATGTACTCGGCGGTTTCATCCGCGATTGAAGATCCTCGCTTTCTGGGAACGGGAGAAGACCTCGGTATTAGATGGGCGTCTTCCTCTGTTTCTTCCTCCTCTTCATCGTTACTGTTGTCTTCGGAACGCTCGACTCTCACCGTCTTGAAAAGGCCCTCTTGTGAGGGGATAGTAAGGAAATTACTATTATTCTCCTGCGCCATTACGCCTGTTTCTGAGCCTCATAAACATGAAAGGTGCCGTTACTGCGATGGTGCGCGTTTGTCAGATCGAGCTGCTGTTCATTGTGTCAACGGAGACCCGCGAGGGTCTGTCAACTCGTTTCGACCGAACTAGGCCTAAACTATTGACATAAACGAGAACAACAGTTTGGAGCGCATAGTGCACAGACACGAATAAGTGTCTAAATTTAGAAGGAAGCAGCACGTCCATCGTTTTCCGGAGGTCAGGAGGAAGATGGGCTCTGTTGGTATATCCCTCCCCTCATCTCTTGTTGGTCGCTCCAAACCGCACACGCCCCCCCCCCCCCCCCCCCCCCACTTCTGTTTTAAAGTTTAAAGACACGCTCATTTGTTTGCCTGCAGTTGGTTGAGCATAAATTCCCCTTATAATACTAATTGCAAAAGAAATAAAAAATAATTTTCATAATAATCGAATATTATCTAATAATAATATAAATTTGATATTGTTAATATAGTTAATATAGAAATTGATATCTGAACTTATTCTGAACCATTTTATTGTTTTCAATTTAAACAAGTTTTCGGCATAGATTTCAGTAAATACTACATTGCTTTGATTGCTGTCATTGTCAAGAATATGTAAACACAAATAAAATATTTAATAAATTTAAAAAAGTGCTTCATCTGTGGGCTTTTTAACAACCGTGGTATGGCATTTCAGCATGTTATGCAGCTTTAAATAGTTTCGTAAGACTCAGCCACTCACACACACTTCTCCATGATAGGGTAAAATAAGGTAAAAGGCCACCTGGGCTAACAGGCCTCTGTAATATTCTAAAAATAAATAAATAAAACTAAATGATGACAAATACCTCTACAGCACTTTCCTAAACACTACAACTGCAACTATTTAATTGGTTTGAACTGTATCTCTTAAGATGCTCCATTTACTTAGAGCAGAATTAATACAAAAGTTTTCAGTTATGAAATATGTGAAGTAGCCTACTAACAAAAGTGAATCAAGAAAAGCAGTTATGAGGGTTAAAAACAGTTTTTATGCCTAATTCTGTCACTAATTTAAAAAAAAAA
The DNA here is from genome assembly GCA_037101425.1 of Elopichthys bambusa. Lineage (NCBI taxonomy): Eukaryota > Metazoa > Chordata > Actinopteri > Cypriniformes > Xenocyprididae > Elopichthys > Elopichthys bambusa. Next base: position 14,484,751 of record CM074446.1, read on the forward strand.
ACACAAAAGTCCCTGCAACTGTATGATCAGCTTGTCTACCTGTTACTGATCGCGCAGATTATACAGACAAACTGTTTCTGATCACGTAATCCAGCCAGTGGTTTTGTGCAGATGCAACTGCTCTAAAAGAACAATATAGCAGAATAATCACTAAGCTAATGAAATCCATTGGTGACAAAGAATAGCTGGCATATTCGATTCTGGACCATTACTGTTTAAAGATATTGATTGGTAAGCTATTTTAACCCCTAGATGGAGCAATCAGTCTTGCTTAACATAGTGAAATCAATATGTGCAACAGGTTCAGCATTAGAGCTTTGGCTTGCTGTGCATAGAGGGAGACCGGGGATGATCGTAAACCCCAATCGTAAGGCCTTTTCGTTCAAGGAACATTTGTTCCTTGAACTCTTATATTTTAACACAAGATATCTGCTTGTCTGCTACAAATATCAGTTATGATTATAATGATTATAAAATCTTATGATTATAAAGCAGACTTCAAGAATAGATGTTGACTAAATAATTCTATTGTTGCAAGTAACATACCGAATTAGTAAGTAGTTAAAGTAACTACACGCTAGGCATGCTGAAAAATCAAGAAAATAGAAAAAGGAGGGGATTGGTTTTGTTACAGCTCTCCCCACTCCTGTCAGGTATTGTTGTTGAATGAGGACAAGAGATAATCGTGATTTGAATGCATCCCCATATTTCCCTACAAATACAAGTTCTATGATTAAACTGAAATAAATAAATAAATAACACTTACAGCTTTATGTCTCAAAAATTTTGAGTGGCATCAGGAACAAAAAGTGGGTATGTACTCCAGTGATTAGTGCGTTTATGACTAACCTTGTTTTAAGATGACACCTGCTTAAAGACACGTTTTTTTATAGTTAACCAGTTGGTTCTTTGCCTATACCAAATGTTTTATTTTCCTTTGCTGTCACAAAACTTGGGTGAAGACTAAGAATATGAAATTGTGTGAAACACCATGTGATGTTACATAAGCCACATAGAGACAAATAATAATGCAAAACATTCAACCTGGAAGTGGTTGAATGTTTTGTTATCTGTCTCTACAGGGCTTATATAACATCACTTGGTGTTTAATTCGGCAAGCAGAAATACTTTCGTTATAAAAGTTGTAAATGAATGTAGAAGAGCAGAAAGAAGTGCAATCTGTGGATTCATTAAAGATAAAGATTTTCAAAGTTTATGGACTCAATAGCTGTTAGTTTGTTTTTCAGTATATAGCTAAATAAAAGTTATAAAAGTCTTTTCATAATCACTCTGCATTGATCTCTTAGTTTTACAGTCCAATGAAATTAATAATTTATAGCAGTGAATAAGTTTAAAATATGAAAATAAATTATTTGAATTGTTGAAATTGAAAACAGTGTCAAAGAGTTTGACCAGTTATCAAATGTTTATTTATGAAAGTTTATAAACAATGTAAATATTTATATGTATTTTACAAATTATGTGAAATTCTTTTGAACTTTTCAGACTTATAATTATGACCCTCAATAGCATTTATTTTTTAATATGGATGTGCCTGTTGTTAAGATACATGTTCAAACAATCTACATCTTCAAAATGTTGTATAAAGTTATGTACTTCTATCAGAAAAGACTGTAAAAAAGTCCTGCAAGTATACATACAGTACATGTGCTTGGGAGTGTAATTATTGAAGAACAATTTGTTCAAAAACACTCAAATAACCTTTTTCAACCACAGGATGAGGATGTTTTTTCCTGCGTTATTCTAATCGACACACATACTATGTACATGTACATATGTTCAGTCTCCCCCCAGAACCCGAATAAAACGTCACACGCCCTTGCGAACGGACTTTCCGAACACGTAATAGGTTATTTTCTTTGCAATCTCATTTTCCGGTCTTCCGGAATGGACTTCACCAAGTTTTGATTTGAAAGTGGCGCACAATAGCCTTTATTTACTTCAAGCATAAGGCACAATTATTATTTTATTATTATTTTAAATCTAACATGATACATCTGATCCATGAAAATAAGTTTTATCTTATATAGGATGTTTTCAAATAAAACAGCAAGAATGAGGTGAAAGACAGATATCCGTCAAAATGAAATGTGCAGAAACTCATTGCTGTTTTGTGGTAAAACAGACCAAGAGATGTTCGAGATGAATTTGGGCTTTGGCTCTTCCACACCAGAGGAATAATTCTTAGCAATACACATGCAGTATATGACCACTAATAATAGAAAAGCCTACTATATATGAAACATTTACATCTAGAAATCCCTCATTAATCATTCAGAGTCTTTTGCTTCAATGAGGAGTTTCTAAGATAAGAAACAAAATGCCATGTAATTTCTGAAGAACTTGTGGAGACAGTCTGACTAGCAGTAACTCATTCTGTAAATGAACACATGTATACAATATGAATACAGACACACACACATACACCAACACACTGTAAGGAAACAGTCTATCTCACCAAATTTCCATTAAATGTCATGCTAAACATTATAAAAGGGGTGACCCGAACCTTTTCTAGAGCACTCGCCCTAATAATTGCTCTCTCACTCACATCTATCCAACCAACACTCGCACAACAGGTGAGTTCTTTTTTACTTTCCTTCTTTTAACCTGTTTGTATTAATTAGGTACTTGTTTTCTGTAATAAATACAGATTTTAAAATAGTCAAAATACAACATTGAAAGGCTTATGCGTTTAAATGAAGGGTTTTAGTTTTTGTTTACAATTTATTGTTCTTTTTGCCAGTTCTAGTATTTGGCAGTAGTATTTGAAAATGAGATGATTAACTTATTAAATCTGTTTTTAGATTATGATTATTGAAAACTCACAGCAGTGCATCATCAAATTTAGATACATTTTAGTACATTTTTAACACTCAAAATCTGCTTTTATTATGACAGACTATATATGATTATAATAATCATTAGATGTTTCAAATCTGTTTATTTTGCCTTCTGATTGGTTAAAAAAAAATCACTAATTCTCAAACCAACCACTGAATTAATTATTATTCATTTTACACATAAAATGGCATTAAAAATTCAGATGATGCAATGATTTACACACAGTTTACTAACAACACTTTAGTTTTTTGTTTAACCTGACAGATTAATACAGCTCAGAAAAAGAGACAAGCAACCAAATGGTGTGCTTTCCTAAAGTGCAGACATAAATGAGGTCTGTGCCTCTTACAAACTCAGTTTTTGGTTTTTCTTTCCTGTTCAGAGGCACCACAGCCCTTTGCTGAGGAGAACATAGGAAAACGCTAAAGCATACAGACTGAGTCAAGGAAAATCTAGACAAAGAAAAAGGTGTGGGAGGTAAAACATCCTTTTTTCTACAGAGATCCTGCAGTTATGATAGCAATATCGTCATGTGTTAGCTAAACTACTACATATGAAATCAATGTTCCATACTATAGGAGGATCACCCAGCCAACAGATGTAAAGGGTAAGTTACAAAACTCTAAAAATACACTGTGTACCTAAGAGCTGTACATGAGGAGAAATGAGTAAGTGCAGCCTTTTTTGACACAAATAAATGACTTTGTCTTTTAAAGAGCTACCTCTTTATTCAAAGTTTTTAACTAATAAACCAAGGTGTTGTGACAGCCACTCTTAAAAGTAATGTTTTCTCAATTGTTCTTTGTGGAACCTTAATTTCAGCAATCTACAATCTATGATCTACTCAAAAAAAAAACAAAAAAAAAAACATTTTTGGCTGTATTAGGTTTGAGTTAAGCTATATGGTTATTTGGAGATTGAAACAATTCTTAGTGTTGCATTTTTAGTTGTACAAATCAGTATTTTGATTTCTGGGATCTTTAGAGCATCAGTGCATCATGGTTTTCAAAACAACTAGAACAAACGGTTCTTAGAGGAAGTTGAAAAGGTTCTGCTTTGACATCAGGCTGTAAAATCTCTCTTGGCTTGAACCTAACCTTTATTTTTAAGAGCATTAGCTAGTCAGGATATTAAAAGAATTGTATGATAGTGACAGGATAACCAAAGTCTATGTTGGAAAATTTGTTCAAATGTGTAACATAGATAAGAAGCACTACATACAGATGCACTGTACATTTCTGATGCATACGATAAGCCAGTAATTATTTTCATGTTATGGCCAATAACAAATAAATGGCAGATACTTATTCTATACTATTTTGTCCAAGTAAACTAAAAAAAAAAAAAAAAAAAAAAAAAAAAACACTTTTTAATTTGCTTCAACTTGCATATCTTCAGCAATTGCACAGATAATGCAATAGATGCCACTTTAACTACAATTCATTCTTACCTCCAACAATAATAAGCCAAGATGGTGAAACTGGGTGGAGCAGGGTGTCCTAGTATTCAACGCTATTATTTGTTTCTTAAACAATTATTACAGTACAGAATTTACTGTACAGTATTGTAAATGCCCCAGATATATTGGTTTTTGATTCATGTGTGTTTAGAAGAAATGCTACACGCAAGTGAGTGGGTACAATGGAAAAAAAGTGAGTCAGAATGAAATGGAGAGAACATAGGCATGCTTTCTGTTCTATATCTGTAATATTTTTTTATTTTTTTTTAATTAGTTTTAAAGTTTAATAATGGGTGTCTGCAAATTGAAAGTATTTGATGGCAGTTCATTCTGAGGTTCTGTTAGGTCAGATCTAATGATTATCATTGTGACTATGAATTCCACAAAAGAACATGAAAACTAAAACTGATTTTACTGAATACTAAAGTTTCTAAAGTGGCATAAATGAAACTTGCTATCCAGACTATTCTCATATCTTGAGGGAGATGATCTCAGTGAATGGAACTGAGAGAAGATTGTATTCAGATTGAGAATAATGAGTTTCATTGCCTCATCAATCCTCATCAATACTCATCAATATCATCCTCAGGTTGAACTCTGAGCTGAACAAATTAGAATCAATGTACATTCACAAGGGTTCAACATGGCAAATGACTGGAAAGTTGCACCCTTGCATGTAGCTGATATAAAGTGAACATCTATAGTCTTCAGAGTCTACAGAGTTCCGAGAAATGCAGAAAAAAGGTCATTAAATAATGTGCTTTCACTACTTTTAGAAATGTGCTGCAAACATCATTTTCAGGAAAAACACATTTGTTACTATTCAGCACCTACAAAATAAGGCCCTTCTCTGATTTCCTTCAACTGTATCTCCTTCTTATCATACTAAGTTGCTAACTTGAAAAACCCCCCAGGTGAAAAAATTTGACATTTATCATACACTTGATGTGGTAAAGTAATGTCAAATGTCAGAGAAGCAACACCATGAACACATGACTTCTTAAACAAGTTCAGAAAACCGCAATGGCAATGGTGCTCTAAAATCCAAAGATGAAGATTTTTTTTCTTTCTCAGAAGTTATATGTGCAAGAACCTTGCCATCCATGGTTTTAAAAAACAGAACACTGCTAATTCCATATTTTTACACAATTAATGTTATCGCATTACATCTAAACACGTATAGAAGTACTATACATTGATTGTGAATCAGATAAATGGTCCAGATTGGATTCTTAGTCCTTTGAAATTCAGTAACCAAACATTTTTTATAATTTGAGACTTTTGCATGTACTCGACCTGTAGCAACTGATGTGATTTTTTACAGTTTTACCTGTACATAGTACGAAAACTTACTGTTAACCTATTAACATTTTTTCCCATAGCATTTTTGCAATATTATACAGTAAAAGTTACACTAATTTTTTACAGTGTTTTACAGACATTTTAAGCTATGAAACTTGCAGGATGTTTTAATGCTACAAAGACCTCTTATATGTCATAAGATCAAGGCAACTTTGAGTCCTCATGTCATGACCCCTTTAAAATACGTGGGGCCCACCACTGCTTTTCCTGAACTCTTGGTCCCTGGTCAAGATAAATTGGTTTGTGTTCAGAAAACCTGCATGGTGAAACAAGAGAAGGAAAAACAACCTCCATTTCATTTAGCAGTTTTGAATTCAAATGTGTTTAGTTACACTATATTTGGAAACAAAGCAAAAAGTGAATGTATTTATACAGGAAATACTTTGCATAATTAAGTGAGGGCTGGAGGGCTGATTCATTTCACTCTCAGTACTCAGTAGTAAGGTAAAGTTAATCAACTGTAAGCTCTTTTATGTCTTCCTATTTATTTCTATATAGGAATGCATCAAAATGGTCCTGGAACACACAGAGGTGAAGATAACCGGAGCAGTCACCAACATCAGTACCAAAAGGAAGACTGTCCTACCTTTTCCAGCATACAGATGAAGCCCAGAGGAAGCAATTCACCTCTGACCTCAGCTAAACCCATGGCTACCAAGGTAACAGTACGGAAACTGCCATATTTATATTTAGATATTAAAGAAATATTATAATGTTAATTTAAGTTCTTCCACTAAAAAACACTCCTCAAACATAGTTAGGGAACTGTAGAAGTTTACAGTTCAAGTACTGAAAAATGTATACAAGTGCTATAACACAAAAAAACTTTAAAGGCCCACTGAAGTGTCTTGGAATGCGCAGAATTATTCAATGTGTTGACGTAATTGACCCTTCGCCGGGAGTTTGATTGACAAGCGATCTAACCAGTCATAATGCCAAAATCGCCATTTTGAGAGATTAACCTCGGTGGACTTGAACTTGAAAAATGGTGTGTACCGACGTCTTTCCGCGTTTGAAACAACATTCCTTTTCATGTTCATTCATGTTTATTTGATGCTATAAATTAACTAGTAGGAAGAGATGATCGGTTCACTGAGGCGCTACAGCAACCTGTCACGACACATTAAAGAGCCACAAAACGTTTTTTATTCAAATTTCTTAAAAATTACACAATTTGAAAACTTTGTTTAATATCATAAGTATCCTGCTTTGTCTTGTCTGTTGACGTGTTGTCAGTGTCCTCTTTGCTCCGCAATGTATTTTTCACTCTGTGTGGCGTGACAGCGCCATGGCTTGTCGGACAAAGCAACAGTAACTAAGGGGGGCAGGTCTTTGTGAAGGGTCAATTTCAATTTAAACAGGAAGACAGGGCGATATGTTGATAGTGTTGGAGGGGGCGGGACTACAGAGTCTAGAGAGCATTTGATTGGACAGAAGATTTGATGAGAAGTTGAAGTGCGATGTGATGTCATGAAAATCCGTGATCCATTTAAGTGGAAGTGAGAGACTGGAAGTGGAAGTTTTGAATGCTTATATCTCCTAAATGCGAATTTTGTCATTGTTTTGGAACACACCAGCTTATTCATAACATTAAGGCTAACATATTCATATTAAAAGCCAAAAAACTTAATTTTTGATTTCAGGTGGACTTTAAAAATGCCTCTGTAAATTAAAAAATGTGTTCCATAAACTTTAAAATTGTATCTTTTTGCGATTGTGATTTCAAAGGTATCTGTTGCTATGGAGAGTGATCTCAAAGGTGCTGGCTCATCTCACATTCAAAATTTTACTCTACAACAGCAGGTACAGTCCAATCATAAAAGGTTTAACTTACATAGCAACATCTTGCCCAAAAACTAAATGATTAAAGGTGCAGTAAGTGATTTCTGAGAAACACTGTTAATATTTGAAACCCAAACACACACACCCCATCCACCCTTCATTGCTCCGCCCGTCAAAATGCATGAACATACAATGCAAGAGTGGATGTCTCTTTATCATAGCTGAAGTGAAGCAAAATAATGCTTTGCAAAAAATAAAGTGAAGATGATGAACAAATGACAAGGAAGAACAAAAAAATTAACATACAGTACACAAGAGTACATACAAGCAAGAGTTCGTTGTTAGTCGCCGGCAGCACACCAGCTCCAGACAAACAATGACACTCAACTGTCCTGTTACTATAGCTAACATTACAACAACAGCATATCTTGGTTCAGTAAAAAAACTATTTTACTCATGTACAGTATGGAGAAACAACGCATACTCTGCGTCCATTTTAGGCCTTCCCGCTTAGGCCTCTGCGGGGTTGGAAGTCTTTTCTAAAGTCAACGCAGGTCCTAAAGCTAAAGCTTAATCATAACCCTTCTTTTTCCAATGATATTCCTTTGACCTCTTCTCTTTTGTAATGTCTCTCATACCCCTTTTCCACCAGCATGAACCGAGTGCTAGTTCAGAGTTGGTTCGACTGACAAGCCTTCTAAGAACCGGTTTTCCTTTCCTCATCTGTCCTACCAACGCTAGCGCAGCCGTGCCCAACACGAACAACACCATCAGCAATGGCAGACATTGCGATACTATTGATGCTCATGGCTTTACGAACCTACATCGGCATCCAAATACGGCGAATACAGCGCGCCATAATTTGTATAGACGGAATTTACAATTGAGCTGCTATTAACTCGATTAGCTGCTATTTCAAAAATGGTGGTCACAAGTTTCTGTTCATCTTGTTGTTCACGGTAACCCCACCCCCGGCCCCTGACGCAAGCGGTTCTTAGACCACTTTTCCTGGTTCAGAGCTGGTGCTTTGGGTGGCGAAAGACAAAGAACTGATTTGAACTATAGGCTCTGGCTCTGAAACAGCACCCAAACTGCCTTGGTGGAAAAGGGGTATCAGTAATCTATCTCCCTCTTGCTCACTCTCTCATCATCCTCATGATGGGGGAGAACTGCTGATTGACTACAAGTGTGTTGTGGAGCTCAGTCCGATCCACTTTGAGCATTTCTCAGAAATCACGTACTGCACCATAAAAAGGAATTGAGTAGAATGCATTTTAAAAACTGAAACATGTAACATTGGGTTGTCTAAAAATGATGCATGATGAGTTTCTGTTTTCTTCATCCAGAGTGCCAGTGAAAATACAAGCAAACATTTTAGACAGCACAGACCATCAGTACTACGCAAAGGCAACCAGCCTTTCCCACAAGTTACTGGTACTGTAGTCTCTATCATAACTGGAAAATATAAAATCATTTATCTCTGAAACTAAACTTTTCATAATGCTCCACAGGATGTGGTCTTCATGACTGGATTATGGACACGGTGTGTAAGACAGAACCTGACAGCGACCTGTCAGATGTGGTCCCACTTTACAATAGCCAATCTGAAAACAGACTCAGTGCCTCCGCGTCAAGTCCTCAGCCTGGAAGCCCAGAGCATTCAGGGAAGTGAGTATCTGGTTTGAATAAACAAATACACAAACAAGAAAATAAAAAATAAATAATGTCCATATGGTCTCAGTTTTTTGGCTAAATTAAGCATTTCTTTCTTTCTTTTTTTTATCTCTAGGCATCCATATAGTGTTCCGGGTGGCTTTCTGTGTGCTAAAGGACAATGCAGATGGCCGGGGTGCTCAAAGAGCAGGGAAGTGTTCAAAGAATATGGACATTTCTTAAGGTGAGACACAAAACAATTATAATTAACTATATAATTTAAAAAATAATAAACAATACCTCATATCTGTATGTCTTTATATGTATTTTATAATCTAGACACCTTTCTACTGACCATGCTCCTGGGGACAGAAGTGTAGCTCAGCTAAGGATGCAGAAAGACAAAGTACAATTCATGGAGAATCAGGTATATAACCCCAGTACTCAAAAACACGATCAACATACTGTAATTGGCTTTTTCTACAGTTTGTTCTACATTTAACCAGCTTATGTGGGAAATACAGTACCCATTTATTATGCATCATAAATGCAGAGTGAAAAAATAGAACATGGTGGTCAGGAGGAGAAGAAGAACTAGATGATAAATGGATGCTTGCTTATGACCCTGTGTCATATTTACTTTGTGAATGTTACTGTTAGTTGACAGCAGAGAGACAGAAACTACAGGCCATGCAGCTACACCTGTTTGATGTCAAATCTACCTCTGAGGTAAGCGCTCTTATGTTAAATTATATTTGAAATATATCATATAGCAAACAGTATATTGTTTATATAATAGTTTATTTATCATATTATTATTTAGTAATATATATATATATATATATATATATATATATAAATCAAAATAATTAACTAAGCCAGATGACTAAAAATTAGGTACACCCTTGCTTGTTGAGAGGTTAATTAGCAGCCAGGTACTGGCAATCAAATACACTTAAATGATTATCAGGAAGTGGTTTATTCTCTATAAAAATAAAAATCAGCAACTCACAAAGCTCAGAAATGTGACTGTTGCTGTTCATTCTGTCTGGGTAAAGTTAATGCTAATACATTTTAATATGTGTTGTGATAAAAGTGAGGAACATTCAATACAATTGCAGATCTTCCCAGCAAGCTCACTTACTAAGGTAAGAATATGTAATGTGCTGAGAAAAGCTACATCAAATGATCTACAGACCTCTGTTAAAGATCGAACAAATATAATGCCATGGAAAGGAAGTCAGGCAAAAGGTCTGGAAAGTATGGACCAAATGTTGTAAACCGTGATGTCGTCATCCAGCTCAGTTTAGTTTGCATACAATGGTGTTGATGCAGGCAGATCAAAACACTGTTAAATATCAAATGTCAAGTTTAGTAAAATGGAGAAAAAAACCTTGGGAGAAACCAGGCTCAGTCAGGGAGCCAGTTTTCCTCTGGCCAACAGCGAACAGTGCATGATTATGATTCAGGCAGCTTTCATAAGTCCGATTGGGATTGCAACAGTCAAAAGTATTTATTCCAGTTCCATCTAGTTGAGGATTGTATTCATCACACCGGTATGGGACGGTTTGTTGAGGATCTGTGCCACTGGCTGTCGTGTCGATGAGGCCTTCACAGGGGATGATTTAGTTGACACAATCTCTGCTGACACTTCAGAGCTGCGTTGTCGTCGTGTCTAGGCGCACGTCCTCAATCTCCCCTGGATATGGCCCGGATACGGCTGACTACGGTAAACCTCGGGATAAACAGAGAAACTAATATTAGCGTAGATGCCATTCTTCTTCTGATGTAACGAGTAGATCTGGTATTATAGGAAGTGTTCCCGGTTCCGGCTGACGTAATTTATGCAGCCTAAAAATCCTTTAACGGATTTGAAAACATCAATTGATAATGTGTTATGTGTATGCCAGGGTAAAGAGATGCGTTTTTAGTCTAGATTTAAACTGACAGAGTGTGTCTGCTTCCCGAACAATGCTAGGAAGACTGTTCCAAAGTTTAGGTGCCCAATAGGAGAAAGATCTATCGCCTGCGGTTGATTTTGATATTCTAGGTATTATCAACTGGCCTGAATTCTGAGATTGCAATAGATGTTAAGGACTATAATGTGTTAAGAGCTCGCTCAGGTACTGGGGAGCTAAACCATCTAGTGCTTTATAAGTAATTGGCAAGATTTTAAAATCTATACAATGTTTAACAGGGAGCCAATACAGTGTTGACAGAACCGGGCTAATATGGTCATACTTCCTGGTTCTAGTAAGTACTCTAGCTGCTGCATTTCAATTTGTAATTGGTTTATGGACTTTTCTTCACACCAGTGTGTTCTGCCAGCTAAATCTGATCTGAAATTGGGTCAGACCAGACAAGTGATCCTCAGCCGATCTACAGCAGTGGTTCCCAACCCTGGTTCTGGAGTACCCCCAACACTGCACATTTTGAATGTCTCTCTTATCAGCCATTTGAGGTCTTGGAGTCTTTACTAACAAGCTGATGAGTTGAATCAGATGTGTTTGATTAGGGAGACAACTAAATTGTGCAGTGATGGGCGTATTCCAGGACTAGGGTTAGGAACCACTGATTTACAGGATTGAAAAAAGACTGTCAGAAAAGCCAAGTCAAAACCACGTCTGAGTGGCACGTAAACTAATGCCATTAATCGAATTGTGCCATAATGACAGCAGGATCTGTTTATGTTCTGTTTGTCACTTGAGGTTGGCTTTTGTCTTTTGTTTTTTAGAAAACTATTTTTAGGGCCTGATGAAGGTCAGATGATGCTTTGTGCCCAAAATTATATATTGATGTAATTATCTCCTTCTGATCTCAGCATGGTAACGGTGTGGCGAAGCCGGAACATCTGTCAGGACTTCTGCAACCTGCAGAATGTCAGAACACAAATGGTCTCTATGACCGTGAGAGAGTCGCAGCTGATGCGTTAACACAAGGATACTGGCAGATCTCTACCTCACAAGTTATACCAGGTCACTCAGCACCCAAACACACCAAAAACATTTGTTACTATTAAAGTTATTCTATACATATTTTTAAACACTGATTCAGAAACTGAACATGTGTATATTTTTCTGTCCATAGGGATTATCCCCAGTTTTGAGTATTATAAGTTAACAAACATGAGGCCACCATTTACCTATGCCTCCATGATACGATGGGTAAGCACTGCTGAATAATTATCCTGTACATTACCTTTACATTTCCTATAAGTCTCATAAAAGATGTCTTGTGTGCCAGGCGATCCTGGAGTCACCAGAGAAGCAGCTTACTCTAAATGAAATCTATCACTGGTTTACCCGCACATTCTTCTACTTCCGTCACAACACTGCCACATGGAAGGTATGAGATACAATATTTGTACAGTGCACTTGTTATATTTGTCATTCCATGACTTACTGCCCACAAACAAGCCAATCCTGAAACCCACATCCTCTCATTTACATACCAGAAATATTTCACAACTTGAACATCAGTGACAGTGATGACCTGGCTGTGGTTTTATGTTGACGGAAGACCAAGTGAATCTCTTATTAAATCAAGTTGCATATAAAATAAGGAATCATTCTTCATATCATTCTTTTACTTCTCTGTGTGTGTGTAGAACGCTGTTCGGCATAACCTCAGTCTTCACAAGTGCTTTGTGCGTGTCGAAGGAAGGAAAGGTTCTGTGTGGACTGTAGATGAAGAGGAATTTCTCAGGAGAAAAGGACAAAAGTTACACAGGTAAACTGCTTTGTAAGGATGACAGTATCATTGTGTGTATATTCCTACTAATATTGCTCTGTTTGTGGATGGTTGCAATGTTTCCTTATTCATTAACTAGACTGTGGTGGCCCATCATAGTTCATAATGAACCGAAAATATATTTAAACTTCTCATAACATAAAAGGTCTTTAACGTTGTGTTTTGCACCATTGCTTTGGCAAAGTATCTGTCAAATGAATTAAAATCAAAAGCACTACATTGCTTAATCCTCTTATCAAATCGCAAAAAGGCTGTGACTTAATTAAATAAGTCTGTTTGCGCTGCATGTTTCAAAGCGAAGGGTGCACTTTGTTCTCGTGAACTGGTGTTTTCCACAGGTGGTACTCACTGCAAAGCCAAATGACTTCCAGATCCACCTCTCTGGACATCATGGTTTGACCTTGACCTACTCCAGCTCCACCTCTGTGGATCTAATGGGTGGAGGGATAGTTATGGGTAGGGTTAGGGTGTGGTTGGACCTTTATAGCTTCATCCATTAAGCCCAAATTACAACCAGAGAGGGGGAGTTGGACTTGACGCTCCACCCATGGCTCTGCAGTGAGCAGCCTCTCCTTTTCTGCGCCTCAGAACAGCTGAATAGTAAAGATTATTAAAAAAAAACAAAAAAAAAAACTACCTTGGGCTCTTTGATTGGATCTAATAAAGTGTCTTTATTGCTGGAGCTGGAACACGCCTCAGCCTCATGGACTAATAAAGGCATGCTGTTTAGTTCTGAATCATAAGAGACTGATTGCAATTACAGCACTTTTTCCCTTCAGGGACCAGGATATGGCCTGGATGGCACCTTTTCACCTGTTTCCCCTGACTCCACAAGGTGAAACTTACCAGATATCTGGCCCAAATGGACTCTGATAAAGAGACTGTAATGACATTAAACCACTAACAATATTAACAGCTTTAGAAAGAATGACACATGGTGGTTTTAAATTCATAGCTGGTCTCTTTCAGACATGATTTATTTTAAACTTTTTTTTTAATAAATTCTTTAAGAATCAATATAAAGTTAATTTCATCCAAAGATCAAATTGAGAAATGGAAGTTCAGACAATTTTGTTATCCTTATCACATTTAAATGTACTAATTAAAATGTACAAGTATGTAACTCTTATAATGCCTACATTTGTACATCAGTAATGATTATATTAATGACATCGCAAAGTATGTAAATACATTTAATATGGCACTTACTACGCTGTTAAACAATAACTGCTGTACGTTATTTTCTTTGAAAATAAAATATTTGATCCAAACTGAAATGCAATCCAGCACTGTTAGACTTTATTCCAGAGAAGTACACACTATACAACATCAAGTTTTTCTTTTCATAAAATAAAATATAATATAAAACTGTTTCAGTAAGAAATATTTCACAATGCGTATTTGCAACGCGATGGTGATGTACTCGATGAAAATGGCTCGTCACCAACTGCAATACGACGTCTATGATTGGTCGAGAGATTTTTGCGCGGTGCATTTCAGCCAATCAGAGCATTGTTTTCGCGCTCGTATGTAAAGCCTCAGATAAATGGCGAACGGAAGGGCAAACTGTAAACAAATACTACAGAACTGGGCATTTTAGACGAATTGTGACTTTTAAGGGGAAAATAACTCAAAATTGCGAGTACTTTCAAAATACAAACGGAAATAATTGATATTCGACAGTCAGCGAGAATATGAACTAGCCTCATGCAGCGCTAGGAAGCTACCTATAGGCCTGCTGACATTTGCGCAGAATTGGACATTGGAAGTGCTGTAATGCGAAGGCGGGCTAGGGATAGAGACCCGCACAGTTAACATATTTATCACTTAGAATCTGTTTTAAAATAATAATTTACGTCTGATAAATCTACAACTAGTCAGTATCATGAGTACAAACTCGGACAGCAGCCAGCCGTCCGAAATTATTCAGAGAAAAAGAAGTGCAAGTCCGAGTGGAGAGATTGAGTCCACGCTGCTCAAGCAGGCGAAAGTAAGTGATGAGGAACCAAGAAATGAGTCTCATGAAGATGCAGACCCCGAGAAAGTTGGGAATGGTGAGCCAAAACATGGAGCTGAGCTCCCTGAAGGAACTGAAGAGAAGGATGTCGTAATTCAGGATGAAACAGCCGCACAGGAGGAGAGCACGAGACAGGCTGGTGGAGGTGAGAGTGCGCGCCAGCAGTCAGACTACGCTGCCATTGCCGCAGCAGAGGCGCTTGCGAGTCTGACCGGTGGAGACGGGGACGAAGACTGTAAAGAAATGCCCTGTTCGTCTAAAAAAGCGAGCCGAGAGAAATCAAGAGATAAGTCCAATCGTCCAGGTTGCTCTCAGAGCGAGAGAAGGACTGAGGCAGCCGCGGCGGACAGCTCCTCATCCCTGCTGATCTGCGAGGACAGAGAAGACCCAGAGCAGGCATCGTTTGTGGATGATGATGAGGAGGAGGAGGAGGAGGAGGATGAAGACTCCCTTCCTGGCTCTTCCTCCACAGCCAGTTCGTCTGTCGCCTCTGATAATGAGGATAACGAGGACGGTGAGTGTGCCATAGTGTCGGTGAAGATGGCCCCGGAGGTGCGGCAGTCAGTCGCGCTGCTCGCACAGGTACAGATGCGGCTGGATGCTCTGGAGAAGAAAGGCGCGCGTCTGCATCAACGTCTGGAGATGAAACTGAGCCGCCAGCGACGCCCTCACCTGGACCAGCGCAGCGCCATCACGCAAGCTATCCCAGGCTTCTGGGTCACTGCTGTATCCTTTAACACAGTGTGTGAATTATTCAATGACTTACAGAAGTGTCAACTTTAAAAAACAAAACAAAACGAACAACCTCATTTCGTTCAGTAAGAATTGGGGCCCTTGAGTTTGATGTTTGTCTCGCGAGGTAGTCTTTGTCTATGTGTTTATCTTTAATGACGTCATAAATAATAACAGAGAAGGTAACTTTATTTTGTCAATATACTGTCCATATGTTGCTCGCTCAATGGCGATTTTTGTCATTATGAATGCATTTACATATATTTGTAAAAGCAAACTTAATTTGACTGCAGTCTCTAAAATATTTTTAAGAATCCTTTGGAAAAAAGTGACTGAAAAAGTCAAGGAATGTGTTATTAGATGCCCTTTTTGCCATATATACATTTTCACAAA
Organism: Elopichthys bambusa; assembly: GCA_037101425.1. NCBI lineage: Eukaryota > Metazoa > Chordata > Actinopteri > Cypriniformes > Xenocyprididae > Elopichthys > Elopichthys bambusa. Next base: position 14,500,764 of record CM074446.1, read on the forward strand.
AGGTCATACTTGTACAATAATGTTTATGTAGACTGTATTGGCCTTACGGGTTGTTGTTTTTCCATCTGCATCAAAATGTTTGAACCAATTGATGCTGGATTCCAGATATTTGTCTTATTTTACATAATGTGCACTTAACTTGGAACCAATCAGCTTCTGAATCACCCACATCTATCAGCACAAATCGATGAGTCTGATGAAGACGCTCTTAGCTACATGACTAATTTAGAGGTAAAACATTTCCCCCCTTTTTTTCCCTTGCTTAAAGGGTTAGTTCACCCAAAAATGAAAATTCTGTCATTGATTATTCACCCTCATGTCGTTCCACATCCATAAGACCTTCGTTCATCTTTGGAACACAAATTAAGATCTTTTTAATGAAGTCTGAGAGGTTTCTGTCTCTCCATAGAGAGCCAATGCAACTACCACTCCAAGGTCCAGAAAGGTAGGAAAAAGACATCATTAAAGTACTCCATGTGACTCCAGTGGCTTAAACTCAATTTTATAAAGTGATATGAGTGCTTTGTGCAAAAAAAAACGAAACAATTTACCACTCAATATTGATCTGCAACGCGCGTTCACGGGAGCTTCAGGACGCATGTGTGTTGTGTTTAGACTCGCGTGTAAACTCAACGCACATGCACGAGTGTTCACGAGAACACATGAATTTTGTGAGAGCTAGCATTGTTGTGTGAACACGCTATGCATAATATTTTGTAATTAAAGTGGTAAATTATGTTTTTCGCAAACAAAGCACTCACGTCACCTCATAAAATTAAGTTTAAGCCACTGGAGTCACGAGGAATACTTTAATAATGACTTTACTACCTTTCTGGACCTCGGAGTGGTAGTTGCATTGGATCTCTATGGAGAGACAGAAACCTCTCGGAACAGAAGATGAACGAAAGTCTTAGGATGTGGAACAACACAAGGGTGAGTAATAAATTTTAATTTTTGGGTGAACTAACTCTTTAAATCGGTTTTCAAAACAGCAAAGGATTTATATTTCTAATATGCTTGTCATTAAACAGATTGAGTCTTTCAAGAACAACAAACTTGGATACCGCATCTGCTTCCATTTCCGGCGAAATCCGTTCTTTCAAAACAAAATGATTGTGAAAGAACTTCATCTTGGTATGGGAGGTGAGCTGACCACTATCACATCACCTCTCTTTTCATGAATCATTAAAAATTGCATTATCATCTTTGTGCTTATTTTTCTGCTCAGGGTCTCCGGTGTCCTTCTCAAACCCAATTTTGTGGCACAGAGGACAGAATCTGGTCGGGAGCGGAGAACCGCGTCGAACATCACAGGGAGTCTACCAGAGCTTCTTCCATTGGTTCAGTGATCACAGCAACCCAGGAAGGGATGACATAGCGCAGGTACAGGAAATGAAAATACATGAACAAAAGAGCACTATAACCCAGCAAATCAGTATAAGAGGGATGAAACAAAATCCCTAAATACACAGAATAAGGATGATGTTTTAAAAATCCATTGACTCAGTCTCCTTGGCTCTAGATCCTGAAGGAAGACCTGTACAGAAACCCTTTGAGGTACTACCTGACTCCGCTGTGGGAGCCACGAGAGAATGGCAGGTAATTGCCAGTCTAAAACATTTTATTTCCTCCTCCAGATTCTCCTAAATATCTTTTTAGGTTTTCCTAAATTTTTTATTGTTTTTAACCAATTTTCTTTGTCCAGCAGCGCTGCCAAACCTAAGGGCAGCAATAACGGAGACGAGTGTGTGATCATCTCCGATTCAGATGAAGATGAGGAGCAGAGTAGCCAAAACTTGGGGCAGGAGGATGATGAAGGGGATGACCAAGTCAGAGGTGAGATTTCCTTTTCAGTATCATCACACATAGTGTAAGCAATGAAAAGTGGAGTTCATTTTCTATACCGTCATGACTGATCATAATTTTCTCCCAGGCTCAGAAGAGAATGACAGAGATGATGGGGAATCCTCCTATGAGGAGAGAGATGAAGAGGAAGTGGATGTTGAGGAAGTAGAAGAGACACGTGACTCCGGTGGCTGTGAGGTCAGAGAGCAAGGACAGGAAGAGGAAGATATTGATGTCGATGAAGAAAAGAGTTAGGACCTGGTGTTATCTCAGTTTCTTTTTATGCAGAATAGCATCATTAGATTTTTCTACGATCTATTTTACTGATTGTTTTCTGGATAAATTAAGAATCTGTTTAAAATAACAAGTGGTTTAACCATGTCTTCATTGTGGATGGTACTTTCTATACATCAAAGATCATGAATATTTGCATTCAGTGTGTGCACTCCTTCAAAAACTTAGTTTCTTTAAGATTTTACACAACTTTGCGTTAACAGATTTCACTGAGAGGGCTACTGATACCCATAATACACCTGTTTTATCTCAGAACTGACTGCTTAAAGCATGGGATTATAGACTGCACTTAGTTTAGTTGTTTTTGGCTAGTTTAGAGTCCAGGTTGTTGTCGTTTTTTTTTGTCATTTTATGGAATACAGTAGCATCGTCTACCACCAACAAGTACATTTTCACAGCAGAAGGCTACGTAATCATGATCAGTTATAAAAACACACTATGCTTTCCTGTTTCTACACTTAAGGGCCTAATCATATTCGTCAGTCATTGCTATAATATTTTTGGTTAATTGTTGTTTGTAACTTTTTTTTATTTTTTTATTATCCACATTTACAGAATTCTAGCATCATGAATGGCGTTGTTATTGTCATGTCTTGTCTTATTATTGTTCATAAATTCTACCACCACATTTTAGCTGTAAGGAAAAAGGTCAAACATTCTCAAATGCACTTCGTTCTGAACCAAAACTAGATAACTCAGGGATGTTTACTCTTTTTACCCTCCTTATAGATGTGTTTTCCTTAAGTTGCATTCATTCAATTTTGTGTCTTTAATACATAATACCTTATGAATTTTTGTTTCTTGATGAACATTTAAATAATTGTAGGTTTATTTCAACTTGTGTACATAAGCAGCTAAAATCCTGGCACTGTTATTCTTGCTATGGGGTTCAGTGTCATGTGATCCTTTTAAACTACTTGTCATTTCTAGGAATTGAGTTCTACACACTATCAACACATGGATGTTTATTCACTTCAATGAATAACAATTGTAATGTTATTTAAATGAGCAAAAGTTGGCAAGGCCATCTCGTTGTGATATTTCTTTTGACAGCATGATATGTGCACTCGATACTCTGTCCAGTTAAATGCTTAGATAATGTAAAAATAGTGAATATGTATGTACACATTTGTTCCTTTAACTTCTGCCATATTCATCTTTCTTTTTTTCATATATTTCTAATAGTACTACTTCTGCTCCTTTTGCAATATATTTTTCCTTTAACTTTGGTCAGTCAGTTATTAGAGTAAAAACATTCTAAATTGTTGTTAGAGGAATCTGTAATAAGAACTGTGTTAAACATATTTAGTTTACATTGATTTTGAGTTTTGACCTGTAAAAGTTTGGTTTTAAAAAATTAAAAAGCTGTTAACTCATTGTAAGTATACTGGATTGTACTTGTTTTTCCCGCAAGGCCAGTGGTTTGTACATAATCCTTTCCCTTAAAAAGGGTTTATAATATGTTATTGAGTTATTAGGGTAGATTTGACCTACAATATCAAAGAAAAGCTATATTTTGTGTGCTAAATTTTATAGAGAACTACAATTTTTAAATGTTTTTGGTTTGGTTTTTTTGTTTTCCATGTCAAATAAAGTTTTTGTCTTTTCATTCACAAAACGGCGTTCTGTCTTTTTGGTTTCTCCAGAATCAAATTAATTAAAGCTTTATTGTTACACATATTTACTTTCATTTCTAGCAGTGTTCATCTCTAATTCCTCTAAGCTAGAAACTATAATAAGAAATTACATAATATGCAACTATCTGTGTTAAGTTTCTCTGAAACTTCTGCTTTAAAACAAATTTTTAAAAAAAATCAAGATTTCTGTTTTTAATGTCTAACACAAGGGGGCGGTATAGCAAAGAATAATTGAATCCGATGGTTCTGTTTTAAGCTGCTAGACTAATAAAAGAGCAGAGTTGTTTTTATGGATTTCATATCCAAGATTAATACCCTTCATTTCAAATGGAACAACAGCTCTGGTGCAAAATAATGGGATTCCAGGCTTTTTGTCCATAGAGACTTTGTTTTGACTTGTGAATGTGAAGCGCCTCCAGACAGCAAGCTCTTAGTTAGTTATGGGGGTCTGTGGGACTGCAAAGGCGATGAGATAAGCCCTGCTAGTGCAGCGTAGAGTGATGTCATTGTCAAATGCTCTTATCTCCATTCAGATGCCTGTGCTTAGACAGCTGTGCTGTGCTTGATCACGTGAATTGATGCATTCCATGTTTTCGTGATGAATTCAACAGTCCTTACAGGTTGGCAGCGGCTTTATCTGAGATTTGACCTTCAGAGGTCCAGCACACGTCTCTTAGGAAATGCATGGATTAAACCCAACACATATTTCCTTTAAAATATGGTAATACATGATCCACGAGGTAAAATTTACTTTGCCCTCGTCACCCTGGCTGCATGTTAACCAGTAGCTTAGATCTTGACTTAAGAGAGGTCAATGTGTAATGAAGCTTAGATTCGTATGGAAACAGCACTGCTCTCCAAACAGCCGAAGGGCAGGCATTTTTGGGCAGGCCTCAACAGAGGAGTGCCGATGTTGCAATGGTACTTAAAACCTTTGATTTTATGCTTAATGCAATGCTATAAATATTCCACTAGCAAAGGCCTGCCCTGTTTTTAAATTCAAAGCAGGCAGCGGGTGTAGAGCCATACTACTGTTATAGGCGATGTAGATACCACATGCTTTATCAAGATTGAAGGAAATATGTGATCTCCACGGAGTATGAGCTACTGTCCCACCCTCTCACAAGTGGTTTGGATCGGAAGAATATTGTATAATCATTATTCGAGAAAATAGTTGGGCTACCAATTTAAATGTTTAGAATTATGTTTTTTTTTTTTTTCTTCTTTCATTATTTTTTATTTATTTATTTTATTTATTATTTATACTTTTTATTTAAATATTTATTGTTAAATTTTAAAATATGTTGAATAATTATTATATATAACAATTATTGTGATAATATATAAAATGTACTTTTAAAAAATATATAAAATTGTATTTAAAAATATTTATAAAATATTTTAAGTTAAATAATACAATACAATCTGTATTATGAATCTGAATACGCTCCACTTCTTGTGTGTTTACTGTAGGTGCAGTGAATCTCAAAACCTTTTACATTCAAATCATGAATTAATTATATACATTATTTCCATGTTGTTGATCATGGAAATTTTGAGACTCTTGCTCATATAAGTTATAAATCATGTCTCTGTTTTTGTCAGGAAGAACATGTGAGAAACAAATATCTTAATTTAAAACATTTTTACCTATTACAATTTAAAAAAAAATATTCCTTATATTAGTCTCTCTTTACATTTCAGTAAAGTATCCATAATACCAGATCATTAGATCAAATTAGATACATTTAAATTATATAAAATCATCTGCCCCATAATTTGCATGTCAAAAAAGTGCACTAAAATAGTCAAATGTATAATGTGCAGAACTGAAGATAGAAGGTCAACGCGTGAAGGAGACAAGAGACAGAGTGTGATGGAGAGGGTGGAAGCGAGGGAATGGAAAGAGTGCGAGATAGACAGAAAGAAAGAATGAAAGAGTGAGATTAATGGTAAAGCTAATTAGCAGCGCTTCTGACAGCCCTGGCAAGCAGATAAATGGTTTTTATCAGAAAGATCATCAGTGGCAGCAGGAGTCGCAGCCTTCAGGCGTCCCCTGCAATCTTTCTACCCGTCTGCCCTCCAATATGCATTTTCACTCACTCTGTAGCGACATATGAGTATTCTGTGCATTCTGTTATTTCATCAAAAACATCCTTTTTGACTAAACAAAGTGTGTGTGTTTTTTTCTGCTTTTGTGTATAAATTACCCATTACTAGAAGAACATCATGCCTCGGGCGATTGCATTTGTAATCAAGATGAAACTGAAGTGAACTGGGAAAAAAGGGAAAAGGCACCTCGGTGGGACTTTTATCATCCCAAAATCTCATGGCACTGCATCCATCTTTGATGAGGCAGGGTGCTTATACGCTCATCCATCCTGGGCATCCCGTGGGCTGCAGCTAAGGTGCTGACAGATTTATCTCCTAAGACAGATGTATTTTAAAATCCCACACCCCTCCAGCTTTTTAACTTTTCCACGCCTCCTGTTTTCCTTTGCTTTTCTCTGCATTTTGGAGGTTAGCTCTAGGGCTGCCCTGGATACTGACTTGTGCGGGAATCTATTGGAGGTGGAGAGAACTGTTCTGAGGAAATGACACATTTTGCTTTAATGGACTTAAATGGTACTAGGGTCAATGACATGACATTAAATGAGTGGTCCTGGGATTATGTCTTTTTATAAACTAAAACCAGGAAATGAGTTAGATTATATCGTCCTGAAGTCAATGGGTTTTTTGGTTAAATGCCTGAAATAAGGTCTGTGGTGAACACAAGCAACATAAAATATATCAGTAATAGCCTCATTGTGTTTATAATAGCACTCTTGCAAACTATTCAAACTCAAACTTTTAGAAAAAATGTTTTTAAATAAAGTCACTTTGAAGTCATGTAACCGTGGATTAGCTTGTATACAGCAACCTTTAGCTTTTTATTATTTCTTACGATTGTTTGTATTCATTTAGGCTTTAAAAATCATAAAAACTGTGAAAATTATCATGATGAACAAAACATGTAAGAATCATGAACTTTTATTGGTCACAGAGCTTATTTTCATCAATAATCCAAAAGCCAATGGAATATATCATCACTGCAGCACTCTATTCATAGATATGTATCTATGGCTCTATTCATTAGTGTAATGATTTGAATAGGCGGTAACACTTTAGAAAACTGTTCCATCATTGATGAATAACGCACTATTAACATTCTAGTAACTACTATTAACTAACAAGAAACTCAGATTAACAAATTAGTAAGTAATAGTGTTCAGTTGAATGAGGTGGTTCCCTAGCTAATCATTAACTACTATTTTTTTCACTACTAAACTACTAAATACAGGCTCACAATTAATGTAAATAATAATGCTTAATGTATAATTAATTCTAAAGTGAAGATCATGGTAACCCACTAGTAATGACCGAAGTATTACCAAATTCTGAAGGAATTACTATTTGGATTAGTATTCTAAAGTGAAAGCGTGATAACTCTCTAGTAATGACTGAAGTCATTGTAAGCTTTTGAGGTTTTTGAATGTTTTTGGATAGTAATGACTCAAGTGTTACTACATCCTTCTAAAGGAATTACTAATTATTTGGATCAGTATTCTAAAGTGAGAAGCTCCCTAGTAATTAGTCACTGTAAGATTTTGAGGTTTTTGTACGTGCAATTCCTCCCGATGGATTTGGTAACTCTTGACTCATTACTAGAGTGTTACCATGATCTTCACTTTAGAATACTGATACAAGTAATTAGTAATTCCTTTAGAAGGATGTAGTAACACTTGAGTCATTACTATCCAAAACCATAATTTCTGAATTACAATTAATTTTTGCTTTGTATCATAAAGTAAAACACGTCAGCGTGGTACAACTGTTCTGATATATATATATATATATATATATATATATATATATAAATACTTTAACAGAACTGCAGCTTATTAAACTAAAAAATGCAGAAAAAAGGAAACGGCATCACACAGCAGACCCCTGCAGTCCATAGACATATAAACATAGATGCCTCATTAGCGGCTGTTTCTATGGACCGCTATAGCCATCCGCCATATTGGAACATATTGGAAGTTGACTGTGCTTCTGCAACAGTAGTTAGACGCGTGTATGAATATATCTGCAATAGACTTCAGCAGATGATTTTGCTAAACTAACACAATACAACAAGATGAAGGCATCAGCTAACATGACATTAAAAAGTTCCCATAGTATAAAAACCTGTAACATTTGAGTTAATACATATAAAAACATTTAAAAACATTTAAATCTTGATGGTTTCACAACCAGCAGCTACACAATGTTGTGGCATCATTGATTCGTATTATGAGTGATGACGCACTGACCGTTCCAAGATGGTGGGCATGCCAACGTGTCTGGAGTGGTCGAATGTGGCGTCTACGTACACATATCTATGCTGCAAACCCTCAAAACTGTGTGCCAAGGTCAATCATTTTCTTCAATAAAATATCAGATAATTTGACCTTTTTATGACTAGGCAAGGTCAGTTCAGGTTGTAAAATACCATGTGGCGTGACTCCCCCAAAACCTAATGATATTTATGAATTAATAATTAATGATACTTGTATTTGTTTAAAAAAATCCCTGAAACTTTTTTGAAAATAATAATTAAACCATATGAAACTAACATGAATACAAGCAGTCCATTTCTAAGACCTTGTAAATCACATATTTTAAACTACATTTATTAAAAGATTTTTCCTTTTATTTATTGTGACCCACTAGTCTACTTTAAAAATGAATCCATCCCCAACCCAAAACATGCACTGACACATAGCCTACAGTGTTTCATAGAAGCGTGGCCTGGATTGATGAGCGCCACATACCCGTGATGATAAATTTGTTGTTGTAACTCTTGCTTTGGGCCTGCTAATTCCTCTTTATAGTGAAAGAAATACAATCATTTCCTAAATACAAAAACTGAACACTGACTTGCTGACCATGTATGAGAACATATAGGCCTACTACTCTATCACTTTACTGATTAAAATGTGATGATTTTTGTAGACCAAATGCATTTGAGCTCTTCAAAATTTAAATACAGCCTTTTTCAATCTTTACAATGCATATTAAATCAAATAAACAAAACTTTAAAGGAGGATAAATCATGTGCTCTTCCACACAAAGGAGAGAGTTCAAATTTAGTGCTTTCACAAACATGAGACGGTCACTGAAAAGGTCTGTCAAAGTTAGTAACAAAAGGAAAAATATAGCTGTAACATTAGGTCATCAACTTTTGAGTTACCATAGCAACAGCATGTTCAGACAAGATACAAAGGTCACATATGAATTAGAAAATAAGTAGGATGCGTACAAGTCAAAATTCTCATTCTTTTTCTTGCCACACCATGTTGATTCTTTGTATTTTCTCACCAGTGTGAGTTTTTACAAATAACCTCATATATTAGGCAATTAAACTTCACTTGTTTACGTAGATGGCTGTGAAACTACGGACTGTGTAAAGTGTCTCTGACGTGGGAGAATAAGGGGCTGAATGGAAGATAGTGGAGCTGGTGGGGCTCAGTGCATTGTGGGTGAAAATCACACGGAAACCTGAACTTAAAGCTGACTTGAGTCACTTCCTCTCAGAGGAGAATAAAGGATGCCTCCCACAAAGACAGAGAAAGACAAGAAACCACCTCCACATCCGCAGCAGTATAAGAAAAGGGCACATTGTGTGATGTCATGAAAAGCAGAGCGTCTTTTTAATCAGCTGAAAAGGAAACAGTAAAACTTTTTACACACCCTTCCACTGACTTTTGAATTATATATATATAAAGGCAATATACAACATTTGTACATTTAGACTAAGCACCGGCATCCTAATGTGTGCCAGAGTGTCGGAGGCCCTAGATAAAAATGCTCACCAATGGCCTTTTGTGTCTAAAATACAGAGTCGCAAGTTTTTTTGTGCAAGAGAACATCCTTTCACCCAACCCAGCCCCTCTGTTGTGTTTTGTCCCCGTTGTCGTGAGTCACGCAGCTGGACGCAAAAGAACTTTGGGAATTTCAGAAGACTTTCTGGTGGGACAAATGGATCTGCCACAAATGCACTGCAGTGGGTCTCCTACACAACGGCTTGACAACTGTCTGTCACTGTTTACAGCAGTTAGTAATGAGGTGAGAAAGATGGACAGGACAGACCACATAGATTTCATACCATGTAAAGTGCACAGAATAAATGAGTACACCCCCTCTGGAACTTCGAAAAGTCAGCAATTACTCAATTACTTAGAAGACATGTTAGGGTTCTTTAGAGATACAATGTTCCAGCAAGTCTGCTTAATCAATTACCAAAGAAGCATGTCAAAATTATTCAGGAAAATAAGATTTTCTTATCAAGATGATAAAATGTTGTGTAGCAAAAATGAGTACACCCTCCTAAAAGTTACTAAATAAAACGACATAAAAATGTTCTGGTGTAAGTTTAAGGTAATGTTTGATCGACAGGTAAGTATGTTGAACCAAAACATTTAAAGAGAAGTAATTTCTTGACAATTAAAAGTGTTATATAGCCCACTGAATCATTCTCAGACTTAATGCTGACAACAATGGAACCACTTGGGAGAGAACTGTCAGGAGACTTATTTCTTAGCACAAAAGAGGACAGTGGTACAAGAGGATTACCAAATCATTGTTTTAAGTGTGAAAATATAGCAAAAGTAACACAGAAATTCAAAAACAATGGAATTGTGACAAGCCCCCTGAAATAATCAGGCCTTCATTTTAAGCTTTCATTTAGTGATGAGGGATTTTTTTGCTAGACAAAGAGCAGGAGAAATACCAAGCGAGTGTCTCAGAGCCAGCAAAAGCTATGAAAAGAGTGACTGTTTATTTCACAGAGTAAGATGCAGCCTGCAGAAATTACATGCATGGTTGCTGTTCTCACTGGAACTACCTACTGTAGCCAAAGCACAATAAAGTCAGTTAGCAATTTCCAAAGCCCATATTTACAAAATATAGATTCTGGGAATCAATACTCTGGTCTCATGAGACCAAATCAATCATTTTGGATCTAACAGCATCCAAAATGTTATAGTGTTGCTAGAGGAGGAGTACAGTGAGAAGTGCCTGGTTCCCACAGTAAAGATCAGTGGTAGTAAAGCTCTTATATATGGATGTATGAGTGCTGAAGGTGTGAGGGAGTTGTGCTTTATCAATGCTGTCATGAATTCACACACCACTGTGTAATTTAATACACAAACTTGAAACAGAAGATGTTACCCTTTCTTCATTCCCTGCATTGTTGGGCATTTTTTCAACATGACAATGAGGATATGCATTCTCCCAAGGTGAAAAACCTTCTGTGGACATGTATTGCACTCAATCTTAGCACTCCTGAGCACCTGTGGGGGATTCTGTAGAGATGAGTTGAGCAACACTCCCCATTAAAGATCAGGGCATTTAAGGAGCTCATCATCCAGGAGTTAAACAGGACAGATGTGACAATTTGTCATGAACTTGTACACTCCGTGCCAAGAAGGGTCAGAGCAGTTTATTCAAAGTTATGGAGGGAATCCTAAGTACTGGAATATTATACATTTGTTGAATTAAATCTAGGGGGTACTCATTTCTGCAGTCCTTAATTTAAACAAAATTGGCTAATTTACTTATTTTATGGCTATTAATGACATATATTTCTCAGTTTTTATTATGTATATGTTTAATAAATTTTAGTTTTGCCATCTTTCCATGAATTGTATTAGTGATCATAAAGAAAATACATCTTTTGTATTTGTTCAGAGGGGTGTACTCATTTATGCTGTGCACTGTACACAGTGCTGAACGCAATCGCTACAGCGGCCTCGTTCCACTCCGATGGTTTTCAGCCACACCCTGCTTCATACAGTAATTGTTAATAAATCTTTAATACATTAGCTTATGAATATGATTTCTGCCTGAGTTCTTATCTGCCGGTTGTAGACGTGAAGACCTCCCATGATTCCACGAAATCAAGGCGTCATCAAGCTATGCCTTTGTCTTGAATAAGCGACCTCTAGTGGTGAAAAACTACATATTGTGCCAATAAAGTTATAATATATACTTTTTTAATTATAAGTTTATTATATATGCAATAACTCTTGGGTAAACAAGTAAACACAATAAAACTGTTCAAATGATCAGTGATTGTGGCAAGTTGTCACGTGTTTTATATCTTGTAATTTAAAAAAAAAATTGTTTTGCATTTTACGTTTTACTGTTTCGTAAAATCGTTTTGTTTTTCTTTATTGTTTTATTGCTTACATTGTCCTAAAAAACTTATAATAAGCTGTTTAATGGCAGATTCCATTGTGACAACTTACCCCATACAATCTGACAACATGCCCCGCTATTGGTTCACACGTGTTCAGTAGGCCTGTATCTTTTTTTCCCCCTGGGTGGTGATAGAGGAAATGTTCAGTAGTTTTTTGTAACCCAAAGGTGCGAGCTTATACAGAAATGAACCATAATATTTTGGAGTAAAATTTATAATATTAAGTAATGTATTCCAACATTACTATATATTCAAGTTTTTAAGTAATATTCAAATGTATTAAATGTAAACTGCAATTAATCTAGCATTATGCACTGTGTTGTATATCTGCATTGGTATGTTCATGTTTTCCTGGCCTCTTCATGACTGAAGGCTGTTCGCTGGAAGCAGTGCTGAGGGGGGCTGGACCGTGACACTTCACCGGCGGAATAAACCAAACACCTGCCACCGCGCAGACTTTCAACAACTAGTCGTGCAGCGTGGTGGAGCTTACGTGACAAGACGACGAACACATCTTCTGTTTTGTATTCAAACTGGCAAACGCTGGAGATATTGTCACGAAAACAGCAAAACACATCTTGGCTTTTGTTGCCTTTATCTCCTCAACTGTCCAGATAACAGCTTAGAAGTATCCTGAGGAATTTCGTGCACAAACTGCAACTTTTATCGCCGTTTTTTTCGGAATCACTGACACGCCCCAAAAGTGGGAATTCAAAAGGCTAGAGCTTTATAAGCTCTTATGATTTTATGAGAAGGTTTTTGACGAATTTCAGAGTTTAAGGCACGAGCTGTGCTCACAGAGACGGCAAGGAATGTAACGATAACATCTCACCTGAGCCTCAAGACACCAAATACACGGAGCAACAGACCGACTGAGCCACGAAACCAGCAAATCAGGTGAATATACAGTACTTCTTTTATAGAGATAAACATTTTTAAACTTTGCAGTCAGAGTTGATAAGAGTTTTTGGCTTTAGGTAGATGGCACGGAATTCGTTGGTCAGGATGAAATAAATATTTGAGAGATTTAGTTTTTGTTATTGGTTGACAAATACGTCAGTTGCAAATTTGTGCGAACATGCCGAATTTTCATCATATCAATAGTGTTTACATTTTACTTTCATAATGTCGTTACCATATTTTAAAATATTGCAGTATTATTATTATTATTTTTAAAATCCATTTAAATGTTATAGAGAAACTGCATACAGAATAAGGAACATATAATCTAATCATTTTGACTAAATTGAGATAAATTGAGAATTTGGATACATTGAATTAAGGTTAATATAAGCCTTTTTCGTAAATAAAATATAACCTGTACGCACATTTTCCAGATGGTTCTTTGTGCGTTTAGCCATACAGTATGGCATATCTAAGCTTGGACTTGATTCTTTCAGTATTATATGAACAGTTTTAATGAAAGGAACCAAAATACACCTTGAACGTTAGTTCATAAAGTTTTTCATAAAATAATTAATTTATTTTGCAGATATTCTTTATTTATAGAGATAAACAGTTAACAATTCATATCATAATTTTAATTGTTAAGTTTCCTATGAATATAAAGCTTATAATTAAAAAGCTGCAATTAACATGACAGAGAAATGATTTGTCCTGCTCACATTAGCAAACTAGAATCAAATCACTCTACATCTGACAACACCTTACGATTTTGTGTTTTATACATAGTACTCTTTTTGTATATTTGGACTTTAAGAAAGAGAAATACAGTAGTCTGACATTTTGTCATTCACAAAAAAAAAAAAAGGGGGGGGGGGGCATAAATGGACACATTGGAGTTGGACTTAATGGACGTCATAGATTGCGCTTGAGCATCTATAATTCATATTCTGGCCATTCCGGCAGAGGACGACTGATGCATAATTCATGCTAACAAGAAAGTATAACAGTTTACACCTGTGAAGTTCCACTGAAAATTTAAAACAGCAAATATGCCGCTTAACAGTTTACTTGAGAGATTTAGGCTTGCATATTTTTGAGAAAGTAGATGGAAATGACTTGCATTCAGGTAAAGGCTTCTCTCACTCCCTCTCTCTCTCTCTATCTGTTAGGTTAAATGTTTAGCAATGGTTGTGTATGTGCATGTGTGTGTGTGTGTGCTTCCTTCCCTTTCCCCTCAAACCAGTGCCAGAACCAACATGTAAGAACACCTGAGTGACTGATGCTGAATATGTGAAGGAGAGAAGACATAAAACAAATCTGATCTTGCATGATGTGAGTTTCATCAAGAGCCAATGAAACACAGTAAAACATCAGAGGTTTTTTGATATCGGGTTCAAAAGTGAGGACGCTTTGAGCTGGAAAAGATGATATCAATTATTTGTTGGTTTTCGTAGCCCCTCAGATCAAGATCACAAATGTGCGTTTGCAGCTTTCAGACCAATCATTCTTTGCTCTTGTCTAATGCTAACACAGCAACTATGATCCCAGTCTGATGTCTACAGAGCCATGATACACATCTACATGAATATACAGAGAGATAACCATCTTCAGTGCCTTTTTTTACTCTCCGCTCTCATTTACCAACTTTTCTATGCAGTCTATGGTTCTCTCTCACTCTCTCTATGTCATCTTGCAGTTTGGACATGTAGTACATTCCTGGACAAGCCCCTAGACGCACTTTGAATGTGAATTTGAACCAGTGACAGCTGGCAGAGCCTGGACCGGTGTTTGTGTTTGTGTGTGCACGTGTGAGTTTGTGGAAAAGGATTAAGCAAGTTGCCTAGTGTCAAAACTTTTGCCTCCACATGTACTTTAGGTAGAACACAAAGAGCTGAGAACAGATCTGTGGTCTACACACGGGTGCTAATTTAATCATGCAACTCTAAAGTAGAGAATGCATGGACATGCAAATCCCAAGTATGCGAGTGCCTGCTGTGCTGACATCACCCACATACATCACCAGCCAGCTGATGATGTCATAAACAGGAGCCCAGGATCAGTACCTGATGGAAACTGATCTAAAAGAGGCAGCAGTTGCAGCCCTGGACTCCAGCGAGATCTTCCAAGTTATAACAACGAGCAGCGTGAGGGGGCTTTGCAGCAGCTTGGACTGATTTGCCACCTCCAGCTTTTCCTAGGCACATGGCACCATAAGCTCTTTTTAAAAAGCAGTGATTTTTTTTGGTCAGTGACCACAGCATTTTTGTTTTTTGGGGGAATTTATTCTGAAGTACATTAAATACGCAGTTCATACATAAAGTAATGGGAATTCACTAATGAATTACAATTATTTTTTTTTATTTTTTTTTTGGAAGAGCGTGAATTTAAAAATGTCAGGTTGATACAACTGATATAATGAAGAAAAAAGCCTCATTAACAGAAAACCTTAAATAATTCATCGAGAACCGAGAATATTAATCGTGGAATTAATATCTTGATTCTATTGTATTCAGTTGTCATATCAATGACATTATGTTTTCATACGCATTTATTTAACACACTTATCTACTTAATATGAAATTATAACATTTTACTCTGTTCTGTGTGACTTCAAACTCGAAGGATTCGAAGGATTACATAAGGTTAAACAAGACTACACTCTAAAACCTTAAACTAAATAACTTTTCTGTAATCATTTAACTATTATTTATCATGTAATATTTATTTTGTTTGCTGTGGGACATAAAGGGTGTTTTCTCAGTATAGTTCTATGCTGTGACTGAAAATATAACCATAAGATACACCAAAAACACAAAGTAAATTCACAAAAGTAATCAGTTTTATTAGTGTGCTATAATCCAAATCTTTAGAATCTATACGACTAAGGAACAGACCGAAATTCAAGCCTTTATTCAGTGATCTTCATCTCCATTCTCAGCAGCGACCATAAATGTTAAATCCCGCACTCGTTACAAATTAAAAAATTGGAAGCTTTACGACAATTTATGGCAGTGGTATCAAAGGCTCATTGGCTCTCGCCTTTTCGTCACAGCTTCGACATGCCGTGTTTGGGGTGATGTCCATTTTTAATGAGAAATTTGTGCCTTCAGAGAGTGGATCGGAATAACATTAGTTTTTACACATTTCTGTCCATTACGTTTTATATATTATTTTTATATTATCTATTAAATGGTTGTGTTTGGGGGTAGGGTTAATGTATCTAAAATATATCTATAAAATGGTAAAAGGGCAATTATACAGTCAGGGCTGTGTTTATCAATAGCATCGTAAGCCTAAGTAGATCGTAGAACCATTGGCAGTGGATCCAATGGTCGTAGAGACCAATGGTGCCGTTTGGTGCCTTAGCTCACAATGCTTTTGAAAAACAGCCCTGTGCAGTTGCACCGAGTGGATAAAGTTGATTAACAGCACCTGTTTTTCCTAAAATAAAACTGACACCATGTATCATAAATGCTGACCATCTAATGCAGGCCTGAAACCTCTGTCTTTGCATGGAGTTGAATGGAGGAAGGTGTGACAGGCTGGGATTTGTCTGGATGTTAAAACTCCAGGCTATATTTACAACAGTAGTAGAGTACAGTAGTTATGTTTGCTTTCTGTTCCTTCTGTTGTCTGTCTAAATCGAACTGTCTCCGTCTCTCTTCCTCGTCTTCATCCTCTCATTTACGTCCAAGCTATTTTTTCCTCCTCTCGTCCTTCGTCTGTCCTTCCTTTGTCATTTCAGCCTCTTCCTTTGTCAAAATCAATGATAAATTTAGCCTCTCTTTTGCTTTTCTTTCTATGTCCACCTTGTTTTATTTTCTTTCTTTTGTGTGGGTTTGTATAGGTTGCCTGCAAATGGGTCTAACCATGAGAGTTATGGAAACAAGACTCCTCCTGTTGCTGTGGGCTTTGTTTGTGTTTGAAGTGGCCTGCACACATCGCTCCGCTCCCAGAGTGCACCTGGCTTTTAAAGGTGAGCACAAACATTATTCATTACCTGTCTAAGCATACTCAGCCTCTCTCTTTCTCTTTTGCATACACCCACATGCCCATACGCACACACACACACACACACACACACACACACACACTTAGTCTAAATGAGGACATAACAGTCTTCTATTGTTGTTATATAAAGCTAGTTATATACAGTATGCTATAGACTAACCATAACCCACACCCTATGTCTTGAAGAAAACATTTTAGTTGTCTCCCACATGACATGCACTTAAAGTACACACTATGTACTTTACTGTGTAGTGTATGACATTTAGACAAGTTTGATAGTTCCTCCCAACTTTTTTTAAAAGATTTATTTTTGGCATTTTTGCCTGTATTATGATAGGACAGTAAGCAGACAGGAAGTGAAGTGAAGTGAAGTGGGAGAGAGAGGGGGGGACGGAATTGGGAAAGGTCCGCGAGCTGGGACTCGAACTCAGGTTGCCCAAATCCCAATGGCACTATATGTCGGCATGCTGCCCACGAGGCTATCGGTGCTGGCTCAACGTTGTCACCCTCCATACGTCATTGGGGATGTCTCATTTCAGAAAATTAACCATTAAAAAAAATTACCGTTATTCCTTGTGAGTCATAAATTATGGTAATGTCGTTATGATTTGGATTGTAATGGTTACTTTTCTGAAATGAGGCAGCCTCAATGACGTATGCAGCCGACAAATGTGCCCTCCAGAGAGACAGCATTTGTTCTTTTGGTTTTTTTTTTAGGTTAGTGCATCATTTAGTGCAGTATTTGAAGTGCACTTCTTAGTTATTGTTGGAATTTTTTGGACTATTTATACTACAAAACAACATATAATAGTATGCATAAGTAATTGGTACGCACCTTTGTAGAATAATAATAAAAAAAACATTTATTTTATGTATGAATCATGTATCCAGTTGAGGATGTACTTGGGTGTATATAGGAAGGTTTTGTCAGATTTAGTTTGTAGGAAAAATTGTATTCCCAAACTATTATGTACACACATACATACACACACACACACACACACACACGTAAATGTGTTTTCATAGTTTCCTTTCCAGTGCCAGGTATTTCTTGGCTGAAAACAAATGGTGGATGTTGTCAGCAAGGTTGAGGTGGGGTACATGTGTCCTCAACGGAGCGTATTCCAGAGAACCACCGATTCCTGTATATTGTTTATTGTTCAAAATTTCAAGAGCTCATAGTAATATTTGTCGTTTCCTAGATTTCAAACATTAGCTTTGCTATCATTCAGTATTTGTCAGCAAAATAATGTGTACTGTAATTTCAAATATTTATTCATTTAATCAGACAGGGTCAACAACTGATGGCTGAAACTGAATATATATTTAAAATATATTAAGTATTGAGTCTGAGGACAGGTAGTTTTTGATAAAGAGAAAATCAGGTAACACTTTAGTTTAGGATCCAATTCTTACTATAAACTAGTTGCTTATTAGCATGCATATTACTAGGATATTGACTGGTTATTAGTACTTATAAAACGGATATTAATGCCTTACTCTGCGTGACCATATTCAACATCCCATTATCCTGCCCAATACCTAAACTTAACAACTACCTCACTAAGCAGTAATTAGGAGCTTATTAAGTCATAGATAATAGTTAGTAAACAGTGAGAATTGGACCCTAATCTAAAGTGTGACCGAAAATCAAATGACATTTGTGTTAAGAACATTCTAGTGATCATCCCTTATTAATTTCATAGTGGAAATGTTGATATTATAAAAGCCAATGGCATGTCACAAGATCCAGTGCTGTAACTCCTTATGTGAGGTTTGCATTTCCTTTTCCATGGGTTCATCATCTTGTTTGCTGTTCTCATTCATTTCTTTTGGTTTTTAGTATCTTTCTCTTTAAGGGGAATCTGACAAAGATGCCTTGTTGTGGAGAAGTTATGAGGGATATTCCCACAGACTCTTTCCCACCATCTTCCTTTGATAATTGTACGTCTTCAAAGCATATATAAGTTTTAAATCAAAGTCATTTTGAACAATTATAGTCATTGTCAGCTGTCAAGCTAACTGTCACCCCTGTTCTTGACAAACACATACACATTCATGCAGTCACTTCATACACACACATTAGTGCAACTAATGCATACATGTATCCACATGTAACGCAGCAATTTGGAGCAGGTTGAAATATGGGCTGCTTAAAACACATGCCTGATGTAAACAGGAATTAAAAGTGTGAATCACTTAAGAGGAATCCTCTCATATGATGTTTCATCTGAATAAGCTGAAGGTGGAGAGGTGAATACCACTGTGCCACATAATTACCCCAAAGATTATGGAGCGGCCTGTCTTTCATGTGTGTGGGATTATAACCCTGCACATGATTGTTTGGAAAGTACTCTAAGATTAAAAACAGCGGTGAACATCAAAATCCAGCAACCCACCAAAAAATAAGCACAATTTTGGATTTGTTTTTGTTGTACCAGGTGGACTGTAAACAACTTTTTCCAATAGCCACATTTTCCCCAAGTCACTCCATTTGAGTTTGCTATTTCCGCGGGACCTCATTCTTTGCTATGGTACAATAACTATGACCTACATAAAAAGCTGACTTGACTCGAGTTAGCACTCAAAGCTACCATTGTTGGCCTTTTTTTTTTTTTTTTGGAATATTCTGAGGTTGTTTTTAGGTCATTTGGTAATTTTGACAAGGATATTTTTGGAATAATTTTCCTCAGAAAACTTGCTCTGTATAAACAAAAAGAACAAGAGCAATGTGTTAAGACCTGTTTGACGACTGACAATCCATTTGGACTCAAGCTTGGAAAATGACCAATTTATCTCTTCTAGTGAACCTTCTAGAATTTACAAATGTATTATTATTATCTAATTTTCATCTCATCTCATTTTATTCTTTGTAGGGATGCACAAAATATTGGTACCGTATTGATTTAAAAAAAAATGTATTGGCATCAGTCAATATTAAACACTAATTTTCAATATTTTTAGATTTAGATTACCTTTGCTGTCATCTAACACTCAATGTTAATTTTTAAAAACACTAAAAATGTATTAACGCTGTTAAATGTAATCTTTACCAAATCTCAGAATCCATTTTCACACTGTACATAATATTGTTGTGATTCCTAAAATCACTTGTACTAAAACAATTATTTTTAGTATATTATTTTTAATTTAGACAAAATTGTAAACATTTTTATCCTGGTTATTTATTGGTTATTATCCAGAATTTTATTATCGTTGCATCCCTCGTTTTGTTGCAGGAAAATTTAAGGTGGTACGTGACATGGTCTGATGATGGTTATGGACAACTGACAATAATAAAACTTTCATTGCCTCATAACCAGTAAATAGAGATTCTTTTTTACTGTGAATGGTTTTTGGTGCCTCAATTCTTAGTGACCCTTGAGATTTGGAGAATTCAATTGACCTTCCTGTTCTTCACAAACAATCCAATCAAGATGTGGGTTAAATGTGCCTTGAAGGAAATTCATAAGGATGTTAGCAGGATTCATGGAAAAAGAAAAGCGGTTTCCAATATCAATCACCTCATGTTTCATATTTCCAATTGCCCCGGGCTCATATTCCTCCTGATAAAACCTAATTGAAGAGATGACCGGGCTGAATTATACGCCCTCAGTAATTTGGATCTAACTAGTTATTGTTAGCTTTGTCTTGTCTTTCATCACCCGTCCCTGTAATTTCACTGAAACTCTTTGGCTGTGATCCAGTCAGTTTCTGCGCTGCCATTTTCCTAATTTGCAATGTATTTTATCCCCGCCAGGAAAGATTCCCCTTCCACTATTAAACCCCCTCTCACCCTAAACCCCACCCTCTCCTTCAGATCCAGAATAGCTGGGCGGAAAAATCCACTTGTCTCATTGGCCTCTCTATTTTCTGCTGTTATCTGAGATGGATTGTTCATTGTTTGCTACCGGGATGGTCTTTGTTTTGGAGGCGCCTGCAGATGAGGGAAGGTCTTTGTGTAACTCTAGAAAGTGTACCCAACTAGAGACTATGAGAAACTGGCAGAAAGAGTGAAAGAGGAACGTGATATTCTACAATGGCCCTAGTGCGTCCAGTGTATAATCTTACCTCATTATGATTATGCATTTTACTTCGGCTGTTGATCAATTTAATAATTTATTCAGATTATGATACGCTGATTAAATAATCAAATTATTGAAAATGACTTTTAATTATTATAATTGAAAGATATTATGCTATTGTGTGCTGAGTAACTGTCTTTTAAATATAATATAATATAATATAAATATTTAAAAATATATATTTTTTGCATAATATTGATAGAAATTTGAATAATTAATTTACTTTAGGAAATAAAATTTTTTGTGAGTTTAGACAAAATATTTTTTAAAGTTTTTATCTCATAAAATGTTTAATTTATATTATCTTTATTTATATTTTGAGACTGACATCTGTTTGAAAGTAGACAAGACTGTGTATTGAGTCCCTGTTGAATTCACAACAAAGACTTCCTGCAGGATGTTGTATCACTAGATCTTACGTGTCTCACCTTTGTACCAGTGTCTTTCACCCATGATTGTAGTAAACCCTGTGCTGTGTCCACTTTGGTCCAGTGCTGGTTTGGCAGTGGTGCTGTGTCCGGTGTTCTTTCCTGACGATAAAGGGAAGAGTGAGGAACAGGATTGTACACAAACTCTTTCCCTTTTGCCCACCCAGTTCCGTGTCCAACAGATATCCGATCATTAGCGGTTATTTTAGCACCCTCTCCAGAGCATCCTGTAAACACACTCACAGACACACTCAAACATATAGGCTATTTACTTTTACAACATTAAAGTCGTCATCAAAATGCTCACATTTCCTGTGCATAAACGTTTCCGTGGGTGTATAAACATCCCTACGGATGATTGTCCATGGAAAGATGACAAAGCTCATTGACAAATTTGTTCTCTGCTTGTAATTTCAAGTTTTGGTAAGTGCTATTTAAAGGCAGCCTTACATTGCACTGTGAAAGGCTACAGTGAGCTTGAATTAAGCTTCATTTGAATGCTCAGAACATTTACAGGCACTGCCACCCAGTAGGTCAGCGCTTGAAATATTTAGCCCTTAAAAGCTCATCAGACACACTGAAAATGGCTCAAGCTTTTTAACCCACTCTTACATTCATTTCGACTTAATAAAACACAAAGAAAGTGCTGCATTGACTGATCTACAGAAAAATGCAAGCCTGAGAAAATGTTGCTCTGTAAGGTGATAAAACAAATTTCTCAGCAATAATATATTTCATATACTGATTGTAATCTGATTGACACCTCGAGACAATAATATTAATAATATTAATATTTTACTGCTTAATATATTTGTTGGACCATGAAACATTATTCTTTGATGAATAGAAAGTTCAAAAGAACATAATGTACTTGACATAATGTACTTCGTTTAGGAGTCACACTTGGCTTCTTCACAGTCAAAAGTGACCGAAGCCTTAAAATGTAACCCAGGAAAACCAATGTAATACATTTTTGTTCAATAATATTCTTTGATTATTAGAAATTTGAGGGTATTTTTTGATACTATGCAATATTATTAGCTATTTTTCCCCATTTAAAATAATATAAAAAAAATGTTCTAATATATTTTTAATAATTTTTTTCCATGTTAAAATAGAGACAAGGCATTTAAAATCCAATTTTCTGAAGGTAGATTAGTGCCATTTGGTGGGGGTAAAAAAATAAAAACTTTTGTAATGCCATGTTGTAACCACTAGATTCCTATATAGTTCTATAACAGTAAAGTGGCTTATAAATTAGCTAGAGTTTTTAGATAAATACTTATTTTTATTAAGTTGTGGATTTGGATTTATACTTAGACATTCTCAAAGACTACTTTTTGGCAAGGTTTAGATTTATTTATTTATTTTTTAAATGTTGATTTCAAGTGTCAGTTTTTGCATTAATTTTACTACAGTCAAACCTGAACACTGAGGAGAACATTTTTTTACACATAGCATCAAAATTCAATAAAAATGTAACAAAAATTAACAGGTATGCTTTATCAAAAACTGCTGCAATCACATGACTTTGGCGCTTTGAATCACTGATTTGATTCGTAAAGCTCTGAAGCTTCATGAAGCAGTGTTTTGAAATCAGCCATTACTAGATATTGTTAAAAAGTCGCTATTTTGTTTTTTTGGTGCACAGAAAATATTCTCATCGCCTTATAATATTAAGGTAGAACTAATGTACTCAAATGAACTGATTTAAATCAGTTTAAATGTTTTTAGTACCTTTATGGATCTTGAGAGAGGAAGTACCATTGCTGTCTATGCAGGCCTCACTGAGCCATCGGATTTAATAAAAAATATATTAATTTGTGTTCCAAAGATGAATGAAGGTCTTAGGGGTGTAGAACAACATGAGGGTGAGTAATAAATTACATTATTTTCATTTTTGGGTGAACTAACCCTTTAACATATCTGAATCATGTCCATGATTTTTTATGTGTTCACATAGCTAAGGCGACAAAAGTCACCAAGCTTCATCCCATTTTAATGAAGCACAAAAATTTTAAAATTTCAAAACGTAAAAGTTTTTAGTGATTTTTGACCGTAGAGGCCCAGAGGGTTAAAATGGCAATGTCAATTTAATGCATTCTGGCTGAATAGAATCAATTTTCTTTAAAAAAAAATCTAACTGACCCCCAAACTTTTAATGGTGGTGTATTGCATTTTAGTTTAGTATAACAGGATGTTCATGATGTTACTGGACATGATGTAGATGAATCTAGTCAGGAACAGATGCAAATCAGTGTATAATTAGTCATCTATGAATGTAGCTTGCTAAAGAGCTACAGAACTTCATCCTCAAAGGAGAGCATGAAATTGTGTTTGTGTGTGTGTGCCAGATTGGTCCTGCACAGGGGAAGAAATAGAAAAGAACAGTTTGTTTTAAAAGTGTTCATCCTGAGCGAGGAGTGAGGAATTTATAACAGAATTTTTGGGTGAACTATTCCTTTAAAATCTTTCCTGTCTATTATTAGATGCTGACGTCTCTTTCAGGCCTGAAATCAGCTAATCATAATTCATAACCGACACAAGTCTACGCTGTTAAACATTCACACAACATTAACTGCAATCCTTGCATCAGGGTCTGGGGTTCTTTTGAAGTCCTGTGACAGCCTGCAAGAATGTCTGAGTAAACGGTTCATTTTAACTCCGCTGAATTTCTTCATTTTAATCTTTGCCTTTGAGACTGAATACTTGGCCCACATGTGGAAGTGTTTTTCTATTTGCTGGCACTCAGGAAATGTTTCTGGAACTGTGTTAAGTGCAGTTTGCTCCCAAGAGTCACCAACTTGCGCTTCTCGGCTCTTCCTTCCACCTTCAAGAAGAGCTCGCTGAGGAGGGGCGGCCCAGAACACTGCTGCTACAAGATTTTTATTTTAATGACTTCATCTGGAAAAGTAAATGCCCACAGAACTATGTTTACCCAGGGGCGCGGGAATATGTTTTAGGTTGGGGGTGCTGTGTCGATTATTTTACTTAATAAAAAGAAACATTTATTAAGTATATAAAACGCGGGGTGGGGGAACTCCGGTAAACAACAAGCAAATCGCTGAGAAAAAAAGACAAAACAAACAAACAAACAAAAATAGCTGAGAACACTGCATAGCCCATACACCAGGACATTTGACTACACGGGGAATACATTAGACTACGCGTTTAAACAAATAAAAAGTAAAAAAAAAAAAAAAAAATTATTATTATTATTTTTTTTGGGTTCAGTACATCCATGAGATTTCCATATTCCACTTTTAAGTTACGTGTCGCCTAGTCACAACCTACAGATCCTAGCATAAACAGTGATATATTATAATATTTGTTATTAAAGTATCAACAACATTCAAAAACACAGAAGCAAGCATAGGCATTGCGCGTGCATGATTTGGCATGGCAAACGTTCCCTTATAATCACTAAAAAGATGAAAGTTCGTTGCGATCTCACAACGCTTCAATGACTGAACAATGATTCTTTAATAATGTCTACACTTTTTAATCAGGATTTGCCAGCATGCAAAGCATTCAGTGCTTAACAAAAACTCCGGCGTTTTAAGTGGTGAGCGGAACGTCTCATTGCGTTCCAGAAATCAACAGAATTGTCTGTGATTGGCTATATTGCTCAACGCTACAAAACGTTATTGGAAACTCTGCTTATGCTTGAGCCCGTAAAGAGTTTTTATTTGTTCATTTTTATAGCCCATTTAAAGTGTTTATTACAAACAAATTATTAAATGATAAAAATGAATAAATGTAGGCTATCTGAACAAAAATTTGCGTTGCATTTACTGTCCTGTGAAAACGGGGTGCGTTTGTGTTTACCCTATAACACTCTGGGTTTAGTCAGATGAGTGACGAGAGAGTTAAGAGCACCCCCTATAGGTGAATCTCTATTTTAGTAGTAAATTTATTGAGCAGTGTTTCTTACCCTTTCTGTTTTATGTGTCTTTACTGGCTCAAAAACTCATTATTTACTCCAAATGCAGCCAGAAAATAAGCTAAATAAGCATTATCATTCATATGATTAATATTATTATTTAAGTGGCTATTATTACAGTGTGTCACTTAAAAAAAGATTGATAATTTGTAAAGAGTATATAAACTTGCCTTGTACAACTTTTTTTTAACTGTGATAATAATAAAAATGTTTCTTGAGGACAAAATCTGTATATTAGAATGAGACTGAATACTGGAGTAATGGCTGCTAAAAATTCAGGATTAAATTACATTAAAAAAGTTCATTTGAAAAGTTATATAAGATTCATCATTTTATTTCCTATGCTTCTCTTTTGTCATTCATCAGAGCTAATGGACACTCGGACAGCAAGGCCTTTCAGTTTCTCCTTCAACACCAGTGACTACCGGATCTTGCACGTTGACCCAGACCAGGGGCGGTTGTACCTGGGCAGCCGTGAATATCTGGTCTCTCTAGACATGCAAAACATCAACAAAGAGCCTCTCATTGTAAGGGATGATTCAAATGAATCAATTCTATTCACAACAAAATAACATGAAGCAATTATCACCCAAACACTGACCCCAAAAGAATTGAAGTGTCAATGAATTCTTCTAATGCTGTGGGTGTTTTATGTCTGTAGATCCACTGGCCGGCTCCAGCTCAGAGAAAGGGAGAGTGTCAGATGACTGGGAAAGGCAGGCATGTGAGTTTACATCAGTTACTTTGATCAAACCATCCTAGTAACTGAATCACTAAATAGAATGTGACACTCCTGATCTGACCAATATCACTTTAACAGTGGTTTGTGTGTGTGTTTTCAGGGAGAGTGTGCTAACTTTGTGCGTCTGATTGAGCCGTGGAACAGGACTCACCTGTACACCTGCGGCACAGGAGCTTATAAACCCATCTGCACTTTCATCAACAGAGGCTGGAGAGCTGAGGTACACACACACACATACATATACTGTATATACTTATATATACACACAACACAACCTTCAGTAACAATAAACCAAATGCTCTCCCTGTTCTGATGTCCACAGGACTACCTCTTCAGGCTGGTTCCTGGTTATGTGGACTCTGGAAAGGGAAAATGTTCTTACGATCCAAACCAGGAGAATGTTGCAGCCCTGATTAGTAAGAAACGATGAATGAAGATGCCATATAACTTTTACATTTAATGTAATTGATCCTTCACTAAGCACATTATTAGCCAATCCTACTGTAGCAACTGTTGTCGTCTGTCATCTGTCACAGAATCAGAACAAAATCATAACTTAACATTACGGAATCATAACTTAACAGAATTATAACATATCTTAACATAACAAAATCAGAACATAGCATAGTATAAAAGAATCATAACATATATAACATTTAACATAAATGAATCATAACAGAGAATAACAGCACAAAAAAATCATAACATACCACACTACAGAATCATAACATATAACAGAATCATATCATATCATAACATAACATAACATAACATAACATAACATAACATAACATAACATAACACAACAGAATCATAATATCATAAGGTAACATATTATAACAGAACAGAACATAATATAGCATAAAAGACTTCAACAAAATCAGTCAACTTGACAGAATCGTAACATAACAGTGTAGAAGAATCATAACATCAAAACAGAACAGAATCAGAACAAAATCATAACTTAACATTACGGAATCATAACTTAACAGAATCATAACCAATCATAACATATCATAACAAAATCATAACATAGCATAGTATAAAAGAATCATAACATATATAACATATGATAACATAACCGAATCATAACAGCATCACAACATACCAGAACATAACAGCACAAAAAATCATATCACATACAGGATCATAACACGATGATAATATTAGTATCCTTACTGATATTTATATTTTACATATGCTTCAAGGTAAACACTGCTAATAACTTGGTGCTAATTTGTTTACATATTGATTCAGGTCATAATAGATATACTTGACTGTGATGAGGTTTTGGCTTGGCAGTTTTATCATGCTAAATAATTTAACAATTACTGTAAATAAATAAAATGCTTTGCAACATCAATTCATTCTAGCCCATATATTTTTAAATAATATGAAGGATATAATAATGAAATTATATACATTTTAATTTACCATAAGCATATTTTACTAAAAGTCATGCTTGTAAATATGGGAGTCTCAAATTTATCTCTATCTGATGTTCTGTAAAGCATGAAAGATCAACAGAACTTATCGAAGGGTAAATATCCTGTCTGTGTCATCACAGAAAAGTTCACCAAACTTCACAAATCATCTTAAACATGTAGCTTTCACTTGTACTCATGAATTAATTTATCACCTTTCCTACATAGATGGAAACCTGTATGCTGGAGTGCCGGTGGACTTCATGAGCACTGATCCAGGAATCTTCAGGACCATGGGGAGCCGGCCAGCTGTGAGATCAGAGCAGTATGACTCTAAGTGGCTGAACGGTAAATAGCTTGGCTGTTCATATTTGGATTGGCAGATGTAATTTTAATTAGATTGACAATAAATATTTGCTCAGCTGTTTTAGTTTCCATTAAATATTTGGATGGATGTTACATGCACGCTCTGTTTATTTCCTAGAACCTGTATTTGTTCACATGAAACAAATTCCTGACAGCTCAGAAAAGAACGATGACAAGCTCTATTTCTTCTTCCGTGAGAAGAGTCTGGACTCGGGTGGAGGAGCGAGTCCAAGTGTTTTAGCCAGAGTGGGCCGTGTGTGCCTGGTGAGCAATGTCCTGCTTTACGTAAACCAGAAACAGCAGATGCACAGGAAGCAATTCAGAGTTCTGTCAGTTAATAACAGCTGTTTGTGTTTCATCACAGAATGATGAGGGAGGACAGAAGTCTCTTGTGAACAAATGGACGACTTTTCTTAAGGCCAGGCTGGTGTGCTCTGTGATGGGAGATGATGGGGTGGAAACCTTCTTTGATGAACTGAGTGAGTGCTGTTTTCTTTATGTTATCATTTACTAGTAGTATAACAGTTTATTCTGTGTTGCATAGCAGTTTTGAGATTATTGTGCCATCTAGTGGTATTAAATGTGCCAAGTATTTCAGATATAGCAAATGGCTGTTGTTTTTTTCAGTGATGCATACTTAATATCTGAATTTTCACACATTTTTTAAAAATGCTTTTCTTCTCCATTACAGGGGATGTGTTTATCCAACCTACCCAGGATGAACGAAACCCTGTGGTATATGGCGTCTTCTCAACTTCTGGGTACACACCTGCTTTGTCATTTATCAACACATATCAACACATGTGCTATGTCCAGAATCTCATACTGTATAGTAGGTACTACATTTGGTTTGAAACATGACTGGTAAATAAAGTATTTATATAGTTTTATATAGTATGAACTACATCCACCATGTTGTTATTGTCATGTGATCTTCAGCATCAGTTGCGTCGCTTCACCTCCATTCACAAATTCATTCCCGTGGCCTCATGGGATAGTAAAGTATCCATCTCATACGCACTTCAGAATCTCACCCGAAGGAGTAGGTCATCCGGATACTGGTTTATAAATACTATTAATTCAGACATATTGCTCTGCTCACATACTATTTTTTGCCTACTGTATGGTGTGGAAGTAGGGATATTCGGACACAGTAATAATGTAAAATTGTTGTCATTTCTGACTTTTTTATCTTTGTGTGTGTATGTGTGTTTTAACTTCACCCAAAATCTGTTTTCTTACTCTTTGAGTGTTGTTTGTTTCTGGATCTGTGATTTTCTTTTCTTTTTTTTCTTTTTTTTACTCAACTGTCTTGTTTTTGTCTCTTAGCTCTGTGTTTAAAGGCTCAGCCGTGTGTGTCTACTCAATGGCTGACATCCGAAATGTCTTCAATGGCCCTTTCGCCCATAAACACGGGCACAACTACCAATGGACTACATACACAGGGAAGATTCCCTATCCACGTCCAGGAACAGTGAGTTTTGGTCAATTTATATCTCAAGCATCATGAAAATTCTGTAATTTCACCCAAAATATTTGTCATTTGCATATGCCTTTGTGCTTCTTATCATCCATCTTACAGTATCTATGGTATCTTTTATTGCTGTAAGGCTATTTTCTTTGAAAGACAGAAGCAAACCCAGAAGCATGTACATTTATCTGACTGACTCTCCCTCTGTTTTCCGCATTAGTGTCCAGGAGGCACATTCACACCGGGTCTTAAGTCCACAAAAGAGTTCTCAGATGAAGCAGTTAACTTCATACGTGCTCATCCTCTCATGTACCACCCTGTGTATCCCATTCACAAGCGCCCTCTGGTGGTGCGCTCTGGTGTAGACTATCGCTTTACTACTATTGCGGTGGACCAGGTAGATGCTGTGGATGGCCGATATGAGGTTCTCTTTCTGGGAACAGGTGAGAATGGCATCCTCTGATTTGCTGAAATTGGTTAAGTTTCTTGAATATGTTAAACTTGGGATAGTGTAGCCTACGTGTTAAAGTCGACATGAGATGAAAATTCACCATATCGGTTTTAGAGATGTAATGCAGATTCTGGTAAACATATTGTGTAAACTGTGTATGACTTTTCTGTCACCCCACAGATCGTGGTACGGTTCAAAAAGTTATAGTCCTGCCCAAGGATCCCACCACAATGGAAGAGCTCACTTTAGAGGAAGTGGAAGTTTTCAGGGTAAATATATATTTTTTAACATTTTTCAGACATCAGAATTTTAATGTTATATTAAAGATAAATAAATAAATACAAATAAATAAGTACAATACATAATAAGATGTAAAAAATATAATAAAGTATACTTTTCTACTCCTTTTTATTTACAGACACCTGCTCCTGTCAAAACAATGCACCTATCAGCCAAAAGGGTAAGAGTAAAAAAAATAAATGTAACAAAAGAAATGAGTTCTAAATATAATAACCTTTAAGGATATAATTAAAAAAACGTATTACAGAAATCATAAAATTAACAGTGATATGGCTTTTTTTTTTTTTGTAGCAACAGCTGTACGCATCTTCAGAGGCAGGTCTTACCCAGATGTCTTTGCACCGCTGTGGAGTGTATGGAAAGGCCTGTTCGGACTGCTGTCTGGCCAGAGACCCCTACTGCGCCTGGGATGGAGAAAACTGCTCTGCCTTTACACAAGCCACCAAAAGGTCAGAGAACCTGAATTCTTTGAAATTGCACTTACTTCACTTCTCTCCTCACAGCTGAATCCAGACGAGAAGGTTCTTATAAGAACTTTATAAGGGGCTTATGTGAGTCCCATTTCATAGGACAGTAAAATGATGTGATAATTATATAATTTTTTTATTATTTCATTCAGGAGGAGCAGAAGGCAGGATGTTAAACATGGTGACCCTTTGCGTCAGTGCCGGGGCTACAATGCCAAAGGTGTCAAAAACACTCAGTTCATCTACAAATATTAGCTTGCAGGTTTATAATAAGGTCAGTCTGATGTATTTGTATAATTGGACACAGCATATGACCATAATCTTTTGCTGTGTCTGCTAGTGGAGAGGAGACTGAAGGAGAAAGTTCAGTTCGGAGTGGAGGGTAGCAGCACATTTCTGGAGTGCGTGCCGCGCTCTCCTCAGGCCACTATCAAATGGCTCTACCAGAAGGAGGGAAGACGAAAACTGGTAAGATTGCATGCTTTTACTTTATTTCAAACCACCAGTCACTAACCAGCCAAATAAAACATTAGTGTATATATATAGTAATTTTGTTGGTTAATATACAGTGCTGTTCAAAAGTTTGGGGTCAGTAAGATTTTTTTTGTTTGTTTAAAGAAATTAATACTTTTAAATACTTTTATTAAATTGAACACAAGTAACAGTAAAGATGTTACAAAAGATTAAAATGTTACAAAATACTTTTATTTCAAATAAATGCTGTACTACTAAATTTCTTTTCCATCAAAGGTGCGAATTTAACTCGTGCACAAAATTGTAATGTCACATAAAACATTTGCGAATAAAGCAGCATTTGCATCCCATGTGTTCAAGAGAACAAAATCGTCACTTCCTGGGAATTTGGTGCAAAATATCTGTAAGTGGTGTGGAAAAATGTCTTCTCTTGCATCCAGATGTGAGACACTTCTGGGAAGTTTTATTTAATTGGTAAATGTGTTTCCATCGTAGTTTTTTAAACGTTTTAAAAGTCTTACCGACTTCAAACTTTTGAATGGTAGTGTATAGTCATATATATTATATATATGCAAATGGCTTTGATTATGTTTACAGCTGAATCGAGATGGGGAGGTTCTTAAGACTCCTCAGGGGGTCCTTCTGAAAGCTCTCACCAAAGCAGATGCAGGCCAGTATCATTGCCTGGCCACGGAAAATAACTTCAAACACACGCTGGCTCGTGTCTCTTTACGGATCCTGGATCGGGACATCGCTGTAGCCCTCACCACCCCCGATGAGGAGGAAGAGGCTTCGAGGAGCCATCACAAAGACCAGCAACAGCACCCTGCACCTCCTACCCCAGCGCTCCTGTTGGAGCCTGAAATGCGTCTGATTCAGCAGTACTGCCAGTCCTACTGGGAGCAGCTGACGGCTGGGGGGAACTCTCAAGCTGACCTCCCTAAACGTGCAAATCGCAGACACACAGAAGCACT
Organism: Elopichthys bambusa; assembly: GCA_037101425.1. NCBI lineage: Eukaryota > Metazoa > Chordata > Actinopteri > Cypriniformes > Xenocyprididae > Elopichthys > Elopichthys bambusa. The sequence continues at coordinate 14,532,866 of CM074446.1, forward strand.
GAAGGCTAGTGGGGAGTGAGGAGGTTGTTCCAAGCAGATCATGGACTTGTATAGGTTAGTTCATGTGCAAGTGGCACCTAAAAGTATTTGGACACATTTGGACACGTGTTCAAAAGGAATCAATATTAATTCATAACACTTAAAAAGGAAAATTTATTATTTTAACTGTACCTGCATAGGATAATTCATGAACAGTGGCCCCAAAAAGTATTTGAACACTATTGGACAATTAAAAATTATCTAATTTTTACAAAATTCAAAAGTTATATATATAAAAAAAATTGTTGACACTTAAAAATGAATAAATCTTTACAGTGTTAAAAAATTAATTAATTAATTAATGAACAGTGGCTCCATATATTTGGAAATTACTTTTAAAATGGATCAAAATTTCATTTGAAAATGAATTTTTACAGTGTTTAAAATTAAACAAATTAATCGAATTAATTAATTCATGAACAGTGGCTCCAAATATTTGGAAATTACTTTTTAAAATGATCAACATTTATTTTGGACACATACAAATAAATACATTTTCACATTTTTCAATATGTAAAATGTGTATTCATTTATTCATTCATAAATGTCCCCAAAAAAGTTCATTTTGACAATGTTCAAAATTAAAAATTAATTAACTGTGTCTGTTCTTTTGAATTTTGCCACCTGGTTTGATATTTTGTTATCTAATGCAAAATGAAGTGTTTAAATTCTTTTTAGAGTCGCTGTATGTAATCCTACATTCATTGTTCATTTATTCACTGATCCAAAGTTAAAGTACCTGACCATTCGTCTGTTGTACTGAGATTGTAGTCAGTGTTGATTTAGGACTGAGCATTTCCACTTGCCACAGTGATGTGACTGCATTTCAGTATTATAAACAGGTGTAAACTTTTACTAACCTCACAAATATGACCTTACAGTCATTACATACTGGCTTTAATTACCAATAAACCATAAAGCACCTTTAAAGAGGATATTACCTCATAAACTTTGAAAACGTTCCACTGTCCTGTAGTCAGAAAAACAAAGTTGCCTACAAATTCATTGTTAAATCACTCAATCAGTGGGCCAGTGCAATTTCTAATATTCCACCTGGATTATGTAATATAAATGTTTAATATTAATATATGTATGGATTCCAATAACTGGGTTAATAATGGCACCAAACATCTGCAAGAACACTACTTGCCTTCATGTCTGTGTGACTGTGGCTGCTTCTCACTATTTGTAATATATATTTATTTGAAGTTGTATATTTTTTATGGGATGATACTTGTTGCTAGAGGTGGAGGGCATTTTTGCATGATTGACAATTTGAATATGTTGTTATATTTATTTAAATGCATTCAAAATGACTGACTGTTTAGGAAATAAGGCTTTTATGCTGTGCATTTAGTTTCATGCTTTGTGGCTGGTTGAGCAATCACCATTCAAGCAAAAACAAATGGTCAAATTAGTTCACTCAGATAATATCTAACACTGGAAATATTTCACAATATTCGTGTCCTTTTTTAGTAGAATGGTAGAATAGTCCCGGTGTAAAATACAATGTTATGTCTTGCTCTTAGATGTTGATGTCTTAGATGTCTTGTAAGAAAAAATAAATATAAAGAGCAATAATTCATGAGCCATAGATTCATTCTTTTAATTCACATTTGAGTATATTTACATATGGTAAATACATTCAGTACTGATTAACATTAGATTGTAGAAATACACTAGCTAATTAACACACATTTAGAAAATCTAATAGTACATTTTTAATAACCAGCTGTGTCATTTACAGATAATACCTACACAACATAAACCTTGCACGTTTACATTTCAGTAAGCTATCAACTTTACTATTCACATTGACTTGTTCCAGTTTCTTTGATAACCTTTTCATAGGTCTGTTGTATTGAAAAAATCAAATACACTCACAGAGACTAGAGAGAGATCCCTAGGTATGCATGACATATTGGTACCATATCAATTTTTTTTTTTTTTTTAAGTTATTGGCAATGCAGATATTGGATATTTAATTGTGCATGCCCTTTTTTTTTCCACATTAGATTACCTTGATCTTTGCTGTCATGAACACTCAGTTAAGTCACATTTAAAAAAAAAATAAAAAATACAATTTTAACAACACTGTTAAAGGCAAAAATGAAAATTCTGTCATTAATTACTCATCCTTATGTTGTTCCACACCCATAAGATTTTTGTTCATCTTCAAAACACAAATTAAGATATTGTTGATGAAATCCGATGGCTAGGTAAAGGCCTCCATTGCCAGCAAGATAATTAACAATTTCAATGCCCATAAAGGTACTAAAGACATATTTAAAACAGTTCCTGTAACTACAGTGGTTCAACCTTAATGTTATGAAGCGACGAGAATACTTTTTGTGTGCCAAAAAAGCTAAATAAGGATTTTATTCAACAGTATCTAGTGATGGGCGATTTCAAAACACTGCTTCATGAAGCTTCGAAGCTTTACAGATCTTTTGTTTCGAATCAGTGGTGCGGAGCATGAATCAAACTGCCAAAGTCACGTGAACCATTGAAATTTCGAAACGCTTATGACATAACAAAGCCTCGTTTACTGAAATCATGTGACTTTCACGCTCCGAACCACTGATCAGAAACAAAAGATTCATAAAGCTTAGAAGATTCATGAAGCAGTGTTTTGAAACAAAAAAATGCCTCACTGAGCCATCGGATATTATCAAAAAATATCTTCATTTGTGTTACGAAAATTAACGAAGGTCTTACAGGTGTGGAACAACATTAGGGTGAGTAATTAATGACAGAATTTTCATTTTTGGATGAACTAACCCTTTTAATGTGATATCAAAGCAAAGCTCAAAATATCCATTTTTTCATACATTATATTATAATGTTGTGATGCCTAAAATCATATGTTACATTTTAAACAACTGATTTTAGTCATCAGTGTTGTATTTTTATTTTATTTGGGAATAATAATATAGAATATTAATATCAGCCATTTATCGGTTATCGACCATAACATGAAAATTATTATCACTTAACTTGGCTACCCAAGTACATGTATTGAAAATATTTCAATTACAACAGTATTAATCCCACTCTTCATCATCATCCTCTTCATCATCAAATTCATCGTCATCATCTACAAAATATTAAAAAGCAGAAAAGGTTAAAAATGCATGCATAAACAACTGAATCCAGCAGACCAACTTAATGTCTGAACGTTATCATTTACACATTGTGTATATTGTGTAAATATTAATATAAAAGTACTCCTTTTCCTTTTATAATTACTATATATATATATAAAAAAAATTTAAAAAATCTTGGGTGTTACCAGATGAATGAATGACTTTACTCCTCTTCTGCATCACCATCATGAGAGCTCCAACTATTCCCTCTCCTGAATCCAGTGCAGGTGAAGGGGGTTCTGAGCTCACGCTCACCTGGACAAGAGATATAGCTTTATATATAAACATATATGCAAACATTATCGGAACCTTATTGGTGCTTAGATCTTGTATGGAAGTCACCTGCTTTGAACACCAAATTAAATTTATTGCTTCAGCAAAATAAAATAATTTTGAGGTCAGTGTTTATTTTATTTTTAAAAAATACATTCATTTTGGAGTCACACTTGTGTTGTTCACGGTCAAAAGTGACTGAACACCTGAAACTTCTACTGTTTTTTATTTTCAGTAAAATCAATGTAATATATTTTGTTCAATATTTTTTCTTTTTGTTTTTCTTTTTAATATTTACGCAATAATTATGCAAACATTCTTACTGAAAATAATAAATAAAAATAAATAAATTATTGATAATTTATTTTTTAATTAAAGCTTTATTTCATGTTAAAATAGAGACAAGGCCTTTAAGAACCGATTATTGAAGGCAGATTAGTGAAAAATAAAAAATAAATTTAAAAAAATCTGTAATGCCATGGTGTAACCACTAGATTCTTATATAGCTCTATTCAAAAAGGCCTGTAAATTCCCTATTTTTTTTAAGACAAAAAACTTTTTAAGACAAAAAAAAAAAAACTTAGGTTGTGGATTTGGATATATATTTAGACATTCTCAAAGACTATTTTTTGTCAAGGATAAAATATTTTTTGTTTGATTTTAAGCTTTGAATGGTGACTGATTTTTTCAAGACCATTTAGCTTTTTCGAATCAAGTCTAAAATGACCGAACACCAGAGGGTTAAAAACATTAATATTGTGAAAAATATCATTTTAATATATTTTAAAATATTATTTTATTATATTTATTCCTGTGATGGCAAAGCCCAGTTTTCAGCATAATTTCTCCAGTCTTCAGTGTCATGTGATTCCTTCAGAAATCATTCTAATATGCTGATTTGGTGTTTAAGTAACATTTCTTATTATTAAAGGGTTAGTTCACCCAAAAATGAAAATTCTGTCATTTATTACTCACCCTCATGTCATTCCACACCCGCAAAGCTAATAAAAAAGCTTTCTGGGCATTGAAAAAGGAAGTCTTAATTGCTGCGATGCAGGCCTCACTGAGCCATCGGATTTTATCAAAAATATCTTAATTTGTGTTCTGAAGATGAATGAAGGTCTTATGGGTGTGGAATGACATGAGGGTGAGTAATTAATGACAGAATTTTCATTTTTGGGTGAACTAACCCTTTAATGTTGAAAACATTATGTTTGTGGAAACTGTGATAGAATTTCAGGATTATTTGATGAATATAAAGTTTAAAAGACAGCATTTATTTGAAATATATACTTTAGTAACATTATTTGTTTTTACTATCACTTTTGTTTAATTTATTGTGTCCTTGCTGAATAGAAGTATTCATTTCTTACAAAAAAAAAAAAAATTTTGTAATAACCCCAAACTTTTGAATGGTTGTATAGACACTCACCTTTTTGAGCTTCATTCCTGATTGTATTTGGGCTAGTAATGCTCCTCTACCTACTTCCCCACTGCTGGATGCTGGAGGTGAGGAGTCGTTTCCAAAACTCACTGGAGGAGGAGCAGCAGGAGGTGGAGGAGGAGGTGGCGGAGGTGGACCACCTGCACTGGGTTTGGCTGAGACTGGAGGGGGTGGAGGGGCGAAGCCTGAGGAATTGCGTTGGGGAGGAAAGCTGGATGTAAAGTTACGATGTGGAGACACAGAATCAACAAAGTCTTTAGGTGGAGGTGGAAGAAATGATTCACAAGGTGGAGGAGGGAAAAAATCAGATGGGGGAGGAGGTAGCGGCATTTCAGATTGTGGTGGAGGTGGCATATATCCTCTATCGTCTCTTGGAGGTGGGGGTAAGGGTGCACTTCTCACTCCTGGAGGTAGTGGTGGGGGAGCTGCCTCAGCAGGTTGGGGCGGCAGGAAGCTACCTCGCCTTTCGGACATTTGTGGTCCAGGTCTCTTTCCTGGAATGGGTGCTAAAGACTCCCTACGTTCTCCTGGGAGTGGTGGCGGGGGCACGCCTCCACTTCGACCTCCAGGTGGAGGCGGTAAGGGTGCGCTGCGGACTCCTGGAGGTTGAGGCAAGGGCCCAGTACGCCCACCGGGAACAGGTGGCAAGGGCCCTAATGATCGGGCAGGCGAAGGACCACCGCGGCCCTCAAGTGTTTGTGGTGATCCAACTGCTCTTGGAGGTGTGGGTGGAAGGGAACCTCGATGGGATGGTGGAGCAGGGGATTGTCCGGGGGCAGGTGGTAGAGGCCCCGTTCGACCTTGAGGTAGCGGCGGTGGAGCTGAGGAGAACCCGGATGGCACTTGAGGAAGAGAACCCCGATGCCCACTAGGAACAGGACGGCGAGTAGAATCTAAACAAAGAAATATTAAAAAATACACTTAGAAAAGAGGTGCCCAATCATATTCCTGGATATCTACCTTCCTGCATAGTTCAGTACAAACCCTTCTCTAACAAACCTGTCTGTAATTATTACGTTCCTGAAGATCTTAATTATCCAGTTCAGATTCATTTGATTAGGGTTGGAGCTGAACTTTGCAGAAAGGTAGATCTCCAGGAACAGGACTGGGCACCCCTTAGATGCATAACATGAAACAAATGTAATATTTTAACTTGGTTGGTGAGCTGTTTGCATATCTAGACGACTTACCCTGCTCGTTCACAGCCTTTTTAACAGCCTCCATTCCACCTGAACGCTCAATGACATCATAGATGAGTTGAGAGGTTTCCGAATCATTCATATCTGCTTCGCTGATCCCAGCGCAGGACAGAAGTTTCTTCAGGTCCGGGTCCAAATCGTTGGAACCCATGCCTAGGTGACTGACATGCCTAAAGTCATAACAGAACAGAACATAAGCGTACCAAAAAATAACTCTACAGAAGCCATTTATCGTGGTTAAAGTGAGTCCACTTATTCACTCACGTGAATCCACTGGGTGCTCCAATATCACCCTTAAACAGTTTGGATGTTTTTTTCTTATTTTTCTTGTCTTTTTCTTTCTTTTCTTTCTTTGATTTGGAAGAGGTAATTTGGTTCTGGATCTGGACATTACTTGGTACCATTGGAGGCATGGCAGGAGAGGTAAGAGTACCAGAGCCTGTGATTCAAGATGCCATTAAATTGTGTACATTTCATGCAGTTTTACATCACTAAACAGTAAAATTTAAGTTTTTATTGTTTTCAGAACACATTCAATGCCTCTGGTTAACTTGTAATGCAGAGAAAGCACAGGAATATTTGGTGAAAAAAATCATTCTGTTATATACAAACCCGATTCCAAAAAAGTTGGGACACTGTACAAATTGTGAATAAATTCATGCCAAATTCATGCCAAATATTGGCTCATTTTGGATTTCATGAGAGCTACACATTCCAAAAAAGTTGGGACAGGTAGCAATAAGAGGCCGGAAAGGTTAAATGTACATATAAGGAACAGCTGGACTTATTAGGTCAATTGGCAACATGATTGGGTATAAAAAGAGCCTCTCAGAGTGGCAGTGTCTCTCAGAAGTCAAGATGGGCAGAGGATCACCAGTTCCCCCAATGCTGCGGCGAAAAATAGTGGAGCAATATCAGAAAGGAGTTTCTCAGAGAAAAAATGCAAAGAGTTTGAAGTTATCATCATCTACAGTGCATAATATCATCCAAAGATTCAGAGAATCTGGAACAATCTCTGTGCGTACCATACTGGATGCCCGTGATCTCTGGGCCCTTAGACGGCACTGCATCACATACAGGAATGCTACTGTAATGGAAATCACAACATGGGCTCAGGAATACTTCCAGAAAACATTGTCGGTGAACACAATCCACCGTGCCATTCACCGTTTCCGGCTAAAACTCTATGGGTCAAAAAAGAAGCCATATCTATACATGATTTTCTCTGGGCCAAGGCTCATTTAAAATAGACAGTGGCAAAGTGGAAAACTGTTCTGTGGTCAGATGAATCAAAATTTGAAGTTCTTTTTGGAAAACTGGGACACCATGTCATCCGGACTAAAGAGGACAAGGACAACCCAAGTTGTTATCAGCGCTCAGTTTAGAAGCCCGCATCTCTGATGGTATGGGGTTGCATGAGTGCGTGTGGCATGGGCAGCTTACACATCTGGAAAGGCACCATCAATGCTGAAAGGTACATCCAAGTTCTAGAACAACATATGCTCCCATCCAGACGTCGTCTCTTTCAGGGAAGACCTTGCATTTTCCAACATGACAATGCCAGACCACATACTGCATCAATTACAACATCATGGCTGCATAGAAGAAGGATCCGGGTACTGAAATGGCCAGCCTGCAGTCCAGATCTTTCACCCATAGAAAACATTTGCCGCATCATAAAGAGGAAGATGCGACAACGAAGACCTAAGACAGTTGAGCAACTAGAAGTCTGTATAGACAAGAATGGGACAACATTCCTATTCCTGAACTTGAGCAACTTGTCTCCTCAGTCCCCAGACGCTTGCAGACTGTTATAAAAAGAAGAGGGGATGCCACACAGTGGTAAACATGGCCTTGTCCCAACTTTTTTGAGATGTGTTGACGCCATGAAATTTAAAATCAACTTATTTTTCCCTTAAAATGATACATTTTCTTAGTTTAAACATTTGATATGTCATCTATGTTGTATTCTGAATAAAATACTGAAATTTGAAACTTCCACATCATTGCATTCCTTTTTTATTCACAATTTGTACAGTGTCCCAATTTTTTTGGAATCTGGTTTATATATATGTGTGTATATATATACAGTGGGGCAAATAAGTATTTGATACACTGACGATTTTTCAAGTTTTCCCACTTACAGAGAATGGAGAGATCTGTAATTTTCATCGTAGGTACACCTCAACTGTGAGAGACAGAATCTAAAAAAAATCCAGAAAATCACATTGTATGATTTTTAAATAATGAATTTCCATTTTATTGCAAGAAATAAGTATTTGATCACCTACCAACCAGCAAGAATTCTGGCTCTCACAGACCTGTTAGTTTGTCTTTAAGAAGCCCTCCTATCCTCCACTCATTACCTGTATTAATTGCACGTCTTTGAACTCATTACCTGTATAAAAGACACCTGTCCACACACAATCACTCAGACTCCAACCTCTCCACTATGGGCAAGACCAAAAAGCTGTCTAAGGTGACCAGGGACAAAATTGTAGACCTGTACAAGGCTGGGATGGGCTACAGGACAATAGGCAAACAGCTTGGTGAGAAGGCAACAACTGTTGGCGCAATTATTAGAAAATGGAAGAAATTCAAGATGACTGTCAATCTCCCTCAGACTGGGGCTCCATGCAAGATTTCGCCTCATGGAGTATCAATGATCCTGAGAAAGGTGAGGGATCAGCCTAGAACTACACAGGAGGACCTGGTCAATGACCTGAAGAGAGCTCACAGTCTCAACGGTTACCATTAGTAACACTACACCGTCATGGATTAAAATCCTGCAGCGTGCGCAAGGTCCCCCTGCTCAAGCCAGCACATGTCCAGGCCTGTCTGAAGTTTGCGAAAGACCATCTGGATGATCCAGAGGAGGCATGGGAGAAGGTCATGTGGTCAGACCAAAATAGAACTTTTTGGTATAAACTCCACTCGCCATGTTTGGAGGAAGAAGAAGGATGAGTACAATCCCAAGAACACCATCCCAGCCGTGAAGCATGGGGGTGGAAACATCATACTTTGGGGGTGCTTTTCTGCAAAGGGGACAGGATGACTGCACCGTATTGAGGGGAGGATGGATGGGGCCATGTATCGCGAGATTTTTGGCAACAACCTCCTTCCCTCAGTAAGAGCATTGAAGATGGGTCGTGGCTGGGTCTTCCAGCATGACAATGACCTCCAAACACAAACAAACTAGGGAGTGGCTCAGTAAGAAGCATTTCAAGGTCCTGGAGTGGCCTAGCCAGTCTCCAGACCTGAACCCAATAGAAAATCTATGAAGGGAGCTGAAACTCTGTGTTGCCCAGTGACAGCTCCAAAACCTGAAAGATCTGGATCTGAAGAAGACCTGTATGGAGGAGTGGGCCAAAATCCCTGCTGCAGTGTGTGTAAACCTGGTCAAGAACTACAGGAAGAACTAAAGGTTTCTGTACCAAATATTAAGTGCGATTTTTCTATTGTATCAAATAATTATTTCATGCAATAAAATGTAAATTCATTATTTAAAAATCATACAATGTGATTTTCTGGATTTTTTTTGTTTGTTTGTTTTAGATTCTGTCTCTCACAATTGAGGTGTACCTATGATGAAAATTACAGATCTCTCCATTCTTTATAAGTGGGAAAACTTGAAAAATCGGCAGTTTATCAGATACTTATTTGCCCCACTGTATAACAGAATGATTCAATTAAAAAGCACAACATTTAAAATATAACCAAATAATTTTAGCATCGCAATGGACAAGAAACATTTTAGTGTAAAAAAAAAAAAAAAAAAAAAAAATTCACTTACCATTTGGTCGAGGAAGCAGTGGCAAAGCTCCACGATCTAAGAATATAAAAGCATTTTTATTTTATTTGCACTTTGTTCAAATAACCTGCACTTCAAAAGAAATAAAATAATATAGTGATTGTAAGAAATTACAGTGATTCCTACCTCTAGATTCTGATCCTTTTCTCTGCTTTTTCTCTTTGTTATGAGAGGAAAACATTAAAATCATGTTTCAATTAGATTGTCTTTATAATCCAGTTTGTTTATGCTGAATTGGTAGAAAATATTTGAAAAGAAATATTGTACGTTGTATTGTAAGAACGTGTAGCTATATTTTTAATACCAAAGCGATTATTTCTCTGGCTGATCTTGTCCTCCACTACAGCAAAGAAATGTTCAGCCTCTGTTACATCTGCAAAGTTTAACCCCACTTGACAGTCCTGAGGAGAGATGCAACGTTTATATTTGAAATATCAAAGTCCATGTCACAAATGAAATGTTAAGGAGTGAGTCAGTTAAGTTAATAAAGTAAAATTACACTACTAAAACTTCATCTTCGGAACACAAATTAAGATATTTTTGATGAAATCCATATGTCTATGGACGATGACTCGTCCATAGACAGCAATATAATCAACACTTCCAAGGTCGAGAAAGGTACTAAAGACATCGTTAAAACCGTCAACGTGACTGCCATGGTTCAACCTTAATTTTATGAACCAACGCGAATACTTTTTGTGTGCAAAAACAAAACAAAAACAACTTTATTCAACAATATCTTCTCTTCCCTGTCATTATCCTTACACAGGTGATGCAGTAAGCACAGTGAAGGCTTCTGTGTTTACGTCCGAATGCCAGCTCAGTATTGGCCATAGCAACGTGAGCAGCACGACACATGCGGGTGATGCTGACGCAGGAGCCAGCCAATAATGAGCCAGCATTCTGACATAGAACCAGGAAGCACTAGACATAAACAACGTATGAGAATGACAAAGAAAAGAAGATATTGCTGAATAAAGTTGTTATTTTTTTTTGTTTTTGCACACAAAAAGTATTTTTTCGTCATCTTATAAAATCAAGGTTGAACCACTGCAGTCACATCGACAATTTTAACAATTTTTACCTTTCCGGACCTTGAGAGTGGTGATTATATTGGTGTCTATGGACGAGTCATATATCTCTCGGATTTCATCAAAAATATCTTAATTTGTGTTTCAAAGATGAACAAAGGTCTTACGGGTGTGGAACGACATGAGGGTGAATAATTAATGACAGAATCTTTATTTTTGGGTGAACTAACCCTTTAAGGCTGATTATGATTGTTGTTAGCATTATGATAACTTATTATTAGCATTGAGCTAGCAAACTTTTGAAAAGTAGCCCTGACAACTTGGCAACTTAATCAAAAAACAAAAAAAAGCACAAACAAACAAACAAACAAAAAATTATCTAAATAATAATCATGTTTACATCCTCATAAACCACCATGCTTTGAACATAGACATCATAAAAGTTGGCATGAAAAGGAAGTTGCGGTAGTCTTTTACTCTGTATTGTGACATATATTCAAAGAAATGGTTTCTCAAACAAGCTGTGCTGTGATCCAATGTGAAAGAAAATGTTTTCTTCGTAAACAAATCATTAGAGAAGAGTACTAATAGTACTAAAATTGGAGTGTTTTTTTACAGTGGTAAATTACCCAACCAGCCCAACTAGTTTTCATCAGCAACAACTGCATGGATTCACACTGTGTGCAACGTTGTCTGCCTGAATGCATCGGCAGACAGTGTTGTTGTAGACAGTGCTATGAGGAAGTGTTGGTAACATGCTAAATTAACTTTACAGGAAAGAGAAATAAAAACTTCCTCAACACACACACAAAAAAAATTCCATTGCTATTTGATACTGTGAATACAAGCAAAATGACAGTGAGCATATAGCGCACAAGGTTGCCATGAACTGCTGTAAATACTTACATCTCCAGGGAAAGTGTGAAAAAAAGGCTTGACTCTTTGGTACATCAACTGGTTATAGATTTCCTGTTCCCACACCAGCTTCCCTGCCTAAAAGGGAAGAAACAAGTTTGAGATCGTCTCCGTTTTCTCCCAGACAAACACTGTTGAGATTTCAATTCACATGTGCACATGCAAAATGTGATAATGATTATAATAATGACCTATAAAATCTAAAATGTAAGACTTATGCATTTCTTTAGTGTATACTGTTTATACCATATTTGCCAATAAGAGAGAAATAGTCTCAAAAACCTTGATGTCATAGAGACGGATGAAAAAGGAGCGCTGAAGACTGTCCTTGACGAAACAAACTACTCCAGATTGCTGAGGTGTCCAGCTGTTCGGCTCACTCGGAACAGCCATAAGCAACTGCACAACTGCTGAGGACAGAGACTGCAGACAAAACCAGAAAAAAGGGCTGTAATGGGCATCACACATTCACAAAAGCCTGTTATACATGATTGTACATGAATCACATTCACTAATGAACACACTGAGGAAACACTTAAAGCGGCAGATTATACAGTAGCTGTTTACTAGTCTATTATTCTGCGACAGGAAATGTCTTTAAGCAACTTCCCCTGTCATACCCCCTCTCAGTGATCACAGTTCAAGCTGCAGTGAGGGCTAATTTCACACCTTCTCTTCCTTAAATCATAAAAGCTTTCACTGTGCAGTAAAGCAGCACTAAATACCTACAAAATGGCAGGTCCTGCATCGTTGGGTCTACAGAGGTCTGTTAGAGGAAGGCTACAGTCTTTTGATGAGCATGTATAGCTTAACGCAATAAAGCAATACATTTGCATAATAAGTGCATTTGTGTATGCATATAAAACCTCGCATTAGATAAATGTGGATGTTATTATAAAGTATCTAGTCACCAACAGCAGCACAACAGGCTATCCTGAATGTGTCATAATGTAATAATCAGAAAGAAAAAAAAACAAAAAAAACAATGCAGAAGTAAGAAACACTTTTGGACTTACTGGTTTACCTACAGCTTTCTTTGATGTACAGCTACATGTGGCTGCCATTTTTTAAATGAATAAATAAAAAAATCAGTATAAATGTGAAGGAATTTAAATATTTAAAGAAAATACAATCATTTTGTCAAATCATTTATTTTTCATTGTATATTGTAAGGTAACTTTTGTAGCATTTTATGATTTTCAAATTAAAATTACATATATTTTTAAACTTTGAAAGTCACACCATTAAGTTACAAGTGATGCTTCATTAAATTACGTTACAAAATGTATGACTTTTTTTTTTGGCCATCGACACATGGTCAAAGTGATAGTGAAAAAGTTTACATCTTATTTCAGATAAATGAAGGGGAAAACACTGGAAAAAAAAAGACAGATTCTCAAAAAGAGAAGTAAAAAATGATGGTCAATATTCCTTGTCTACAGATATCACTGTATCTCAGTGCATACATTTTTGCAATTAAAAATCAGACAGTATTTAAACATGATATTTTTGTATGGCCAAATATATATATTTAAAAAAAATTGTTACATAAAAATTTTTATTCCATCTTGCAATTCATAAAACAAGCTACCGCAGTGATAATCATAAATATGAACACACTAGTCATGTCTGAAGAGTATGTTTTTTTAAATGCTTTTAAAGCATCCAATCAAATTTTGGCCCACATTTTGCACAAATGTGACTCAATTTCATCAAGAAAAACACTTGTGCTGTTATCTACCTTCCCTCTACAAAGTGTAAATTTACCTTAAGTCTGGCCTCTGTACTCAAGGCCCCTGAACTTACCACACACCTCCTGCCCAGCAGATCCTCCAGCCTCTCATTCTCCTGTGGACTGAGCAGAGAGCTGCCCACACTCTCCTGACCTTTCCCCTTCGCTGCTTGTCTCATGGCCTCAAATGCTCACGGAACAAACCGTTAAAAAGTTACACTCGAAGCGAGAGAGAGAAAGAAAGAGACCCCGGGAGAGAGAACGAGAGATCTCCTCTGCACTACCGGTGACTAGGCTGAACAGCGAGCATTAAGTTTCTCTTCCTAGTTCTTACTCTCAACATCAGCAGACAAAAGCTTTACACAGGAAATGGACAACCACACTTTTTTTCTTTTCTATTTTCATTCTCTTGCCTGGTTGTGAGCTTGACACACTGCTGTATGTTCATGTTGCTTTCCGATTAGAGCGGAAGTCCCCTTAGTGTCACAGCAGTCAGATCATCAGAACAGCCATTACTGTCTACAGTGTACAACTACTCCAAGATAACCTTCTGCTGGTTGGTTCCCATGCCTCTAATATCTGTCTGAATATCACAAATGATGAAGGACAGAAAACAAACAAAACAAATAGGCTGAGGAACTACTAACTGTGGTAAAAAAAGAAGAAATGAAATTTTTAAAAAAGCAAAATGAATACTTAACATTATATGGCAAAGAGATGCAAGAGATTTTTGGGCTTTTCTCAACTTTTGACCAAAGTTCCTCACACAACCAAACTGTTTAGCTGTTTGTTTTGCACTGTTAAAAGAGTTATTTGAGGCAATAGTTGAAAAAAAAATATCAAGGAAACGCATTGCACTGAGATTTTGCATCCTGGAGTGTTTTCCGTAATATAGCTAAAATGGATTTGTTTGTTCAGCAAATGCTAAATGTCTCCTTCAGAAAATACACACTTCAAACACTGCAAATACAGATCTTGTGTTTAGATTTTTTTCAATTAGAAATGCTTTAATAAGCACACATTATTAGGGCCCGAGCACCGATGGTGTGAGGATGTTGTACTTTAACGACTCCTCCTAGAGCTTTCATCAGATAAACATCATATTTGGTCAGTCTAATCTAAAGGCCTTTGTGACGTTAAATTGTGAAGATCTTAAGTTTTCACTGAAGGGCGTGTCCGTGGTGGCCTGACAAATTTCTATGTTTTGCCATGAAACAGGAAGCTGTAACTCTGGCATACAATGTCCGATCTGCCCCAAACTTCACATGTTTCACAGTCCTGGCCTGAAGACATCTACAAGCCAATATTTGGTTACAGTCATAGTACCACCTGTGGGCAACAGGAAATGACATGTTTTACACTGTGATTAACTTCCAGGAACACATTTAAATATGGCAAACATGTTAGAAACATGTTAAATCATGCAACACTTGGCTAAGTGCTAATGTATGCAATTAATGCCACAAAACAGGAAGTTGTTGTAACTCAAGCATACAATGTCTGATCTGCCCCAAACGTCACAAGTTTGATAATAGTTCAGGCCTGAGGACATCTACATGGAAATATTCAGTTATAGTCAAAGCACCACCTGATGGCAGCAGGAAGTGTGGCACGTCAAAATGGCTTTGCCATATTTGTTGTAAATTGACCCGTTTGTTTCCTTTTTTCCCCCCCTTATTTTTCTTTGTACTACATTTCCCACAATTCCTGGTAAACTACATTACCATATATGGTGCACTACATTACCCACAACCCCCTGGTCAAGGTCTATAAATAGACCTCATTTCCTTCCTTTGTTTACTTTCTGCATTGGTGAGCTGTGGGTGTTTGAATGGACACCCAACCATGTCCTTTGAATCCTTTCCTTAGGATGCATTAAGTAAGTTTGTTTTTGTCAATTGTATGGTTTGAATTTGTTTATTTGAATTGGGTTTAATAATTATCTTGGATTGAATATATATTGTTAATGTTTATTGATGAATTGTTTGAGTCACAGCCAACACCCACCAACACCTATGCATCGTCACCGGATCACCACGCTCCACCCATTCGCTCACAGTCTTCCGAGTACTGATGACCGCTTCATCAACTTCATAAAGACTCTCACTCCCTTCACTTCACTGTCTGGTCTCATCTTATGTACCTGGACTCCTTACCCTCTACTCACCTGAGTTCCTGTGTCTCCATTCCTGTCGTCATCCGTCTCCTGTTTTTCTGTTCCATGTCGATTTCTCCTCCTGCAAGACAAACTCCGTTAACCATCAGCTAAGTGACTGTTCAGAAAGTGCTTGATTTCTTATTCACCTGCTTCCACCGCTTGCCTGTGTTCGTGCCTCTGTCTAAATAAATATACATCTGTGTTCACTCACCTCTCTGCTTCCATCTGTGTCCTGACAGTATGAGCCTCATTTGTCTTTTTGTATGGTTTGTAGTGACTAAAGACCATCCTATACATCCTATTTATCCTGATCATCCTGTTCAATTAGTTCATCCTATCCTTCTCTTAACATCTGTCCATTTGCATCATGTGAATTTGCTCCATGTGCTTTGGGTCATTTGAAGTATTCAAGACTTAAGCATCCTGAACTCAATAAATTAAATACTGCAAAGGACTGGTGTTTTTTTTATTATTATTATTATTTTTTTTATTCAGAGTTTCTACAACTCTGAAAAACTTTGGATATTTAACATCTGATATCCAACAATATTTCTCCTGTCTTTACTCTCTTACGTGCATGTCGCCACTGTTCACGGTTTTCCTAAGTCCTCCAATATTAACTGTAGAACACACACACACATGCGTTCGTGCACCTATCATGATGAGAACATTCCATAGGCATAATGGTTTTTATTCTGTACTAACTGTACATTCTGTCCCCCTACACTAACCCTACCCATCACAGAAAACTCGGCATGTTTACATTTTTAATAAAACATTTTTAGTATGTTTTTAAAGCCATTTAATTACAAGGACTCAGAATGTGTCCTCATAAACCATGTCTATGTTGAAATACCAGTGTTATACCCATGTCATTATATGCTTTATGTCCCCATAAAGCATATAAACAAGTGCACACACATATGTGGTTTACAGGGACTCTCCATCACCCCCAACCACAGTCAATCAGTTTCAAACATAAATACAAAACCTTTCTGGGCTTTCAAGAATTCTTGACCAAGCAATCAATTTTCCCCATGTGTAAAATGTTTTCTGTTCTAATGATGGCTCATATTAGGAAATCCTGGCCTTAAGGTGATGTTATCTATGATGTTGCTTAAATACAAAAACATACATTTGTTGAATTGTTAGTGTATAATAGCTTTATATAATAAAACCAGTCATCTTTCAAACATTTAACAATCATTTGACTTTATTCAAGACTGAGAGCAATGTGTTCAACAATAAATACATGTACACCTGACTGTGAAATGTTGAATTGTTTGCATTTCATTTGTTGTCAGGCACTTTGAAAAAAAAAAAAAAAAAAAAAAAACAATCATGAGGAAATGTAAATTAATCAAGTTTAAATTAATTTTTTTTTTTTTTTTTTAGCTTCCCACTATTTTTTCCATTCCTTATGTATTACGTGTATTACGTTTCATTTTATCTCAGCATTCAGGCCCAATCTGTGCGTAAAAAAGACTGTAGAATATGTACATATATACATAGATGTATAGTAACTAATATAAAGTTTCTTCCATTTCAACATATCACACACAATATGTACATAAAAGACTATACAAAACAAGCACACATTGACATCAATGATAGTTGTGATGTCCAACAGGAAACTATTTTGGTTCTGGTCCATATAAACTAACAGATGGAGAGATGGGCGTTATAGTTTGACAACAGAAACATTTCAGTATTCTTATAATGAATGCTGTTCTACAGCCCCATCAATGCTCTGTTATTCTGTAGTGACCTTTCATATGAAGTGATAAATGCTGTTTATCAATGTTCGGTCCATTTCTGGAGTGGATTTTTTGTCACTGTAACAACATTGTCACCACACAGAAACCACACAGAAATCAAGTTTGTTAAAAGTATGCTCGTTTTCAAGATGTATTTTCGATTTATACAACAAACAAAATGACACATAACATGAAAAATGACAAAACAATGTTCTGTGTTTCTTGAATACTACAAGATAATTAGTATTCCTTCACCTCTCTAAAACAGTAAGGAAATGTTGTCTTATGACAGTGCCGAGAACTGCATTAAACACTGTTGGTATACTGTAAGATGCATCTCGTACTGTAGATTTCATTGGTTTGATGGGTGTAACAAGACAAAATGTACCAATACACACAATACATTTACTAACATTCAAGCAACAAATTAACAACATTTAAATAATGAGTCAATACATCTTCAATCCGTGTCTTACCCCAATTCACTATGTGATTTATAAGCATTTATGTTTTAGACCTTTTCACGGGAAATTGCATTCATATGTCACTCGCCTGTGTGTGGAGCAAGAACCTCCAGGGAATCACACATTTAAAAAAATGCCCAATGGAGGAGAGTCTGCTGGCAAAAAGAGAACGCGATACAGCTGGTAATAAAACAAGAATCAACATTGTCTTGGTTTTTCGGAGACAGCGAGAACCGAGGCGTTCGAAGTGTTATAAAAGCGATGTGGAGATGGTGTTTTTATTACTGAACAGGTGAGAAAAGTATTTTATAAATAAATTGCCACAGAGTTCATTGTAAAGCATAATCTATTGTGAAGGTTCATTTCATTATGATTGTTGTAATGCTGTGCTGGAATATATCTTCAAGGAAGTACCGTGTCTAATAATGGGTACAGCTACAGTAACATTGTCAGTTAGTCAGCTTGAGATCCTATCTATCTAAACTGGTTATATCTCTGAAGCCTAGCAGTGAATGTTTTATGAGCAGTATGATAACCATATTCATGCGCACAGTCACGCAGAGCCGAAGCACAACCAAAACAATGTTCTTCAGCAAAATGCATGCGGTTTTGTTTTTTAACTGCTAGATGGCCAAAAATTACATAGTGGACTTTTAGGCCGCGTGTCCACCAAAGACGTTAGACGCTCTGCTGAAAATGCCTATCTGTGAGTGCTTGAGAGCGCTTCGGCAGCGCAGCTTTTTTTTTCAGTCAAGATGCTTTGTTGCTGTGATATGTAATATCCATGGGACTAATTGTAACTGGTTTCGCAGATAATTCGTTTCAGATTAAAAATGTTGACACAATGTACGTACTATGTATGTTCGGAGACCAGCAATATTAATTTGTCATCCATTTTGTTCCGTTCTCTGCTTGTTGATGACATTGTACAGCAAGAATGGTCAGTGTTGTATTTGTCCCGCCCCTCCCTCACTCTGATTGGACGTCTGGCTAAAAAGTGAACGTGATGAGCGCAGTGTTTTACTTAAAGTTGAACATTCTTTAACTCAAGGCGACTGGTAAAAAACGCTGAGCTTTCAGCGCTTGAGCGTGAAAAGCACCTCGTTACGCTCCTGTCGTTTAAAAAAACGCAGCGCTCCCATTGAAAACAACTGGAAAAGTATGCTAGCCTCTGGAAAAAACGCTTTGGTGGACACTGGGCCTTAAGATATATTTAGGATCATCAGATTTTTCACTTAAAATGTTATGCTGATTATATAATTTGTGATAAAAAGAAACAAACACTTTCACTAATGAAAGGACCCCAAAATATGCACTGAACAAAATAAAAAACAAACTTTCTCTGTCACTGTAAAATTGCTCTGTTTAGTAGGAGGTAGACTTCAAACTGCATGTTCACAACTTTGGCAATAAAAATGAGTAAATTCTCATCATAGTTTCACAGTTAGGTTTTCCATCCGTTTCATGTAATTTAAGAAGTTCCATTTGCCAGTCATAACAGAAATACCTTTGCATGTAAAAATGACTTTCAGTTAAAATGTTATTAGAGCATCATGGCCATAACGTGTCAAGGACGGTGAACGTGATTTTACCAAGTACTACATGTTCCTGGATCAACATCTTTGTTGATCCTGGAACAACATTCCAATCAACCAATCAGATTTGAGAGACAAGTTTACCATTTATGTCAAGTTTAGGCTTACAACCTGGGTTAGGTGCTTCCACAACAGTGTTATTCAACTATCATTTCCCTCTGATTTTAGGGATAAGTTATGGGTAGGGTTAGGTTTAGGGGTTGGGAAAAGGTTAGGACTAAATTTTAGGATAGTAATGTTGTTCCAGGATCGACAAAATATGTTGATCCAGGAACATGTCTTACTTGGCAAAATCACGGTGTCTGTTACCAAGCCTTTTGGTAACTGGCCTCCTTGAAAGCCATTTTATTTTGGACTTATTTTAATTAAGGAGTTATCTAATTTGATTTTTATCAAGCTAAATGAAACCTGGGTCAGAGGTTGCAGGTTCAGGACTGTGTGTTCTGTGTTTGGTCTTTAGCTTCTGGAATCCTGTTATGCTCTCTCAGCTCTGTCAATGGCCAGCCATCGACTTCCTTCCAGTGACCCACTCTACTATGATGAACGTAATACTCATAAACATGAAGATGAAACCCAGTGTCACAAACACCATCGCCTGGAAAACATAAATGGAAGTGAGAAAAAAGAAGCCACAAATCTGTGAGAGTCAAGTAACTTTCTGTCTGATTCTCACCTGGATCTTAGGCCGAGATTTCAACGGCTCCTGATCCTTGGGGATGATGCAAATGTAGAATATTCCAGGCAGAATGAAAATGAGGCTGGGAGCAGATGTGGCACCTAAAAGATAAATTATTAGGTGAATTCTGCATATTAATGTGACCGTTAAAATCCTCTATGCGGGTAATGCGACTCACCAATGAAGCCGAAGATGTCACGAATGTTGGGCACGAAGATAACAAGCAGATTGACGGCAAAGAGGAGGCATGCGGCGATGGAGATGTGACGCACCCAGCTGAAAGGCTCATTTGGGAACAGAAGCTGCAAGACGGCACGGCGGATCTAGAGAAAGACAATGAAGCACTGTCAATAATCAACCAGTAAGATGATGAGGAATTATATGCAAGCAATAACTAATGAGCCAAGAAAACCAGGAAAATGAATGTACCGGGAAAAGGACCACGGGAACGGTCAGTGTCACTGCTACCAGCACGGCCAGCCGAACACACAGCATCAGAGTGTCTGTTTTACTGTACATCTCCAGAAGCTCTGACTGCACATTTGCTAAACATATGTAGATACATTCCAGTTGTTAAAACATTTTCAAATATCACAAACCTTGAAATGTTGGTACTTTGATAATATATGATTTTTCGTAAATTGCATGGTTTTTTTTATTAAGTTCCTCTTACCATAGAAGGTGAGGTAGCCAAAGATGGCAGTCAACAGGTACATGACAAACATGGCCAAAATAGAGATATTAGCAATGTTTTGCATGCGTTTCTTGCTTGGACTGAAATAACAAGGAGACAAAGATGCAATTAATAAATAAAAATCAGTTTTTAAAGGCAATGTGAATGTAACAACTGCATTTTCAGTCTTACTTTTTGAGTTCTGTGTAAATGGGCAACACTTCAGGGTGACACACAAAAGCAAACGCCATAATGGGAATGGTAAAAGCAGTCTGTGATTAAAATAAAACATAAAAAATGAACTGATTAATTCACTGGGTTTAAAGTAAACCCAATAATAAGATCTGCAGTTGATATCTCTCACCTGTGGGTTGGCAGTTATAAGTTTAGCTTCACATGTGTCAGCGCTGGAGTTGTATATGCTTTCATTGAGAAAAGTGCCATTAGAGCTGTGTTCAACAGGACACCCTGTGACAAACTTCTTATAGATGACCTAATAAGACACAATGGAGAGAGATGCATTCATCTGTCACAATGACACATCATGATTAATGTATACCGGTATCCTGGGTTGCCATATCTATGTATTTCCCATAGAACTGGGTTACTTTTAAACTACTACAGTGGCTACGTTTACATGCACCAATTTTCGTCAATCCGAATGAATTGAATCCGATTGCAGATCTGTTTACATGTACTCTAAACATTGTAATCTGATTCATATATCCGTTTATATGTGTTTTATATACATTCTGATTAAAACTTTTGCGCACGCGCTCTGCGTGATATCATATCAATCACACTTGCGGTAACCCGGGTCGCGTCAACAGACGATGATCATGTATCGATAGCCAGAGATATTGTCAAAAGCATCAAATCTTGGCAATATTAAGAGGATTTGGTATTTCCAATTAATGTAGGCCTGTTACATTCTTCTAGTCTATTATTATAACTGTTCGGCTTCTTTTATTATTAAATTAATAAGGATGATAAAAGATGCTATCTTTGAAAATGTTTTTTTTTTTTTTTTTTTTTAATTTTTAGGTCTATTATACGATTAATTATAGGCCTATAATTAAAATTATTAAGAGTGTAGGCTATAATATTTCCTAACACCGCAGTCATCAATGAAAATTAAGCACCAACTTAAAAAAAAACAACCTGTTTAACACGAAATACTATTATCCTATATCTACGGCCACAAGATAAATCATAGAATAAATTAAGTTATATACCGCATATTATGTTGAAATTGGGAGAATATGCTCCGTTAATGCAGCGTCAGACAGCTCCGTCACTTATTACTTTCAATTTCTGTAGTGAATACTGACCGAGGTTGAGACTTTTTCACCAGCGTAACTCTTGCGCAACTTTTGCACGTTGCTTCTTGTGTGATATCCATTGGCTCCCCTTCTTGTTTTAAAACGGAAAGATTTCCAATATTATGACGAAGGGATACAGCTACGCCACTGCCTTTTGGCATGAGTAGCATCTGCCTGCATTTTCAGGTCCGCAGTCCTAGGACCCTAGATGTTTAGTGACAACGCCACCTAGCGAAATACAGGACCAGTGACCGCATGTTTTTCTGGACGATATTCAGAGTGAGTATCAAATGTGAATCAATTTTTATTTGTTTAACATTAAAAACAGTTGTGATGCATTTAATTGCGAAGTGAAGCGATCGTGAGTTGCTAAATAAATGCACTTTATAGCCATCATATATTAGCTTCTAATGCTGTAAAACGAATTTGTTAGCATATTCGTTTAACAAAACTGTAGTACGACTGGCAAGCTTGTGTTGACTTAGTGAAATGGTATGATTGTTAATCCTAGCCAGTACAATAAACTGTAGCACTTCGTTGTAAAATCTTGTTAGTTACTCATTGTTTTTCCATTTTAAGTAAGTTAAAATAATCTTAAGGTTTTAACTGTCACGTGCGTGCTCACCGTCAGCCTGCCCATGTTAAAAAATACTATAGTAAATACTGCAGTGTTTTTGAACCAATGAATTTCCCAGAGTAAATTGTGGTATACTGTATAAATTATAGTATTTACAACACGTTGTTAATGAATTATACAGCATACTGTAGTATTAACTACAGTGAACTGATAAACTGTAATAAATACTGTAGTATACTTTAGTTTTTCTACAGTAAACTGTAGTGTATATTGTATCATAATATACCCTATAGTTGTAGAAAACTTAGTACAGTATTGGGTAAAGTAATTTGTTTACATTACTATAGTTATGTTACCACAAAAAATTAATTCAAGTAATTTACTATAGTATGGTTAAAAAAAAACAACTATAATATTTACTATAAATTACTATACTATTTTTTCACCTGGGCATGTTTACCCCACAATACATGTTATGAGCATGTCTCTTCATTTTGACATTGTTTTTATAATGTTGACTGAGGCATTTGACATTTTTAATAGTCAGACATAACAGAGAGGCCATCATAATAATTGACTGTTAGAAAACCACGTGTTAGATTGTGTCATGTACTGTGTACTCTATAAGTGATTTCAGTGCAGGCAATATATGACAAAAGAATAATAAATAAATTGGTCAACTACTAGGCTTAGGCCTAATTTATGTATATTTATTTATATAAAATTAACTTAAAATGTTTTATTTGACCAATTGGACTCTCTCTTTTTCAAGAAACACATAATCCAAGAAGGGAGATCCTTTCCTGGACTATAGAGATGCACCACATGCTGCAAGGAGTTCCTCTGCCTGTTCTGCAGTTCTGCTTTGTTTCACCCAACAAAGTTGAGCAAAGTGAAATCCCATTTGGAGAGCCATGTCAAACACACAGTTCTCTATGAAGGTAACAGATGCAAACATTCTTTTGGGAAATGCAATGTTATGATTAATTTAATTTGACCTAAATTTCTAGATTTTCAATGAACAGTTTTATTTTGATAGAGCATCATATATGGCCTGGCTGGGCTGCAGAATTTGTCTCTGTGGGATGCTTCTTCTCTGGTCCGGATTATCATCACAGGTAAGAGTAGAAAATGCAATTTTTTTTTACACAGTGCCCAATGTATCATTTTTTTAAGCGTTAATAGTATTTCTGTTAACCCAGCAGTGATTATGTTTTCCATTTATTTCAGTGAAGTTGAAGAATATAATAGAGTGAATAAAGAAACAATTGAGAAAAGAGAGGAGAATATCCAATTGGTAGGTAGTGCTGCTGCATACAGATTGTGAATCTGTGCTTTAAATATTCAAAGGTCAGGAAAAGTCATGTCAGTAACATGTTATTTCTATTCAGATTTCTTGCGTCTCTCTTTTTTATTTTTTTTTCTCAGTTCAGATGGGCTTTATTGACATGAATGTTTTATTTTCTTGAGAACCTTTGTTCCCACAGCATCAAAATAACATTTTTCCAAATCTTTGAACAGTAATATGAACATTAATTGGTATGAAGATTAATATAATTATTTTTGTATCGTATATAATGTGTGTGCTCTGTGGTCACTAAGATCTTTTAAATATTACATTTAAAATTAGAGAGTTGAACATGTTCAACTAAATGTTCCTTGTTTCATTCACTTCTCTCTCTCTCTCTCTCTCTCTCAGGAGTCAGTGAAGACGTTTATCGCTGAAGTTCTTTCTGTGTGGTTCACATCACAAACAAATTTGTTTTTGTGTGTTCAACTGTTGTAATATATTATTTTAATAAATATACACAATCTTAAATATTCCCCCAGAGTCATCCTTGTGTTTTCCCTCTGTACTTGAAAATGTGGTTGATCTGACTGAAAAGGCTATACCATGATTCCTTGTTTATTTTACTTTGTGGGTTATTATTTTATGCTAGTTAGTCACAATAATTACTCAACATTCAACTCTTAGCAACCAGGTTTAATTGCAAGAATGAAAGTAGTATTTGTGTGTTATAAACCTTTTAAAAAAACTCTAATTAGTTAGAATTGGGTGGAAATACTGTCTTGGTGGCACTTTTTTTGGTTCTCCAATACTAGGGTCCTGGAAATGCGGTCCTGGCACTGCGATTCTCCGTTTCGGTAGGTGGCGCTGTCACAAAAAACTCCTAGGAATGCGGTTCTGAAAGTGCAGCCTCCGGTATTGCAGACGGATAATATTGGTTGGCATAAATCTTTACAACTAAAGACTTGAACGTGAGCTCTGCGCGTGTGCCCCAGAGACTTTTGAATACGATTGACTTTTGAATACTTAATCTGATCGATTAAGGTGTTTACATGAACGTTTTTCAATCCGATTACAAATGGATTATTTGGGTGCATTCATTGATTTTTTTTTTTTTTTTTTTGAAAGTTTTGATATATAGCACAAGTTGTACTGACTGAAATGTGTTACCAAAACTGTGCTTTATGAGTTTTGTTAGGAAGGGGGTTTATAATGATTACTATTACGGTATATATTGATTTTAAAGCTGAAATTGTGTACAACACACAACAATGACTGTAAAATATGTATCGTATGTATGGGAGTGGCATATTTTGAGTTTTGATATTTGGAATAGGCTCACTGGGATCGTTTTAGACTGTTTTTGGGCTAGTTCGGCCTGTTTCGTAGACCTGGCAACCCTGCTGTTGTCTTTATATGTACTGTAGGTAGATGAAGAGTTGACTTACAGATATGAGAAAGAAGACCATGCAGCTGAGGGAGAAGCCACTGGTGTAGCCAAGATACCCTAAAATTAAAGCATAAATACATGATAAATGCACATACATATTCATACCAATTTGTCAAGCTCAGCTGATCACGCATGGCAATAGTAATATCAAGGCCATGGGTTCGATTGGGTTCCAAGGCAGGTACTAATCAAATGTATAGCTTTAATGCATCATAAAAGTGCAGTCACTTTAGCCAAATTTAAACAAAATGCACAGCTGCTAGCTCACACAAAGGTCACTTTTAAACCAAGCAGTTTTCTGTTGGTCAGTGTGGCGATTTCATGTGACCACCTTTAAATCAGTGAAATTATTTGCCTAGGGGAATTTAAAATGTCTGGCCTCATTTAAGACATTCAACATAGATCTTTTAGTGCAAGTGTGTAAATGTTTGTTTGAGATTATGATTATTATGAAATAAAATGAAATGACAGAAGGAGAAAACAAAATGAATGAATGAAAGGAAAGGAAAGGTGGTAGGAACGTACCTATTCGTTTCATAAATGCCAGGGGAAGAATGACCCCGACACTAACGATAATGATGAGATACCTTCCATCAACGAACCATGCACTGACAACGAGAACAAAGGTGTTTTGCACAACATGCCATGCTAAATGGAGTGATAATATGACTATAAAAAGCAGTCAGAGTGGAAATTTGTGTTTCAACCACGTACAAAAAAGGAAATACAGTGGGGCTCAAAGGTCACAAATTTGCTTTTTTAATTGGTGACTTAGAAGTAGTACAGAATATATAGAGCAAAACATTTTTTTTTTTTTTTATCTTTTTCCGAACCCTACTACTTTGTTTTTTACAAGTTTTGTTTTAGATTTTTAGAATGGCCTCACATTTGAGCCCCACTGTATCTAGAACATTAGCATCAGCCTGTTCTGGTACTTACGTGTAGTCATCTGGCAGTTCAATAAGACCCTGAATAATATGAGGTAACTCTATCTTCACAATGAACAGGTAAGTGGACATTGCTGTTGGATCAAAGGAAGAACACAATTAGTGTTGTAGTGTAGCTGTTGCTGCTCATACTGTATATTACTTTATGTGGTTATCACTGATTTGGATTTGGATCGGCTGTCTTATGACATCATGAGTATAACTACTGAAAGTAATAATGCATTTAATTTTACCTCCAATGTTGTGCAATGTTATAACACACGCTGCTAAGATTTTCCCAGGTGTACCAAATGCATGGTTCCCGAGCTGTTCATATGCACGGATCCCTAAACACAAAAACAAACGTAAAAAAAGTTTTTAATGTTATCAGGATTGTCTTTGAAGACATAAAAGAGAAGATGTTTCTCACCAACTACTTCAGCACTCTTCAGAAGCAGGTGGATGGAGTAGGCAGAGAGAACAGCGATGGATATCAACAAGATTCTGAAAACAAGTAACAAAAACTATAAACGACAACAGCAAAAATAACTAGTTCACCCAAAAAAAGAAATTTCTGTCATCATTTACTCATCCTCATGTGGAGCACAAAAGAAGATATTTTGAAGAATGTTTTTGCCTATCCAATGAATGTTACTGGGGTCCAAAACAACACTGAACCCCAATGACTTTCATTGTATAGACTGAAACCATTTTAAAATATCAGAATTTTAAAGTCAGACTCATCAATCTGTCATTTGACTTTTTACAGGTGCTAATTTAATCATGATTAGGTGGCACAAACTGTAGTTTCATTAGGGGCATTATTGTCAGTAGTCAAGTCATATAATAGCAAATCTCATTAATGATGCATTTGACAAGCATGTTTTTCTTCGTAGTACAACCCACAGAAACCTCTCTTTGACGCTTTCTATGAGTTAACACTTCCTGCTAGTTTGTCTCCTAGTTTGTATATTGCTGAATGTTATGACGTGATGGAGTGTTTTTCTTTTAGCAGAAAAGCTGTTGAGATCGAACCTGCTAGCAAACTGTTTTTATACAACAAGCTGCTTTATAAGCCTGTTTAGTCTGGACAGACAGACAGACAGGCTTTGATTTGATTACAGCAGGCTATTTATAACCCTCCCAGATCTGATCTGTGAGCACAGTACATGTGTGCGTCACATTATAGGCACAGAGCAGCGTTAAAGCTCCCTACACAAATAAAACCCGATCAATGAATATTGTTCTATTTTTTGCTGTTTTTGTAGTTTTTTCTGAGTGTACTTGACTTATGTAAACACTGGATCAGTAAAGAACATGGTAGTGGTAGGGTAGAAATGTAAATGAAAGAATGAATGAATATTTACCAGGGACTCTTCCCTTTATGTTACACAATACTTCAGGGAAGAAAAAACATGCTAATATTTGACTCTGTATGTAAGTGTGGATATGGCTGGCACATGTGTGCGTGACAGAACCACACTGGTGTATGGTGTGTACCTACAGTTTAATGCAGATGGACACAAAGAAGCCTTAATGCTCAGTTAGGCCGAACGTAGACATGCATATGCAGCACACACATTCCAGCATACTAACAGAAGTCCACCACAAGACGGTGCGCTTTACGGTGCTAAAAATAAAATGCAGCCAAATGCCAAAGAGAGGCATTATTCCACCTCTCTAGAAATGTTCTGTTTACATTTGTAACTTTCGACATGTAAAAGACTAAAGGGCTCTTTAACTTAAATGGGTTTTACACACAGCACATTTTTTGTTTATGACATATTATGCTAATACTAATTTTACTCATTTTTGCTATCACACCTTCAATAATCTTTATTTTGATTATGTATTATAGCACAAATTAACACAAATGTGCATGCATAAGTGTAGTTTGACTTACACAAAAAGGATGATTCCGGTGTTGGCCATGGCGTAAGCCAGTCCCAGAATTCCACTGCCCATAATAGCGTTACTGAGGTTGAAAATTGACATTCCGAAAGAAGTCTTTCCTACGAACTGGAATAAAAGATGAATGATGTATCAGTCATGAACTTTATCTGTTTAACTTAAAATGTTCCTTTAGCTTGAATGGTAGTTTCACTTTTTCTATGTATTAACTCTAAAAACAATATTAGGATGGAGTAGTTAGAAATACTTAGAAATACTGTACATATGATGTTATTTCACTGTTACATTACAGATACTTATCTATAGTGTGGGGCTTCTGTGTTTGCCAGTGTTTTAATCAGTCTTCTAATCAGTTTCACTCAGCCTTATACATTCATGTGAAGTAAATTCTGAAATGTGGTTACTCACATCTGTAAACTGAGTTTGTATCTTTCCATTGCTCTTGTCGTGGAGAAACATATCACCCTCTGTTATGTTTTCAAGGCCATCAAATCTGTAAAATATAAGCAAAAGAAATATTGTTGTTTTATGCAGTGTAACGATGATACATTTCATGTTATTAATATTAATAAAACTATAATAGTATATAAATAATACTATAATAACAGTGATTTGGTTTAATACATTTTTTACTTCAAGGCCTCCTATTGTATGTATGTATGTACTGTATATATATATATATATATATATATATATATATATATATATATATATACATATATACAATTTACAATAAAACATACAATTTTTATTAATATATAATATATACTGTATGTATGTATATATATATATATATATATATATATATATATATATATATATTATTTCTAGACAGTAAGAATGCTCTTTTATTTATTTAGGTTTATTTTAGATGGTTTTTCTTGTATTTGTGTAAATCATTTAAGTCATCGTGAGGCCCCCTTGGAAGTTTTCTGAGGCCATCTGGTTGAGAACCACTGCTATATATGTAAGAATCATATGAGATAACATTAACAGCCAAGCCAACATGCAGAAAGTGAAAATTGATCTAAGGTGTGCTTTAATGATAGACTATTAACACTTGAGTTTGAGACCGCTGCTTTAAACACTTCACAAATTGATTATGAGGTAACACTTTAGAATACTGATCCATCATTAATGAATAACTATACAGGAACAAAATGAGTAATGCACTATTAACATTCTAGTAACTACTATTAACTAACGAGAAACTGATTATTGAATTAGTAAGTAATAATGCTTAGTTGAATGTGGTAGTTCACTATTTTCTAAACAGTAACTACTGTTTTTTCATACCTCCCAGAGAACTACTAAGAATTACTATATACAGGTTCATAATTAACATGAAAAATGCATAATGTATAATTAATTCTAAAGTAAAGGTCATGGTAACCCACTAGTAATGACTGAAGTATTACCAAATCCTTTAGAAGGGACTACTAATTATTTGGATCAGTATTCTTAAGAATTATATAGTAGGCTAACTCTTGAGTTATTACTATCCAATACTTTACATAAACCTCAAAAGTTTACAATGACTTCAGTAGTTACTAGAGAGTTACCATGTTTCTCACTTTAGAATACTGATCCAAATAATTAGTAATTCCTTCTGAAGGATTTGGTAATACCAATTCCATGATCTTCACTTTAGAATTAATTATACATTATGCATTATTCACATTAATTATGAACCTGTATAGTTCTTAGTAGTCCTTTGGGAGGTATGAAAAAAATAGTAGTTACTGATTAGCTAATAGTGAACTACCATCTTCAACTGAGCATTATTACTTACTAATTCATTAATCAGAGTTCCTTGTTAGTTAATAGTAGTTACTAGAATGTTAATAATGCATTACTCATTTGTTTCTGTGTAGCTATTCATTAATGATGGAACAGTTTTCTAAAGTGTTACCGATTATGCTACATATATACTTTAAAACAAAGCTGTGCTTCAAACTGCAGAGTTTACAGGCTAGAAGATCTGATGTCATATAAAATGTGTGACTTTTTTAAAGCATAAACTTCATAATATGATTTGGTAAAGAATGTGAGCACATCTCTGAAGGAAGTTAATAAAGATAGTTCCTCATGAATGCGTTGGTGTGGAAACATACCCGCTCTCCGTACTTTTGTCACGGCTGAGATCATGGTGACCGTTTGACATTTTCTGTACCTCCATTTTAGGCTTCTAGAACACTTAACAATTCTCCAAAGAACACTGTCAGTGAGGTCAAGCTCTGTAAACACAATCTGAAACACAGAAAAAATGGTTCTGGGGTTAATGATCATTTTATTGAGAACTGAAGTGATTGTAAAACATGAATGCTTCATAGAAAAAAAAGTGCAGTGTGAAAGCTGTTGAATAAAGCAGTAAGATCAGATAAAATCACTTGCTACTTTTCACTTAATGTGCAACAGGGGCATAATCTTCACATAAATACAAAAGGTGGAAGCGGAGGCAGGGGAAAGTAATGGTAAAAACATTCCTCAGAGAATTACTGGCTGCTAGAAAGACTCCTACTGGAAAGATTAGTCTTGATATAAAACAGCTGTGAACTGTGTGCGTATTCACCCCCATTAAATTCAGACTGTTGTGGGCAGTATTCTGCAGCTCTGTGTTTAGTCATTTTTAAAGCTTGATTACTATAAAAATGTAAAAATACACTGTAATTTGAATATGTGGGAGGTGCAATTACATGCAAGTTAAGGCTACTAGTAAGGTATTCTCAACCTAAAAAATAAATATATGTTCAGATATTCAGTGTTCTATTAAAAGGTCAGCTGTGTATGAAAATAAATACATGGCAGAGTATTACGCTATTGTAAATTCAGCTAATGACGGTTTTCACACAGGTTGTCAGGGTTATACCTGTTTTGAGTTTGTTTTTGGTCTGTTTCCCTTTTCTGTTCATGTATGAGTTTGTTTTTCTTTAGTCACATGTTCTCTTCTGTTCAGTTTCCTGCCACTTGTTTGTTCCCATGGTTACCCTCATTGAGTTCATTTGTCCCAGCTGTGTCTCATTAATTATCTTGTTACTCCCCTGTTTGTTCTTATATTTAAACCCTGTATTTCGTTCAGTTCTCTGTCTGTCTTTGTCAGTGTTAAGTTGGTTGTTCTGAGTTCTACATGTTTTATAGAGTTTTTGAGTTTGTTGGAATAAAGAAGCTGCTACAACAAGATCCTGATTATCTTCCTTTGTGCTGCAACCAGTGACTGTGACACAAGGACAGACCAAATGATATGGATTTTTCAGCTGAAAACACTATCCTGGCTGAGGACCGCCTGTGGGGATTGAGGCAGAGCAGTCATCCTTTAGAGAGGTATGTGGAGGAGTTTCTCAAGCTCTCTCATCAGGTGAGCTGACCTGAGGTCTCTTTCTGTGTGTTTTTCATATGGGACTGGATGAGGATACATTTGGTATAGTGAACCTGTTATTTCTCTCTAGTTGAGTATATTAATCTGATTCTCTACTTAAAGCTATTGTCTAACTTTTTTGTTAAAATTATCAAAATCAATTTAAGCAAGTACATATCCAGCCAGTGTTCAAAACTATCTCCTTGTCTTAGCTCGATTCACAACGGTAAGCTTGTAATGTTTTATAACAAGCGTGACCTGGTGGATTTCTGCTGGAAATTCGTGCAGCAGTTCGTCTTTGCGTCATAACATCAAATCTGTAAACAGGCTAGTCGGCTTAATCATGTGAGGATGCTGCTGGTAGCGGATCATTTATAGCCTGTTTTTACAGCAGCTGAAATAATTAAACGTCAGTCTGAAAAATCGTTCGATTTAATAATCATTGGCAGCATGATTTTATTGTAGGCCTAATGCTTTTTCCCTCAGTTGGTCAGAACAAAAGTGGCAGAAATGTTACTTGTTCAGATGACATTTTATGGTGAAAATTATTGGTCATACTTTCAAAACATAGAATCTGTGACTCAGAAATACAGTATCCACACTGGTGCGGTGACCGACCGCAAACATTAGATTAATCTGCACTGAGTCGTGCCGAGGCACAATGCATGTAACAATTCCGCATATGGCTGCAATTGCAGGTTTCAGAGATGGCGACAAAGAGGAAAAATGCCGGACTGCAGCTTTAAATGGCTCGAATTTTGAAGTTAAAGTAAATGAGTATCCTCCTCCAGCCCCATCGACAAGAGACGTGGCCTCACCAGCTCATGTCAAGCCATGCCCCTCCAATGGATCTGTCCATTTGTTCTCCGGCACTTCCAAGTCCTCCGTCCAGAGATAAAGATGGCCGCTACACCTGTAGCCATAGTGGCCAAACCTCTATGGCACCCTGAACTTCCTGATCCACCATGGCCTCCCGAAGGGCCAGATCCGCCATGGCCCCCTGAACTGCTCGATCCGCCTTGGTCACTGGCACAGCCAGTACCACCCTGGAGGTCTCTTAACCTGCCAGCACCTGCCCACGATCTCCAGGGTGCAGTTATGTCAGTGTTATACCTGAGTTTTTGACCGGTTTCCCTGTTCTGTTCATGTAGGAGTTTGTTTTTCTTTAGTCACATGTTCCCTCTTGTTCAGTTTCCCGCCACTTGTTTGCTCCCCTGGTTACCCTCATTGAGTTCATTTGTCCCAGCTGTCTCATTAATTATCTTGTTAGCTCCCCTGTTTGTTCTTGTATTTAAACCCTGTATTTCTTTCAGTTCTCAGTCTGTCCTGGTCATCGTTAAGTTGGTCCTTTGTTCCTATTTCAGAGTGTTTTTGTAGAGTTTGATTAAAGAAGCTACTGCATTGAGATCCTGGCTATCAGGTTTCCTGAACACTCCCCCTGATTGCCACTAGTCTGGTGAATGGATAACAGCCACTATGAAAATCAACCTACAAATGACCTACTCATGGTCTCTAATATTAAACTGTTCAGTGTACTTAGAGGTTTTGTTTAATTTAAGTGGCCTTTTATTTAATTATAGTATATTATCTGCAAGCACATTTAAATATCTTTTGAAGTCCACTTAAAAGTTATTTTTCACAAGGGTAATTAAGCATGAAGCTAGTGAGGGGTTTTTTTTTTTTTTTTTTGTGACTTTCAAACGTCTGTGTGGTTTCCAATTCTGATGGACACAACAGAGAGGGCAGTGCCGCATGTTATGATTGTAAATAAATGCCAAGAATTGTACGTGCATATCCTGGTAGAAGGCATCTTAAGCTTTTAAACTCAGTTTAACCATGCTGATGCAACTTTTCACAAGCTTGTACTCTCAGCATTACAAAGAAACACTGTGAAAAATGCACTAGTGCTTGTAGGTCAGGAAATACTTGAGTCTTAATCGGTCTTTGGCATATGGAATGAAAGGATACTTGCAGTTGCCTTAATAGGCAAAATGTCTATCCATTCAGTGCTTTATTGGGTTTTGATGGAGAATTCTCGGAATAGTTTTAGCCCTTCCCTGCCAAAAGTGTGGCAAGCACAGCTGGTCATTGTTTAGTATGTAAACACAAAATATCAACTTAATTTTGAGCAATTTCAAAACACTATACATTTAAGACCACCAACACTGTGCAATATATTGTTTGTTTAAAGTAAAAGCATGACAAATGAGAGTTCAAGTGAAGTTCACTTTAACAGCATTCCATCGCTGTTTGGTTATAAAGAAAAACATGTCTATGGGAAAGAGGTTAATGCAATAGTTATTCTTAACAAACCATCTACTTGCTGTTAAAATAAGCAATTGGTGTGAAATAAGCTTGACATGAATAAAACATGTAACAGAAACTGTAAAGAAAGAGAAGTTAAGCCTGTGAGGCAAGTCTTGACCACATGACTCTTGTCTGATGCAAGACTTTATCTGTATTGAAACAGAATCCGCCTCCCTACACACCCTTATTCAAACACTGTTTTATTCCAGAGGAAAGTACTCACCACTGTGAGAAGAGAAACCTTGTAAAAGTCTCTAAAAGGTTAGCTATGTAAAGTGTCCTGAGGTCGTCCTGAGAGTCTTCATTCATTCGTTTTGTTTCTGAGTTACCTTAATGAAGCTGTCCAGCTTGTGTGCGTACATATTCAGAGCTCACCTGTGTGGGGGAGGAGATTAACTCCTGCGTAGAGGGATGAAGGATAAGTGGACATGTGTCTATGTTTAAAGATGCTTTGGCATGAGTCCACTATCTTAACACTCCTGTACAGGTTAAAAATAGTGAATTGCAGAGTTTTGTACATATTATGTAAGTTTTATTGTTTAATATGGCTGGGTTGTGTAAAGTTGAGTAAGGGGTTATAAAGTGGGTGGGAGAAGACATTGGGGGATTGTATTTGTGTGTGGTCCTGGTAAACCAAATGTCCTCACAAGGATAGTAAAATCAGATTTTATTTATTTTTTTACTTGTAGGGACATTTTTTGGTCCCCATGAGGAACACGGCTTCAATCATGCTAAACTATACAATTTTTTTTTTTTTTTTTTTTCCTTTTTTTTTTGGAAAAATGTTAAAATGCATACTTTTCTGTGAGGGGTAGGTTTAGGGGGATAGAATGTACAGTTTGTACAGTATAAAAACCATTACGCCCATGGAATGTCCTCACTTTGATGGCAAAACAAACCTGTGTGTTGTCATAAGTAATGAGATTAGGAGATCAGGGCTTTTTTAAGGTTACCTGCATGCAAGACCTAGAACAACACTATTAGTCGTTGCACATGTTAATTCAAACACTACTTTTATCATTTGCCCAAATTTGAGATCCCTTTTGATAGTTTTCTATAGGCCTATGCTGTTTTATGAACCCTGTCACAGGACAATTTATTTTGTTTTTATAAATACATAATTTTCTGATTAAATTAGTACTTTAATCAAAGGATTATTTTAATCCTTAATACAATTTAGAGATGCACAGATACCAGTATCTGGCCCGTTACTGCACTGTATGTACTCATACTCATTAAAATGCTTTGCTACCAAATGCCACGCAGCCTGTACAGTGTTTGTGTTCAGACAAAGAAGCACTGACAACAGAGCAAACAGAGTATAATGGAGAGAAGGATGTCTATGAAGTAAATGTATCTAATTAGTAGAATATTAAACTAATTACATATTCACGCGACACACAATAACTGATGAGCGCGAGCAGATAAGCAAACACTGCATGGCACAGATGCAAGCTTGTCAAGCGGATCCTTTTTTTTTTTTTTTTTTTTTTTTTTTTTTTTTAAAACAGACATTGCTGTAAAGTTTGAAGTTCGGTCGGACTTGTCACTGGCAAAGAAAATAAAACTGCTGCTAACTTTACTGACGGTAAAGAGTGAGAGAAAGCGAGAGAGAACTTATGTTGCATGCGCTTGGTTGCTGGTTGCTCACTAGGCACATATGCCTCATCTGGATTAAAACAAAATCATGTAAGTTAAAACGTGAACTTTTACATTATTTATGTATAACAAGCGGTTCCCTACATTATTACAGGAAAGCGGCACAGTAATCACATGACGTTTTCAAGAATTTTTTTGTGAGCAAACATCCGAAGCACGCGCCCAGCGTGAACCTACTAAATTGAGTTCTCTTTCTCCTCTTCTTGCACTTGAACGCACAAATTCACACACAATTAGGTCAAAATGCCTGTATTGGCGATTTATGTCTTAAAGGGTTAGTTTACCCAAAAATAAAAATAATGTAATTTATTACTCCCCCTCAAGTCGTTCTATCTTCGGAACACAAATGAAGTTATTTTTGATGAAATCCGATGACTCAGTGAGGCCTCTATAGACCGCAATGCCACCGAACTTCTCAAGATCCAGAAAGGTAAGGTTACTCAAAACATATTTAAAAATATTCGTGTGAGCTCAGTGGTTCAATCTTAATATTATAAAGCGACAACTTTTTGTGCGCCAAAAAACAAATAACGACTTTTCAATGATATCTAGTGATATCTCTTTGCTTTATAATATTATGATTGAACCACTGAACTCACATGAACTGTTTTGTTTTGAGTACCTTTCTGGATCTTAAGAGGTTCAATGGCATTGCTGTCTATAGAGGCCTCACTGAGTCATCAGATTTCATCAAAAATATCTTAATTTGTGTTCCGAAGATGAACGAAGATCTTACGGGTGTAGAATGACATTGTCATTTTTGGGTGAACTAACCCTTTACTAACATTTGATTACTTTATTTAATTTCTGTTCCTGAAAATTGTGGTGTTTCACTAGCATCTAAAAATTTGAAAACTGGGCCAGTACAAAAAATCCTTAGTGTTGAGCTAAAAGACATCTGTCTCTTATTAATTTTTATTATATAATAATCTATCTGCCATAAAGTTCTTGGGCAAAATATTTGACTGACTGAGAAATTCTGAACCATGTCAGATGCTAAATATATTTATTATATTTAAATATAATAAAAAGTAAGCATAAAGGTAAACATACCAGTCATTGGGGCATAAGCATATCGTACGAAAACGTACTAATGAGATTGTATGGATTTATACGAATTAGACACCAATTGACTAAAACATAATAAAATAATTATGAATTGCAATGAGATTGTGTTGGTTTGGTGGGAATAATGCTTATCAAAGTATTTACTGTTGAAATTGTATAAAGTTCAACATAATGGGGACATTTTGAACTAACAGCATTAGTATACAAGAATGCATTAGTGAAAATATGCATAATCACAGTGATTGGGATGCCAACCATGAAAACAGCGCATGTATTTAGTGTTCAGTAATGCTTCATTGGACTACATGTACTTTAAATTTAGATAAAAACTGCAAAAGTATACATTTTTAAAGGAATATTAAAGAAGGAAAAGGCAGAGTATGAAAGAAGTATTTCTCTCACTCACACACACATACTCAAGGCATTATGCCAGTGTTTGCAGACATGTGGCCATTTGGTCACAAGTGTTTACTTTTAGCTAATAGATTGATATTAAAAATGTTGTATGATTGTCGTCATCAAACGGGATGTTCTCACACAAAGACTAGCATCAGACCGGAACTAGCTTATATGACTCAGTCACATACATGTGGTCCCCACTCAGAGTGCTACTGTTGCTGTGCCTTGTTGGTTAAAATAAAGCTTTACACAGGAGTCAAAACACTACATTATAATGTCTAATAGTCTGTACTTTTTATGAGAGGAAACGTCATATATAGTTATTTCATTAACTTGCCTAATGTCATATTCTTAAATTCAGTTGAACAGTATCAGCAATCCACCTCAAGATACACACGGTTATATCTCACAAGAACAGGCTCTCCTGGAAAGCTTCCGCCAACATTCACTGATATAACCAGTCACAGAGAGAGTACTCTTGTTGCTGTTAAACACCTTTATGACAAAGTGAAATGGAAATGTAGTGCATTGTACAATACTCAACCTAATTCCTTTCATCTTCAACCTCTGTTCACTCCACATCCTATACACAATGCATGTGAAACTCCTGTGAATTTGTAGTTTGTGTTGGAGTATGAGGTAGAAAATGTTTAGTAATTAATATCCCAATTCATAATCCATATCAACTATGCATGCCATTATGACTAAGGAATATTCAAATATTTCAAAAGTGTAGAAAGAGTCTAGATATACACATACTAATATCTACAATGCCAAGTATGTGTGAAATACATAATATACAGTGATTCTCCTATGATTAAATGAAGAAATTGTATCCATGTGAACCTACAGACAATTGTGTGACTGTTCTCTGAACGGCTTGTCATGAATTATTGCTGCTTTCAGCTATAGCTGCCATGTGCCACATGGCGTAGGTCTCCCTACTTCCTTCTGACGTAGCTGATAGTACTATTCATGAGATCTTCTAACAATTAATCAAGAAACCGATTACATAGATTTACTAGTTAATAATTAAAGAAACCGCATGACAACTGTTATATTGGACTGATACTGTTGAGAGAATATTTGAGAGATATCTTCTTACCTTTTTGACACTTTAATCAATAGTCTTCAATGTAGACAACAAATAGATCTTCTAACATAGAAAAATGATGGTTTGATACTCTCAGATGGTTCTTCAGTGTGTCATTTAACACAGACAAATGGAGTGAAAGAGAAAGAGAGCTTGAAAGACAAAAATGTGCTGGCATCTACAGTGGTAAGGGAAGTTTTTAGCCACTCCTTTTAGAAATTAAAAAAAAAGCGGGACTTTCAGTTTGTCCCGCCTTGTTCTCACATCTTTCTTTCCCTTTGCGTATACATACTTTGCTATTGTATCCCTTTGCGTATACATACTTATCACTGTCCCCAGAAGTAAGATAAATCTGACAAAACCTAATTATCAAAACATTTGAGGATGTCCTCCAATGGAGAAAAAAAAACTAAGGTTCTTTTAGGGTTAGGCTGCTGTCAATGTGAACGTTTTTCAGTATTAGTGTAGGCAAACTTGCTGTGCTTTGCCTATGTAAGGCAGCACAACAAAGAAATGTCCTTCTTCCGAAACAATAGCAAATAGTTTCAAATCCTCATTATTTAAAGATGATCTTTCATTTGCACGGCTTTCTTGACAAGTTAACACCTATAGCTGACTTCTCACATCAGCATAAGATACATGGTTCTAATATTTAAATGTGATGTAATTTGTCATTGTAGCAATATTGGTGATGTTCTGTCGCCCTGTACCTCATCCTTCTGAATGTGAGTGTTGCAAAAACTTGTCATGATGATCTGTTCACCAAGCACTTCTGGTTACTAGCATGCCGTGGTTTGAATACTGGTTTACTATTGTCCACCCCAGGCTTCTTACCAAGAGGCCACCCAGCTTCCATGCTGGTTGACAAGCATTTTTGTCAGCATTTCTACCAGCCTGACCAGCAACAAACCAGCATGCTAGCAAGCTGGTCCTTTCCCCCCTGTAAATAAAGATTAAAATAAATTAGTCAGATTTAAGCAGGATTATTTAGATATTTAATTGTCTGTTCAATTTACCCAAGTTATTCACTTATGTTGTTACATTAATATAGCTGGAATTTCAATTATGTTGTAAAGGTTGCATTCTTAGCAGCGTCTTAGATAGACTTCTTTGTACAACAGCTCCCTCAGATGGTGATGTGTAGTATAGAACAGCGGAGTTATCACAGCAGTGTTTCAACTTGTATAGTCCTTCGTACAAGCTCTCTTAAACCGGAATATCTTTGTGAAATATTTTCCAAAACTAAAATTCCAATATCGCCATATTCCGTAATAGCTTTTGGACAGACAAGCGAACTAAATAAAGGTTGGGGCAATTTGTTACATGTGTTTTAAATGTTTTACATTTATACACTTTTCTCTTTTTTTTAACAGTTTAAATTTAGCTTCAAAAGTCTATAATTTTTGTAAAAAATTTTTACTACCTTTTTTTTGTAATTAAGAACGTTGTGCATGCATCTAATCAGAAATTGATTCTTAATAATAGATTTTATTAAGGAATATTGACTGTCACAACTAACCCTGGTTTATATTGGCTAAAATGCATTCATTCTTTGATTTTATTCTTTGACACTATAAATAGACCCCCCCCCCCCCCCTCCCCTTTTTTTTTCTTTCTTTTTTTTTTTCTTTTTTCTTTTGACAAGTGACAAAAATGGGTCCTTCCAAGCAGTGGATTTCAAAATGTTTAGCTACATTCCAGTGAAACAAAGAACTATGCTGTGTGCAAGCATAGCCAAAGTGGGTATTTGTATTAAAAAAGTGTATGGGTGGGGGAAAAAAGGATGATAGTTTTCAGTAGGTTAGTCAATCACATTAAGGTTGGCTAATTTTGTCAAATTTGAAAAATTCAATTTTTACAGCAGGGCGGTCAGAAAGAGGACTTTTGTTTTGTTCCTTTTTTCTTTTTTTCACTGAAGCACAAACCCGGAAGAAGGAAATAATGTCCGTCGTCTTCCACTAGCTCAAGTCAGTTTGAGGTCGAGTGGAAGGTAAGCAAACAAGTATTTTTTTCAAACTAACAGGTTGTTTAGCAGTAAATTATAGTTTTGTTTTCGGTAGTTGCCTATACTTTGACAAAGTCGCTTGAGTTCTTTTTAGAAATTAAACTGGATTTCAACCGTTTCACACTTTGCTATGAGAGCACCAGACAGTCTGAACAGACAGTTAGCGACTGCTGCTAGCAGACTGACAGTCTTATTACACTACTGATAATAGTTTTTGTGTTTTTACTTTTCATACTTTCTCTTTGGGCTTACAGTTAGTAGTCTTTGATTTATTAAGAATTTTTTAAGCCTTAGTTTTGCTTTTAAACTTGCATAAATTCTAAATACACAAACCCATTAAAAGCGATGACAAACTTTAGTGTACGCTTTTTAGTATTTTGTTAGTCCATTTGCTTTTCTGTCTGTACTCTGTAGTCTTTCTCCGTTATTTTTAATAGTATTAAGTGTTTCTCATGTCATTACTGTTTTTGTTTTGATTTTCTTTGCCAACTTTGTTTAATTTCATTAGTCACACGATTTATTCAGTGACATTCCCCTTGCTGTCTGCAGACTCTTTTCTCAGACCTCAGTCTCGGTGACATCAGCTGTGGAAGTTGAGTCAGATGTTAAATATGGCGTTTGTTTGATTTTCCAAGCAGAGTAAAGCAGATATCTTAATGCTTGTTTTGGCCACGGCTCAACAAAGGGCCAGTCAGACTTTACAGGCGTGGATTTTCTGGGAAGATGAATGTTGTAGCTGTTGTTAAATGCTGCCTTTAACTGAATACCTGCACAAGAATCCCTTGTGAAGTTGTTAATGGAAAGAAATTATAATTTTGATGTAAACTAGCAGCCTTCTGTACCCATGTCATAGATCAGGGGTTTTCAAATTGGGGTCCGGGGCTGCAAGGGAATGAATACATCTAACAGTACAGTACTGTAGTGAGTGGGGAAAACAGTAATAATTTAAAATATATTTTAAAAAGAAATTACAAAATATTTGACCCTTTTTATATAAATTTTTCACAGTATAAATTGATTCTATTTACATGAAAATATATAGCTACCTTTTAAATGTTAGGATAAGGGGTTCCTTGCATGAGTATAATCATCTTTGGGGGTCCATTACATCTAAAAGTTTGAAAACCCCTGTCAATTTAAACACAGGGAGGCATTGTATTTAGCCACATCAGATGCAAAGCTCTAATTAGTTTAATGTACAGGACAATTTATTAACGTGAATAAAATACATTAAGAGAAAACAATGCATACGTGTCAAGATACCCTGGACTCTATGAATCGTGTTTGTAGCAATAAACACCTCAAACACTCTCCATGTTTTTCCTGTCCAGTTAACTATGGCGATGACAAGTCAGACGTCCTGCTCCTCGATGAGCAACCACACTAAGGAACGGGTCACCATGGCCAAAGTGACACTGGAGAATTTTTATAGCAACCTGATATCACAGCATGAGGAAAGGGAAATGAGGTGAGAACCAAAAATTCAAGAACTTTTTTTTGTTGTTCTAATGTTACTTTTTAAGTATAGACTTTATTTTTCCATCGAAAACTTCTTGTAGCTCACATATTGATTAAAATGAGTGAGAAATATTTAGAACTTAAGCAATACTTTTTCTAATGTGGTTTTGTAACTTTCACTAGTGAACAGGTTTGGCAGGTCTAAATGATTCACTAAGCATTTGGACGAATACATACTTTAGGTTTGGGTGAATATGGCGAGACGACTGTCTGTCATTTGCACCCATTGTGTTTCTTCAAAGAACCTCCCAAATTCCAGGGGCACTTTGATACGGACTGTTCCGTCCCTCTTGAGATGAGACTAGACAACCACACCTTTCATTGGACTGATGAAACAACTACCACTTGGTTCTTGTTTCATCACATGTCTAAAAGGCATTTTCTATCTGTTACAGGCAGCAGAAACTGGAAAAGGTCATGGATCAAGAGGGCCTAGCTGATGAAGAGGTGAGCTTTTCTGAAATACTGCTTTTTTCTAAAAGCAGTGCCTTGCTTACATTTACAAAAGTCTTGACATTCTCTGTGTTCAAAAATGTAACAACCACCAGTGTCTAGATCATTTCATGTGATCGGTTGATTTAATGTCTACTTTTTCTGGTCCTGCAGAAGCGCATCCGGCGGTCTGAGCATGCTAGGAAAGAGACTGAGTTTCTTCGTCTTAAACGAACACGGCTTGGATTAGAGGACTTTGAGTCGCTCAAAGTGATTGGCCGTGGAGCTTTTGGAGAGGTATTACTTTCTTTCTGTTAAAGACATCAATACACCAATTCAAAATAAAGGTTTTGGGGGTTTTGGTCCATATATTTGTGAGGGATTTATGCACTATATATACTCTACCGTTCCGAAGTTTTGGGTCAGTACGATTTGTTTTGTAAGAAATGTTATCAAACGTGACCGTACAATGTCAAAGACATTGCAATTACAAACAAAGATGTACAATGTTACAAAAGATTCAAATAAATTGAGCTTTCTATTCATCACAGAATCCTGGAAAAAATTATCATGGTTTCCACAAAAATATTAAGCACTGCAACTGTTTTCAACATTGGTAATAAATAAAGAAATGTTTCTTGAGCAGCGAATTAGAATGATTTCTGAATCATCGCATGACACTAAAGACTGGAAGAATGGCTTCTGACAATTCAGCTAACGTTATGATATATTAAATTAGTATATATAATATATCACCATATTACTGTTTTTACTGTATTTTTAATCAAATAAATGTAGCCTTTGTAAGCATAAGAGACCACTTTCAAAAATCTTACAAACTTTTGAACTGTAGTGTGTTTTGTGATTTAAAATGCACTTTCTCTCTCTAGGTGCGGCTAGTTCAGAAGAAGGACACTGGACACGTTTATGCTATGAAAATCTTGCGCAAGGCTGATATGCTTGAGAAAGAGCAGGTGAATTTTCACTGATGGAATCACATATGTCCATATATGACATTTAAGTTTCCTAGTCTTGTTAACAGGTCTCTGTCTCTGTTTTCCGTTCAAGGTTGGTCATATTCGAGCAGAAAGGGACATCCTTGTAGAGGCAGACAGTCTGTGGGTGGTCAAGATGTTTTACAGCTTTCAGGATAAGATGAATCTCTACCTCATCATGGAGTTTCTGCCTGGAGGTGAGACTGGGTTGATTTCAGAGAAACATTACCATCATGAAGACGACACCAATTTTGACTCTGTGCGTGTGTTTTTGCCCAGGTGATATGATGACTCTGCTGATGAAGAAAGACACTTTAACGGAGGAGGCTACACAGTTTTATATTGCTGAGACTGTACTGGCTATTGACTCCATTCACCAGCTGGGTTTCATCCACAGAGACATCAAACCAGACAACCTGCTGCTGGACTCAAGAGTAAGAAAACACACACACAGATTATTTCATGAATTTATAATTTTTAGCAAAATATATTGTTTTTGAAACATCACATTATTTAGAAAAATATAGGTAGCTACATTTGTCAATGAATTGTGACCTCCCTATATGCAACGCTAAGTTCAACCTAAAAGCCTAGCAGGGTCACATTGCCTTGATAGAAAGAGCAATTCTCATTCACAGTGTCATTTTGCTCTTTCAGGGCCACGTGAAGTTGTCTGATTTTGGCTTATGCACTGGTCTGAAGAAAGCTCACCGCACAGAGTTTTACAGAAACCTCAATCATAGCCTTCCCAGCGACTTCAGTAAGCAGACAAACATCTCTCATTCTGGTATTAATACTAAAGTTTCATATACCATATTACATTCATGTCTTTACATTATGCTCTTGTTTCTAAAAGGAGTTTGTCTCCCATTCACCAAGGCTGAATTTATTCAATTCAACATACAGTAAAAACAATAATATTGTGAAATATTATTTAAATTTCAAATAACTTTTAATATATAAAGTTGTTTATTCTTGTGGTGGCAAAGCTGAATTTTCAGCACTCATTACTTCAGTCTTCAGTGTGACAAAGTCCTTTAGAAATTGAA
The DNA here is from genome assembly GCA_037101425.1 of Elopichthys bambusa. Taxonomy (NCBI): domain Eukaryota; kingdom Metazoa; phylum Chordata; class Actinopteri; order Cypriniformes; family Xenocyprididae; genus Elopichthys; species Elopichthys bambusa. Next base: position 14,577,133 of record CM074446.1, read on the forward strand.
ATGTTTGTAAAACTAAAAATGTCTTTACATATTTATCAATTTAATGCATCCTTGCTAGATAAAAGTATTAATAACTTAATGACTCTAAAAATGTTAACAGCAGTGTATATGACGTAATGAAGTGATTGCATGGCTGATTCTGTCGCAGTAACTTTATTCTTCTTTAGCGTTCCAGAACATGAACTCAAAGAGGAAAGCAGAAACATGGAAGCGAAACAGGAGACAGTTGGTAAGGGTTTCCTATTGACCCAATACTGTCCTACAAATAGTGGGTGGGTGGGTACAGATAGATTCAGTTGTTGCAAGAGGAGCCTTTGCAAGAAGTTATTGGGAAATCAGTGTGTTCTTAATATGGCAGTTGATGATTGTAAAAGTAGTGTGTGAGTGTTAAGATGTAGTCTTGTGTAATCCTTTATATTCTCGATCTCACAATTTTTTTTTTTTTTTTTTTTTTGTGTTGGGTCAATGAGTATTAAATGTGCCTTTTTCAGGCTTTCTCCACTGTTGGAACCCCTGACTACATTGCCCCAGAAGTCTTTATGCAAAATGGATATAACAAGCTCTGTGATTGGTGGAGTTTGGGTGTCATTATGTATGAAATGCTGATAGGTGAGTTGAATTTTGGTTTGTAAATAAAATAAGTTTGTTTATTTTGATTATATGGCTAAAGTATTTGTCTGGGTGTTTTTCCAGGTTACCCTCCATTTTGCTCCGAGACGCCTCAGGAAACTTACAGGAAAGTGATGAACTGGCGGGAAACTTTAACCTTTCCACCTGAGGTCCCAATTTCAGAGAAGGCCAAGGATCTGATTCTCAGGTTCAGCTCTCTCACTGCTTATAATTTTCCCTCTTCCCTTTTTATTGGGCTTTTTCATCTTTTTTTGCCATGCCTTTATTTTATACTCTTAGCTGGAATCCTTGCCTCTTCTCTCATCCCAGTGCATTTTGCTTTGATTAACCATGCTGCTAACCTACATTTTGACACATGGTTAATTTTTAGCCCAATTTTTTTCAGTGTTCACCTGATGTTCTGTTGTTTTAGGTTCTGTTGTGAAAGTGAGCACAGGATTGGAGCCACTGGAGTGGAGGAGATCAAGACTAACCCTTTCTTTGAGGGGGTGGACTATGATCATATCAGGTATAACTCATGTAGACAAATATACAGATTAAAGGATTAGTTCACTTCAGAATTCAAATTTCCTGATAATTTACACACCCCCATGTCATCCAAGATGTTTGTCTTTCTTTATTCAGTCGAAAAGAAATTAAGGTTTTTAAGGAAAACATTCCAGGATTTTTCTCCATATGGTGGACAACAGGGTCGCAGAGCTAGTGCAAGACGAGCATTTGTGGTTAAAAAGTATATACATTTTTATTTCTTTTAGGGGAAAAAAAAAAAAAAAAAGATATTTTTTTTTCTAGATAAGACCCTTATTCCTCGGCTGGGATCGTGTGCAGCCCTTTTAAGCTGCATTGAAACTGCAATTTGGATCTTTAACCCGTTGTACCCCAGTGAAGTCCACTATATTGAGGAAAAAAAATCCTGGAATGTTTTCCTCAAAAACCTTAATTTCTTTTCGACTGAAGAAAGTAAGACAAACATCTTGGATGACATGGGTAAGTACATTATCAGGAAATTTATTGCATCTTTCAATTTTTAATAATTTAGAATATCAAGAGTAGTGTGGATGTATTCAAGCTGATGGTTTTTTTTTTTTTTCCCCCCTCTCTCTAGAGAGAGACCAGCGGCTATTCCCATTGAGATCAAAAGCATTGATGACACCTCCAACTTTGACGAGTTCCCAGATTCAGACATCCTCCAGCCTTCAGGTTCGTTTTTTTGTCACTTCAGTTATGCTTACTGAAATACATCATGTTATGTATTTCAGAACTATATAATAACATTACTCCCTCACTTCCTCTCTCTCTCTAAAGCTCCTCCTGTGTCCAACCACACTGAGGCAGATCTGAAGAGTAAAGACTGGGTGTTCATCAACTACACCTACAAGCGCTTTGAGGGGCTGACCGCACGAGGAGGCATACCATCGTACATGAAAACTGGGAAAAGATAGGCTTTGATGGGATTTGATGACATACTGCACTCTTGCAGCGGTTGTTTTTTTTTCCACAAGGAGACGTTCTCCATCGCTCCTCCTCGCATCTGAAGGATCTTGCATCATCCGTTTCCTGTTTTGATTCACTTGTCCATGACTCATTAATGGATGTGGACTCCACCCGCACTCAGTCCGTAGAAGGACACGCTCAGAGTCATACCTAAGGGCTTCTTTTCCTCTAACACCCTAAATGTACTCACTTCACTCTTTTCCTTTTTCCTTTTTTCAATCTTAAGGAATTATGATTTGAGGTAATCGTCTTTCAGGTTGCCAGATTTTGTACATTTTGGAATGGAGATATTTTTGTACACTGACACTGGTAAAAAAAAAAAAAAATAAATAAAAAAAAATAAGGGCTTGAATGAAAGCTAGTTAGATCTCCTGCAACCATAATTGATTTTAACTGCATTAGCACTGGTGGATCATCGATTTACCATTTCGGAGAACTAGCGTTTGTGGTAAAATCCCCATCTCAGCCTTTTGTGTCCACATCTGCTGTACACATTGAAAACATCCCTAGTTTTAATTAAGATGGATTTTTTTGAAAATCCATTCTTTTAAAGACATTACTTTTCTCTGTTTCATGGAAATTCCTTCTCTTGTTATGCTCGCCATCTAAGATCTCAGTGACAATGGCAAAACACAGGGCTTCATAGTCAGTCGGATCTGAACGTGATTCATATGAACCCTCAAAGCTGCAGATGTTGCCTTGTGCTCGGATCCTTTTTATACCAGCAGAAACATCATGAATGCATTTGCTAATCAAACCAAATTGTTCATCAACAGCATATCAGGAAACTTCACCAGCTCATGTCAATAACCAAGCAATCTCTATGGACCAGCATTTGTTTATATAATGGCTAGTTTCAGCCACTGACTGATTCAGAAGTTGCTTGGTGCTAATGCTTTTGTTTTTATTAATAGGGCTCATTGCTGAAGTTTGGGGAACAAAGCAACATTTCTTGCATCTTGAGGAGAATAGCAACACTATTCAGGGATTTGAATTTGATCGAGTCTTCCATTTTGTGGGGATGAAATGTTCAATGCAAATATTTTTTTTTTTTTTTTTTTTTTTTTTTTTTTTTATACTACCAAAGAGACGCCACTTTTAATCAGCTTTATGGGCTTGAATCTCGATTGTTGTTTGGTCATGGATGCTTTGGCTTTCATACAGCATTAATTAGCAAGCTTATACTTGTCTTAAGCAGCTAGCAACTAAACTTGTAGCAAAATATTAATTCCATATGGTTCCAGTCAGTCTGCATTACTGAAGCTGCTTGTATCAACATGTTGCTAGCGATGGCTGACTTTGTACAAATCAAACGAGTACAAGAATGATTTTCAGAAGTGTGCGAGATTCGCAGACGGTGAATGACTGAATCGTATTTTTACAATCAGGACCCATACGTCGTCTTTCTGTGACCAAATTGAATGTATCTTGAAGATTAAAAGAGGCTTCTAGAAGTTGCATTAATTTAGAATCGGCTGCTTAGGAATGGCCTGAGATTCACCTAAATGCTTGAGTGAATGATTTGGCGACTAGATTTTATGCTGCACACAGCATGGCAAAGGTTTTGTATGTGGAAGTGCTTGTTGATGTCGAGTTGAGCAGCCAGTGAACACGATATACTGCTTGAGTAATATCTCAAATAACATTACTGTATTCCAGAATGCTACAAACAATTTGGAATGTAGCATAAAATCATGTTTGAATAGTGCGTTTTTATCCTTGGAGCAATATGTGATTGTCTTTGGTCTGGATGTGTATTATTTTTTTTTGTAAATATATAATAGTTTTTGGCTGGATATTTTCTGTCTTGAGGTGAGGGTCATTCTGTTGCATGTTTTCACGTGTGCTGGACAAGTCAAAGAGCTATGAATGAGTTTGTGAAGTTCCGTGCTGCTTTATTTGTTCCCCTTATTCTAGTATCAAGAATATGTTGGGGTGATTTCATGGTTATCGCTTATGATTGATGGCTTGGTGGAATTATACACTGTCTACAAGAAGCAGATCACTGGCTGGACTGCTTTATATCTCTTGTTGCTGTATCTCACATGCTGAAAATGGACGTAAAGATCATGATCATAAAGAGAGAATGTGTTTTAAATTCTTACTTGTTTTTCTGTAGGTTTCTTGCTTGCATCCTTGTCCTAGTGTGAGGACGTTGTCTTTGAATGAGGAAAAAGGACTTTTTTTTTCTTTTTTTTTTTTTTTTCTTGAAGATGAACAATGCACCTTTTGCTAGTTGTAATTTTATGTATATTTAAAGTATATATATATATATACCACACACACACACACACACACACACACACACACACACACACACACACACACACACACACACACACACACACACACACACGTCAAGTTGTTATATACTCACTGAATGACTGTTCTGTTTGCCTGTATGAGAATTTGTAATTCTTTTGAGCAACTTTTTTCACACTTAACCAGATGTAGACTAGTCTGAAGATTTTTGGAGTCTATTTACTTGCTTAGAGCTAAAAAAAAAATTACACCAATGTGTATAAAGGAGTTTATTCTAACTGGCGCTAGTGCCCACAAACTATCCATGCAGGAGATCTCAGATTTATTGCTGTTCATCCAGATCACAAATGCTTAACAAATGCAAAGCTGATCAAGGAGCAGCATTCCTGCTTCTGAAGGGTTTGTGAACATGGCTCCTGATTTCACTGATGTCACATTCTGCTGTGGGAGGTGGGTGTTTGTCCTCTCCCTGCCTTAAATATGAGTTATAGTGTTTATGGATTTTTCCTATGCTCACAGAGCACCTTTCACTGGTTTATTTGTCTGATAGTTTGTTTTTGAGGCGTGGGCACACTTTGACCTGTAAAACGTCCTGAATAAAACACCAGTTCATTTACTTGTGTGTGAGACTCTTCTGTTCCTTTTTTTTTTCCCCCTTATTAGAGGTGTTTGCTTAGACCTTTTTTTTTTTCCCCCTCTGTTGAGAAACCTCCTAAACCTAGGTATTAAACTTCAGCATATAGCTCGTCCTACATGTTTGGGCTGCAGACCTGAATAATAACTTTGCTTAGTTTTCTAATGTATCAAACTTCCCACAAGCTTCAATTGAAAGACAGACCCAGGTCATATCTATCTTTTGACCTGAGCTATTAAAGGGATAGTTCATCCAAAAATGAAAATTGTCATTTACTTACCCATAAGTTGTTTTAAACCTATACGAGTTTCTTTGTTCTGTTGACAATGAAAGAAGATATTTTTAAGAATGTTTGTAGCCAAACAGCTGCTGGTCCCCACTTGGGGATGAGTAAATGACAGAATTTAAATTTTTAAGTGAACTATCCCTTTAAGTCACTCCATAGCATCATTTATGAACCACTCAGAACACCTTAGCAACCGCATAGTAACGTTCTAGCATCATGTTGTCATATAGCATCATATTCTGTGATCGTATACAGTGATTCTCAACTAGGGGGCATAGTACTTGAAATGTGTTATTCTAAAGAAGGAAAGAAAAAAAAAAAAAAAACACTAAAGACGTTAAATTACTGGCACCCTTGGTAAATAGGATCAAAGACTGTAAAAATAAATCTGCATTGTTTATCCTTTTGATCTTTAATTAATAAAATTAGCAAAAATCTAACCTTTCATCGAAGGAAAATAATTGAAAGTGGGGGGGGAAATCACATTATGAAATAAACATTTTTCTTCAAAACATGTTGGCCACAATTACTGGCACCCTTTTATTCAATACTTTTTGCAACCTTTTGCCAAGATAACAGCTCTGAGTCTTCTTCTAAAATGCCTGATGAGTTTGGAGAACACCTGACGAGACCATTCCTTCATGCAGAATCTCTCCAGATCCTTCAGATTCCCAGCTCCATGTTGGTGCTTCTTCTCTTCAGTTCACTCCACTCCACTCATTTTCTTCAGGGGACTGGGATGGCCATGGGAGAAGCTTCATTTTGTGCTCAGTGACACACTTTTGTGTTGGTTTTGATGTTTGTTTTGGATCATTGTCCCGATGTAAGATCCAATCACGGCCCATTATTGGATTTCTAGCAGAAGCGGTCAGGTTTTGATTTTTTTATCTGTTGGTATTTGATAGAATCCATGATACCATGTATCTGAACAAGATGTCCAGGACCTCCAGCAGAAAAATAGGCTCACAACATTAAAGATCCAGCAATATTTTTAACCGTGGGCATGGGGTACTTTTTATCCATGTGTGCACCAAACCCATCTGGTGGGTTTGCTGCCAAAAAGCTCTTATTTTAGTTTCATCTGACCATAGAAGCCGGTCCCATTTGAAGTTCCAGTCTTGTCTGACAACTGCATGTGCTGGAGATTGTTTCTGGATGAGAGCAGAGGATTTCTCTTGAAACCCTCCCGAACAACTTGTGGGGATGTAGGTGCTGTTTGATCATTTTCTTTAGGCTTTCTGAGACTCAAGACTCAACTGATCTCTGCAATTCTCCAGCTGTGATCCTTGGAGAGTCTTTGGCCACTCAAACTTTCCTCCTCACCGCACATTAGGATGATTTAGATCCACGTCCTCTTCCAGGCAGATTTGTAACATCTTTAGTTGATTGGAACTTCTGAATTATTGCCCTGATAGTGGAAATGGAGATTTTCAATGCTTTAGCTATTTTCTTATAGCCACTTTCTATTTTGTGAAGCTCAACAATCTTTTGCTGCACATCAGAACTATTTTCTTTGGTTTTACTCATTGTGATGAATGATTAAGGGAATTTGGCCTTTGTGTTTCCTCATGTTTATACTCCTGTGGAACAGGAAGTCATGGCTGGACAATTTCATGTTCATGATCACCCTGGTTTTTGGAGAAAAACATTTATTTCGTAATGTGATGTGATGTGAACCACTGCTGTAATGTATTATGTGTTTCTCCTAAAGTAGGGCTGCTGTAAGTACAAGTTAAAAGTACAATAGGTTATCTGAGAAATGGTAACTTTAACCTGCTAGCATTGAAATCATGCAATCCCACCCTCCCTGCAAATCGGCATCCAAAGTCACGCCTCCTCTAAAACACATGAACGCGCACAGACCACAAGCGGGATGACCAGAGACAACGTTATTGGATTACATCATGTGTCATTCACCGGTGAGAAAACTCAGAGTAACAGTACTACTAAACTTAAGTTAGGTTGTTGCTGTTTGCCTGCTATTCTCGCTCTGTCTGCACAGCATACGTTAACGCACTGGTGACGTATGATGTCTGCGTGAACAGGCTGTGCAGTGGTATGCAAACACACGTTGACTGGGAGGGAACACATGCTATCATTTAATTCGGACCAAATGCAATGATTGAATGAACATTTTATGGTCCTATGCCTCTCACAGACGATATATATTTATAATAATACATTTATACTGCTTAACATAGTGATTGCTATCAGGATATGAGCAGACTTTACCTATTGCACCTTTAAGGACCTTTGCATAATTTACTAGGATCCAAATTAGGAACCTGTGACCCCTTGGCCCATGGTTGATGAAGTGATCTGTTTGTCCCTTTGTACACGAATGTGAATGTAAATCCCTTATAAACAGTTCATTAACAGCTCTGCTCTATAAATAGTACAATGTAGTTTGAACATGTTTTTCAATCCCACGTGTTTGTGACATGGTCAAATTTGTTCTTAACACATCTATTAATCAGTGATTTAAAAAATTATGATTATAAAATTAAATCTGGGAATTCATTTAACTTTTTAATCATTCAAATGTTGTCCTGGGAAAGTTGAGCTGTTCTTCTGGGTCTTGTTCGGTATAAACCCCACAAGAGTAGAAAGATGACCGCCGTCATAACAGCAGATATGGACACGCTTATCAACGCCATGTTTCGGACAGTGCTGCTGGGATACATGTTTCTTGTGGTAGTGATGTTAGAAATCAGGCTCTCAGGGTTTTCCCAATGAATCAGACCTTTAGCAAAGTCTAAACTCAGTTCATTGGGAGATAACACCTTCACCCCTTTATACATTCTTTTCACTCTTCGTTTGCCGGTGTCCAGTACGTCACAGCGGTATGTCCCAGAATCCTCTTCCATGAGAGGGTCTAGCACCACCTTGTCCAGGCTGAGGACTTCATAGCGGGTGAATAACGAGTCATCAGAGGTGATGACTCCACGGGCGAAGCGCCAAGACACCACAAAAGCAAAGCGGCCCATGGCTTCCATCACTTCCTCTAAGCAGTCAAGCACCAGACGCTGACCTGCAGTTGCTGTTTGGGTCTTCAGTCCACACTGCCATGTGTCTAGGCAGCGGACAGTCCTCAGCTTGCAGGAAGTGCTGGAGATGTTTCTGGTCCCCCTGACTGGGCAGAGCTCTTGAGTACGAATGCCAAGCCCGCAGGTGGTACTGCAGGGAAAGCTGCGTTTGATGACCCAGGTGCTGATCTTCTCCAGTTCTTCCAGGTCGGCTTTGGTTAAAGTGCTACAGTAGCTGGGGGAATGCAGGAGTGTGCAGTACAGCAACACCAGCCAAAGTGCTGAGCGAGCCATGTAACTTAAGACGTAGAAGAGGAGCAGCGGCCAGCCAAGCTGTCAGAGGATGTTCAGAATGAGAATCTATACTACCATATGTTTATAAAGAATTATTCTAATTTTTTTTAATTAATTTTAATGATTTTATATACTGTAATTATTTTATACACATATCATTAGCTCGCCTGAATTAAATACATACTTTAATTTAAAAAAGTTTTTATTCATTTTTAAATACAATAATATAATATCATTAATAATAATAACAATAACAAAAATATATTCAATATCCTTTGCATCATTTATCCTTTTTCAAATTCATTCGTTTATTTATTTATTACCTGAATTTTAAGCCTAAAGTAATCCATTTTCAATAAGGAATGAATCACCTTTATTAGAATATTTATGTTTATCTATGCACTTATTATGATAGGGTTAAAAAAATATGTATTTAATATTTTCAGTTATCGTTCAAAACAAAAATAGGTTTGTCTTACCTTCGTTGGTGTGTTCAAAAGATTTGAGAAACTATAAAAATCTCTCAACCTTAGATCTTCATCAGTTGAGCATTTCACGTGCGCTTGAAATAACTGAGGTAACTGATGTTTAGGCTAAAACAGTCAGCTAAAACATCTATTTATTTGTTTTTGTTTGAAAATAATCATGTTTTTATTTACTTACAACGTTTGTATTCAATCTTGCCACAAGATGGCGCTCGGTCTCACAAAACGTATGCGGTGTGATTAAATAGGCTAGTTTACATTACGGGTATAGTTTGTAGTAAAATACGTAATCTGTTGATTATATTATCTTAGTGTCACTTATATTAATTTAAGTTACTGTTAAACAGTAATATTTAAGTAACGTTAAAGCATAAAGTGGCAACTCTAGTGGGCTACTATGTTGAATTAGTGTGGGCAGTACTCAAGCCAAGTAAAGCAAAACCAGCGGTTATTGACACCTCTCAAATGTCAGACAGCTATGAAATGCCTAGAGCTGAAAGACTCCTGCGGGGTAATAGTGATTCAAACCAGGCCAACGAATAATTCTTACCTTTTACGTTTTGTCCATTCATTTAGTGGTTTGGTGACCAAGTATGTTAGCGTGTGTGAGATAGAGAATTGTACTCTTGGTTTCAGTCTTTTATGATGGTGTAAACAGGATGTGGATAAGCTCTGATAACTGTTTGTCATGCTGAGAAAGCATCACCTCAAGGGCACAGACTGTACAAACAAAGCCTTGACAGTCTTGTGTGTATCAGAACAAACAATCATTTCTACTCACCAATGCCATTCCAAACCTGTATGAATTTCTTTCTTCTGCTAAATAAAAAAATAAATCTTATTTTACAGGTGTGGAACGACATATGGGGGAGTAAAGGATGACAGAATTGTCATTTTTTTTAACTGTCCCTTTAAACTGCAGGGATGCTACATTCCACATAAACAGTGAAACATGATTTTTTTTTTTTTGCATTTTCTTGGACATTCAAAATTGATTTGCCAAACTGATGGAAATTGGGGTCCAACATCAATGATTAAATTAATGATTAAATTGAACAGATATTAGTGTTTATTTCCACTTTTAAGATTTTTTTCTTTTATTAGCCTATTGAATTTGCACTTATTTTTTCATAACTGTCAAAATAGTACATTCTAGATACTATGAATGTGTGTAGTATGAATGTAATTTTGACATACTACATTTTGTCATGTTTTCATTGTCATGTGACCTACAGTTCCAGCGTCAGTGGCCCTGTCCCAAATGGCAAACTTCATATGCATTTACAGTCTTGTGGACTTGCGATGGCTGCCGTGTGCACGTCTGTTAAGTCCATGAGAACGTAGAGTGTCACATTTGTCATTGTAGGTCTCACGAGTGCCCCCCTTTGCAGTCAAGTGCCCTAGATGTGCACTTTTGCACATCTGCAGGCCTACAGATTTCTTCCTGACAGTCAAAGCGGCATTACGTCAGGAAGTGCGGACTCAGAGGAAGACCGCGGGTGTTTCTATGGTGCCATTTGGGACATTTACAACTTCTCCTCCCTCTGGCCCTATGGGGTAGTAAAATGTTCATTAGATACATGCTTTAGAATCTTGTCATCGTCATCTTAACATTTTATGAATATTGTGAATTTGGACATAGGCTTACCTTTTTCACATACTGTTTTTCGCCTACTAGTAGAGAAGTATGCATGTTTGAAGGCAGCCTTAAATTCGACATGAAATGGAAGTTGCGATAGTCTTTTATTGTCTATTCTGATGAATATCTGAGGGAAGTGGCTTTTTTTTTTTTTTTTTTACAAGAAAAAATGTAGGGCGGGACTTGATTTTGTCTATTGAGAATTGATTAGATAGTTGGATCATGTGGTTTGCTAATGAGATCTTGCTTGTTCGAGATGCATCGGCACTGTGCAGACTGACTGGCGTATGATATCAAAGTACCGTGAGAGCGATTCAAAAGCAAGGAGTCGTCTGCTCCCCAAACGCTCTCGTGGTACTTTGATTTCATACACCGATCGGTCTGTGCAGCGCCGATGCATTTCGAACAAGCCTAATATGTCAGTGACAGGTTGTCCCGCCCTAATGCCAGTAAACACTTCAGGGCCGGTTCTAGACATTTGGAGGCCCTAGGCAAACTTTATGTTGGAGCCCTTGAAAAAGCACTTGAAACAAATATTATTCCTTACCTTTTTATTTAACATTTGTTATTAAAATGTGTATATTTTTATGTACACATTTATATATTTGTTTTATTTTTCCATATTAATCAAACTTTAACTAAGGTAATCTCTTATTTATTTGTTGAGGATGCTATCATGTTTTTTTTATTGTTTTTTGGGGGGGGGGGTTTGGTAGTAATTTGTTCAGTAATTTATTTACAGTAGCCTAACACACACACACACACACACTATTTGGGATAACAAACTGTTTAGGCCTACAATAAAATGAAAGAAAAGGAAAATCACTTAAGTAAATTAACATCATGCCTTACCATTTTTTGGACAGGATTTTCCCCTCCTGTTGAACCAATTTAAACTATATTATCATATGTATTGTATATGTATGTATATGTAAGTATGCAATACTTATAAAGGTTCCAAAAGGGAGTTTTTACATAGTGATGCCATAAAAGAACCAAAGGTTATCCCAAAGAACCTTTCAGTAAACAGTAATGGTAACCATTTATTTATTTCTTTTTTTACTTGGTGTGAAGAACATTCTAAAACAATGTAACAGAACATTTTTTTTCCACAGTAAAGAACCTTTTGTGTTATGGAAATATTCTGTGGATTTTAAAGGTTCTTCATGTAACCACAGAAGAGTGTATAGGCTACAAAAATCAACTACTATATAGTAAAAGTGAAGAGACAAACTACTAAGCATAAATACTTAATTACTTTATAAAACTGTACGCTTATTTTTCAATAAATATAAAAACAATATTTATGTTTTGAAAACTGAAAGTGTTACGGTAGAACGGTAGTTAGTACGGTAGTTAGTAATGTAAACAGCAGAATTTAAAAGATACAGACAGCTGAGGTACTGTTTTTGAAACATTAAAAAAGTACTCTAGTGCTGTAATAGCCAACTCAAGCTCTTTGACTTTGAATATGAACTTAGCTTTTACTTCAGTATCTTGGTAATGCGTTCCCGACGCGATGTCATTCATTACGCACAAATTCAAAGTGTCTAACATTCTGGACGCGTAGATGTCGCTCGCGCTCTTTTAAACTCATAAACCGGCAAATGATATATCCAGAAATAACGCCGAAAGGCAGAACACGTTTATTTTTAGAATACATTACAATCAATCCAAAAGAAATAATAACAACTCACACACCTACATTACGACCGGCACTTCTTTGCGTACCTGTTTAGCCTTTCGCTTTGCACCCCACAAAGGATGTTCGTTTTGGCGCAATTATAATTCAGTTACTTAAAGTCCGTCAGCTATGTTGCATTTTCGTAACTTTTTTTAATGTGTTCAGAAGGTGGGACCCACTTTGATATGGTGACAATAGTTGGCTTCATTAAAGGTGAGAGTCACTGTGAATTCATATCCAATGGAAAAAGAGCCTAGTATTTTGCTAGGGGGATGTTACGGTGATGGAGGCCCCTCCTCCATGCCCGAGGCCCTAGGCAACTGCCTGCTCTGCCTATAGGTAGCGCAACACGTCATCAGAGAAGAGAGGGAAGCTGTTTTGATTAAATATTATGAGGGCACATGAATAAAATAATGTTAATAAAATTAATAATGATGTGCACAGGCCACTGATAAATAATTTATAATAAATACTGCCAATATTCCAATAAAAAAATTTTTTTTTTCGATTTCATGGTGACTTTAACATAGCTGGATCTTATAGCTATCCCCATTGTACCAGTTGATTCAGGTTTTATACTGACACCTCTTGGCCTGGATGCAAGAAATTTGTTTAGTAACTGCTGCTGTTTCACACCATAGCTGTTTGTTTGTCTCACTATAACAGCTGGAATAATTCCTAACTTTTTTATTTGATGTTGGTGTACGTGCTAATCAATATCAACATGGCGGCGCTCATAATAAAAGCGACCTGCTCCATGTAGAATATAACTGCTTTTCTAGAAGATATGATGTCTAGAGTCTTCATCTCATGTACATAATTTTAACAAATCATCCCAAAAGTGCTATTCATTTTTATTTTTGTAAAACATTTTTAAATACGATATGGGGCCAGAGATCAAAAGGAACTGTCAAGATCGGATCATCAGTTCATCAGTTCATTGAAACTGAAGACGTGATTGTTCAAGCGCTGCAACTTGCAGACGGTCCCTCAGCGCAGCAGACTCGCTTCTCTCTCTACAGCTCCCACAGCCGTCTTACTTTTCGTGTAGTGCACACTGAGCACTCGTGAACTCGCTACTTCGGCGTTCACTGCACGGTTTTGCCAGTGATTTCATGGTTACTGATCGTTTCACGTGCACTCCCAGTTTCCACATCATTTGGCTCCTCTGGCCACTTTCTTCATTTATACTGCCGGCACCCGGTGGGCAACGTCTCAGACTGACCTTTTAAACGGAAAGTGTTTTTAACGATATGCCAATTGCCTTGCGGTTGACTTCGATGTTGCGCGTTGCTACTTTTACAGAAGTTTCTTCAGTTTCAGTATAATATTTTCCACTGCCGCATCCTGTCGCGAGGTTGCGTGCAGGCACCGCGCGACGGATTAAATGGATTAATTAACCACATCTTCACCTCAGTTTTCAAACAACTGGCATATATATTTTTGTTTGTTTGGAGGCGCTTCTCTTAAAGCGGTTTTAAAAATGAGCCAAATAAACACCGAGGAGGACAGTCAACAAGAAAGCAAGGACTCGGACCGTCAGTTTCGTCTGAGACTGTGCGTTTTAAATGAGATATTGAACACTGAACGGGATTACGTGAAAAATTTGGCATTTCTGCAGTCGGTAAGTACTGGGTTCAATCCCAAAACTCTCTTGAGTGTTGCAGTTTGAGCACCCATGTGCCTGGTTATATGTTGCAGTCGCGCGGTTACTGTTACAGTCTCGTTTACAGGCTCATAAACTTGAAATAACGGGCACCGGTGAAGCTGTCAAGCTGTGTTTAAGTCACTGTACTGTCGTCAAGAAAGAGGAAGCGAAAGAATACGTGAACCAGTCAGTCTTTCTAAAACAAATTGTTTTGGTTTTGGCTTTTTCTTTTTTTTTTTAGTGACGTTTCATAAATAGGCTAACAAAACATAAAGCACAGGGAACGGTTTTGAAGAGGGACTTCTTAGGGGCTTTTGTTACTGATGCTTTGCAAGGACGGGAATGTTCTTCCTCCAGTGGGTGTTTAAAACTCGGTGTTTCCCAACGTTTTTTTTTATTTTATTTTTTTTAATTTGCTTTATTTACTCCTACAGCCCCACCAATAAGGCTCACCTTCCATCATTTATTTGATTAAAGACACTTTTAAACACAACTCAAAGTAGCACTTATTTTATGTTATCCACATACATTTCTACAATTTACATACAACATGCATTACATTTATTGTTTTCTTTCTTTCATATTAATCATAATTAGTTATTTTGTTGGTTTAAAACAAACCTTCTTACTCATACCTCTGGTTGTTTTAAATGACTGTTTTACGTTTTACCTATTGGGTGATGTTATCGGTTGTACTTTTCTGGTCTACAGTTTTCAGAGATGACTCTGTAGTGTGAACACTCAAATTGAGAAACAAGAGTCTGTCACTTTTACTGTCTTTTTAGTAACTCAAACAAGCTCTAACTTAAATTAGTGTATTTCCTGGTCATGTGCCATTTCCTTTAATAAGCTCTGCCTCATAAAAACAGCAGCGACTCATGTGAGAGGTGGGATTTTCAGGTCTTCAGGGCAATAGCCAGTAAAATCCCCCTGTAACTTTCAAACACTTGTCTTTTTTTTGTTTTTGTTTTTTTTGTCTTTCTGACCTGGTTGTGCTCATCAGCATACAATCCCCCTCAGCCCAGAGAATGTATCAGTGACACCCTTCCTGGAGCATCACTGACCCTGCACTGCTAAAATATGTAAAGTAAGTAAAAAGTAAATATAGAAAGTTTTTGAAATCTCCAGATAGTGATTTGGCATACTTGACAAGTGTTTTCTTGCTCTGATTAGCATCAGATCATGACATAGCTTGCCTGGATTAGAGAATAGACGATCATAAACACATTCATATTCCAACCTTCCTACATAGTTTAGGTTTTTAAAACTAGTTTAGCTTTAGTAAACCACGTTATTCATTTTTTTTCTGCATTTGTGGATTTCTCACATTCCACACCAGCACATTTTCCCTGTTCCAAAACCTCTTGATCCTGGGATAAATTTAACAGGATCAAAGGAACTAGAGAGGTTTTACAAACATGCCAATGAGGGGTAAGCAGCCTTACAGTATTAAACCAGTTTTATAACAATCCTTCATAATCATTTTAGCCTGTTAATCTCCCGGAGTACAGTGGCTTTGTGAGGAAGCTGCCAATTGATGACGTCGAGCCGGCTGTGGCAGTTAAAGATTTAAGTAAAAGGCACTCTCTTGGGGTTTCTGAGAGAGGATGGGTTCACTTGCCCTAGTTATTGTTCTTTCTCTGCATATGGGAAGAATCATAGGCCCCTCTCATATGCTGAGTCTCAGAGGGTTTCATCTCCCTAGCGGTGTGTCTGATGTTATCTGATCTGGAAGCATTAAGTGAAGCGGGACCAATCAAATTAGTCCCTGCAGATGCACCTGACGGCCTCTCGTCAAGATGTGTTGATGCAGGTGAAGCGAAGCGGACGATGGTGCATCGGGTGAAAGGGAGAGGAAACCACTTTGTCATTTAGCATCTCTAGCTTTCCAAGGGCCTCAGTGTGAAAAACAAGGCTGTGCTTGAGATCAGTATCAAAGACTTCTGCCTTTTAACTCATGGCTGGCACGCTAGGTGGTCTTTATGTTCTTTTGTCAGCATGCACTGTCATGCCAAACATCACTGGCTGCCACACTCTAGGGAGACTGATAATTGCCTCATGAATTTGTTTAGATATTTATGTGAGATACCCAGATAATTTATATTAGACCGAAAGGTTTTAGGACTGTGACTTTGTCGCTCCCTGAATGGCTCTTTTTGCATTTGTTTATCTGTGAAATTCCACAAGGACTCTCAAACAGATATTACTAAAGGATAATGTCATGGTTTCAAAGAAATAAATCGGGCTGTAATTTCATAAATGGTTGGCAGAATCAGAGATTCCCATAAGAGTCCTTTTTTGGCCCAATTTTTAAACATCTTTTCTGTTACATTTTGAATTTTAGATCAGAGATGACAAAACGTGTGAAGGATTAAGAGTTCGGGATAGAAAACATTCTAACAGCACATTGAAAATCTCCATGTTTTATAATACTGTCCAGTGAAAGTCCATCTTACGTCTACTTTAAGTGGGGGAGGGTGTGTGTCAAAAGTTCATTAGTTGCTCCCATGAGTGACCTGTCCAATGGTATTTTTTTTTTTAACTTTATTGACAAATGGATAAAGAAAAGCAGCTGGCATATGCTTTTTGCATTTTAAAAGTTGCATTTAAAAATAATTTATTTATAATTTATTATTTTTCCACATTTTAAACCAATTTATTTGCTAATTGTGATTTATTTTATTGTTATATGTAAACAAGCAATTTTAAATGTCTATTCATTTGTCCCTTTAATACATTAATACATACATTATTATATTTGTAGTATTAAATTAATAATTTATTACTACATTTTATTTTTAAATGGGGATTCATTTAAAAAAAAAAAAAGCAAGAAAAAGTTTATACATTACCATTCAAATGTTTGGGGTCAGTAAAATATTTTTATTGTTTATGAAAGAAGTCTCTTATGCTCACCAAGGCTGCATTTATTTGATCAAAAAACTGATATTGTGAAATATTTTTGCAATTTAAAACAAATGTTTTCTAATTTAATACATTTTGAAATGTAATTTATTCCTGTGATGCAAAGTTGAATGTTCAGCATCATTACTCTAGTCTTCAGTGTCACATGATCCTTCAGAAATCATTCTAATATGCTGATTTGGTGCTCAAGAAACATTCCTTATTATTATTATTAATATTATTAGTGTTTAGAACAGTTCTGCTGTTTAATATTTTTGTGGAAACCATGATGCCTTTTTTTCAGGATTCTTTGATGAATAGAAAGTTCAGAAGAACAGTATTTATTTGAAATCGACATCTTTTGTAACATTACATTTTTCTTATATTGTCACTTTTGATCAATTTAATGCATCCTTGCCACCCAGCATACATTTCTTCTACAAATTTTCATAAAGCATAGATGGCAATTGCTATAAGACTTCATGTAAAGGCAAAAAGAAAGCAAGCATTTGTTGCACCAAACATGTCAATGTATTTGTCTGTAGCAGAGCCCATAGTAAATCCTTTGTAGAAACGTCCCAATTAACAGACATTTTAAACCATCAATTTAGTAACCCAATTGCAAGGAAAGTTTTCCTGCAGCATCCTGAGTATTAAATGTCTTGCTCAGGGGCAAAAAAGTAGAAGCTTGTGATTCAATTAACTTTTCAGTTCCTAAATGTAAGAGCCTCAGTGTTTGCATATGACCGAGGATCCGTTTCCTGTGTTGGGTTGGGATCCGTGCCCCCTCTGATGTCTTTACTGCCAGTCCAGCTGTTGTTAGTTGGTGTGGCCCAGCTGGGCTCCTAAGTACAAGAGACTGTTCACCCAAACAGGATGACATGAATGTATGGAGGAGCAGGGGGAGGAAGTCAACCTGGTGCTTCCTGCTTGCTGATGATGTCTCTGTCTGAGTCCTTGCAGGAGGGAAATACAAGCATAGGCTTTCTGGGTTATAAATAGTTTTGTAGAACTGATCCGCACCATAGTGTCACAACCAGCTACCCAGGAGCCATATGGCTCAGCGGGGTGGACGTCTGCGCCCGCCAAATTATGGAAACTATCCTCAGCTTAGATAAACTGCTGCATTTTATGTTTTTATGTTTAAACTGCAACTCTACTGACAATTGTGAATTATATTCAAAGATTGTTTTGAGCCTGTTTCACTCTGGGTGTCTGAGTAGTGCATATTTATATTAGTGCCCGATTAGTGGCAATTTGAATAAAAGTTTAAGAATATATTTTTTTAGAATATTAAAATTAGTGTTTCTGTTGTATATCGGGTCGGGTGTGCTGTTAATAACTGCGGGTGCGGGGCTGTGCGGGTTTATCAAACAGGACTCGTACCACAGACGACTGCTTCCGCTTCTTCCGGTCATGTGTATGTGGGGTAATGCAGCGCTCTTTTATCATATTAAATACATTTGTATGTTAAAAATTGTTACCACGTTCGCTTGGCGGCTACTATGAGACACTTGTTGCACACTGCAGTAAGCTAGATCGATATTAGGCATGGTAAAATATGGTACTCTGGGTAAATCGAGAAAATGAGATTCAAACAATAAGACTAAATGTGTTGAGCTATATAACAACGATTAGTTTTCTGTCGATGAATGTATCCAAACAGTTGCTCACCTGTCTAACAAAACATGATATTAAAGCGTCTTTGTTGTTTCCATGGTTTCAAAATAAAACCAGAAATTGAGGTATGACACAGGTATGATGTCATTGATAGGTTGTCTTTTTTTTTTTTTTAACAATTTCTTTGTTAAAAATAAAGATTTTAGAATCAAGAAATTTCCATGCAAGATATAAATCTGTTTATTTTAATCTGTGTTAAATCATATATATCGGCTTTATATTGGCCATTGGCTCTCTAAGATCTCGGCATTGGCAAATCTACGTGATTTAGGTAACATGGATGGAAGTAAAGATTTGTTGCTGAGCATTTTGCATGTTAAACTCTGGTTCGCTCACCCCCATAGACCCTCTGGATGCTCAGTAGTACTGATGATCATCAGTAGTGGCAGCAGTGCCATCAGTACTAAAACAGTCTGCAGCTGCAAGCTCTCGCCGTGACTGTCACAAGCTCTGCTGATTACTCTCCTTTATCCTATAAAGTGTCAGATTATCACGGTCTTAAAGTTGTGACAAGTCATGCGTTATAGGCCACCATGGCACAGAGGCACAAGTCAGCACCAGGAATTTCAGAAATCTCTTTAACTTTCCTGAGCTCAATTAGTTAAGTAGACCTTTCCCTGTGTTCAAGCATCTGATAGCAAACAAACACTGGGATAGTGTTGCTAATTATGGCTTCCTTTTTAATGCTGATGAGTGACTGGTTTTGTGGAGGGGGTTGAGTTTCCTCGTGTTCTACTCTGATAACGTATCGCTTGAGGGAGGAACAGTTGAAGGAAAAGTGCTTTTGTAGTTTGAGTTGTTTCTGATGACTCTTCTGATGTTTGAAACACCCAAGGACGTCTATAATATTTGGATAAGAACGATATGCTAGCATTCCCATTTATATCAATGGCAGTTGCTCAGTTCTGAGGTAATTTTGTCACCTGAGCCGTATCTGTAATGTGACTAATCACTTGAGAACCGCAGGACCAAGACAACACTGATTGGCACAGTCCCAAAAAAAAGTCCCTTTCACTAGCGAGTTATGAAGTCAAAGGCAGCTTGCAGGAAAAAATATGAAGCTCTGAAGATTTTTAACATTTTAATGTCTTTAACATGCTCACAGGCTGCATTTATACAGTAAAAAAAGGTAATATTTAAATAACTATTTTCTATTTTTATTATAATTTCCATTTCCTTTAGAAATCATTCTAATATGCTGATTTGCTGCTCAAGAAACATTTCTTCTTCTTATTCTTCTTAAACAGTTACGCTGCTTAATATTTTTGTGGAAACTGATACTTTTTTTTTTTTTTTTTTCAAGATTCTTAGATAAATAGAAAGTTCAAAATAACTTTTTTTTAATTTAAATTTTGTCCAATTTAATGCATTCTTGCTGAATAAAAGTATTTATTATAGTCTTTGCAAGTGATTTCATCAGAATACATGGCCAATTTTGAATGGCTGTCAATGGAAAGGATTTTGCCTGTAGAATGTGTAGTTTATACTGTCTACCAGCGATTGAACACAATCTCATATGATAATAATAATATTTAGTTATGTGTACAAAGATTTTGGACCAATGATAGTTCATCATGGGCGGGGCTACCCAGTGTGACACTGCAGAATCATTCAGTGTGGTAGCTGCTGGTTAATGGAAAAAACAGAGCTTTAAGTGGCAAATCATCAACATTGCATGTTTTTTATGTTCAGGATGTTTTTGTGTTAATGATTTGTAGGAGGACTTCTTGAATCATCAGCATCAGCAGTAAAAGTGAGGCTCTTGTACAAAATCAACAGCAAAACTAATTTTAGCCTTTTGTTATCTTACGGATATTGTGAGTAAGAACATCTGCCGGTGTTTTCTGTGATATTCAGGATTTTAAGCCAATCGGATCAGCTGAGTTGAAAGTCAAACTTAGAAATCCTAGATAAAGCCGACTGATTGGTGAGTCACTATGAGGTCACGAGCACAGCATGAAACTGATAAAGACGTCTGTGTTCCCGACCGCCCTGTCAGAGGCCTCTGAGGTGTTAATGAATTATGTGTTTATTCAGATATCAAAGACAGAAAAACATTGGAATATGTAACCAGCCGATGGTGTAATGGCTGTCACCTGTGCTTACAAGCTGGATTCACACCTCTAATTTAATCACATCTACCTGGCCAGGCACCATGTTACACATGTAACACTTGCGTGGATAAGGTATGCCTGTTGGCACCTCCTCATCTTTTGCAAACAAGCAGACAGCAAACAAAGCCATGTGTTAGAGATTATGAACACTATCAGACGGAGGAGAGGTATGCAGACCACAGGCATATGGGATAAGACTCTTAGCAGATGTTCCCAAAATGTTCAATAAACTTCGGATTGTGGCATGTAGCACTAAACTGACACTTGCATAACTCTGCTTTGAGCAGGTTTAAGATCTGTTTTGTGTTCTTGGCTGTTTAATTATTCAGGTGATGAGGATTTATGTGCATATATGAGGTCAGTTTTTTTTTCCTCAGATTTTTCTGTGGGATGGTGGTGGTAATTGTTTACTTGAATTAGCTACAATACTAGTGTTTTCTCACCCTCTCTTGACTGTCAATAGCCTTGATTGTGACCCCATCACAAACATTACTCTGCAGCTGTAGACAATAGCAGCCTACTTGAGAGGCATGTTTTGCAAAGAGAAGGGCAGCAGTAAATAGAAGGCCATACATTGCCGCGTTGACCCTTGACCCCTTTGACCAGGAGAGCTCTGAGGAATTCCTCAGTTGTCCTGAGGGAATTGCCCCTGTGGTTTGTGGCCAGAGGCTGGTCATGACTCTTGAGATATTTTTTAGGTGAGGTTTTTAGATGTATGGCTTTTCCAGTTGCTCCTGAAAGGGAAGAAATATGAACGTGTGACGTTAACTTATCCCACTTACCTCTTCCTTGGACAAACAAAGGAGCGTGCAGTATTGATGGATGTCAGGCTGGAACTGAATTATTTACTCCTAAAGAACAGAGATGGAATTAGTCTGGTTAGCTTGATCTAATGCCTGTTTAAACGGTGAAGTCATTCACTTAGGTAGCTGAATAGATTTATTAGGGAATTTAACTAAAGTAACTGAACATTCTCTACCAGAATTTTTATTTGGTATCAGCATATCGGATAATGGTTATTTATTGACATAAAATATCCCTTTAACAAATATGTCAATGAATTAAGTAAATAACTAAAAAAGTAAATAAATGATTATAAAGTAAAAAGAAAAGTGGTGCTACAGTCTATTTGTTCTGAAGTCATTTGATAGCTTTGTATAAGTAACAGGTTTAAATTTAAAGAATTAGTTCAGTTTCAAATGAAAAGCTTTACTAACCCTCAAGCCATCCTAGGTGTATATAACTCTCTTCTTTCTGATGAAAACAACGGGAGAAATATTAATAAATATCCTGACGCATCCGAGCTTTATAATGACAGTGAATCATACTAGTGATGAGCTGAAGAAAGTGCTTCCATCTACATCCATCCATCATAAACGTACTCCACATGTGTCCGGGGGTTAATAAAGGTTAATTCCTTCTGAAGCAAAACAATGCCTTTGTGTAAAAAAAAAAAATCCAGTTTCCGCCAAACTGCCTTCCATATTCAGCGTACGAAGAAAGTGTAAACTGGCATCGCATCAGTTACGCTTTTTCCGTAAGTTGAATAGGGAAGGCGTAGGATGTAGCGTAAGCTTTTTGAACTTCAAGAGTTTTACACTTTCTTCGTACGTTGAATACGGAAGGCGGCCTGGCGGAAATTGGATATTTTTCTTGTTAAATATGGATTTTTTTATTTTTTATTTTTTTACACAAATGCATTGCTTTGCTTCAGAATGCCTTTATTAACCTCCCAGAGCCGTGTGGAGTACGTTTATGATGGATGGATGTGGTTGGAAGCACTTTCTTCAGCTCATACACATTGATCTCTATCACTGCCATTATAAAGCTCGGATGCGTCAGGATATTTATTAATATTTCTCAGATTGTGTTCATCAGAAAGAAGAAAGTCATATACACCTAGGATGGCTTGAGGGTGAGTAAAGCTTGGGCTAATTTTCATTTGAAAGTGAACTAATCCTTTAAGTCATTTGACTTTGAATGCGTACCTCTGGAAGTGGACAAGCTTGAAACATTTTAGATCTGTTTACACCTATATTTAGGGTTGTATATGTGTGATCAGATCAACAAAAATGCATCTTAATAACAAGTGTAAACAGGGCGATTGAGTCAGTGAATTGAACTAGATCTGGATCAGGCACATTTTTTTTTTTTTTTTTTTCTTTTAGATGAACTGGCTGTTCAGCTTCCCAATTAGAAGAATCATTTGTTCACAAACTGCACTGATCCAATTGTTGAGTTCAGTTTAGTGATTTGGCTGCATGCATCTCTCTGCAGAGGAACATCATCAGTTAACAATAGCTGGAATTCGGGTTTGTTCTCCACTCAGCGATATTGGCTTCAGAAGACCTGGAATCTACTAAATGAGTCCCTTTTTTGGTCATTTAGAGAATATAACAGATTGTGTGTGAAAAAGATGAAGATTATTCAAAATAATAATAATAAGAAGTTTGATTTATATAGCGCCTTTCCATAGCTCAAGTTCGCATTACATGGTGCTAAAATATTTGAGTTATCAGTCATGATGATAATGACAGAACTGTAATTTTATATATGTAGAACTTCATAAAACTTGTCGTTTGATTTAGTAATGGATGAACCAATTCAATCTGTACTTCAATCTGTCATAACCTCACAGCAGACGTAAAGCATTAGATGTTGTCATCTTGTGGGTTTTATTTCCTGTGGTGAGAAGGAAAAGTCTTCTTGTCCAGCCACCGACGCCATTCCTGTGATGATAATCAATGAAGAAATTACAGATTTGTAGTGCGTTTGTAATTTGACTCTAATGAAGCAATGCTGAAATGATGGTTATACACTTTGTGGCTTCTGGGCTGAATGTGCTGCAGTGACATTGAATCCATTATTTTAGTGGGAAGTAGGAGTGACACATCAGGAAATTAGATAATACGCACACCCGCATATAAGCCTGTGGTAAGTGACAAAGTAAGCTGCTGCGGTTGCACAGCCAAAGAAATCCCATTATACGTCAGCACACTCCAGAGGTAATTAAACTGTATATTTGTTTGAGTACTCAAGAAAGCATCTCTCTATGTGAAGTGATAATGATTGCTGTCTGCTGTTGTCGTATAGGTCAGTTCAGGGTCCACTGTGCCCTTTTCCCCCTGTGGTGAATGAACCCCTGGCTCCCGTGGCACCTTTCCATGTGCTCAATCGCTCTTCCATGGAGATGAGCCCAAATGCCTTCCAGATGGCCAATCCAATCTGGACTGAGATCTTATCTGGACTACCACATGTCAGCACCAAGCCTTTGTAGCTGTACTGTCCAACGGTCAATCAGTGTTGGATTTTCTGTATGCTCAAGCTCTTTAATGAATGGGTGGTGTGACAGACACTTGTACACACCTACCTCATATAGGAAGCATACCGAATCAAAAAGTATTGCTATTGGTTGTTTCCGAGATGAGAAGCTAGTATTGCTCTTAGGGTTAGGGGTACCATAAGTATTAAACTCTGGTGTAACTCAGCTGACATATTCTAAGCAATCAGAACCTACATTAAAGGAGAGACCCAAGTCATATCATAATCAGAATATGATAGAACAGATCCTTTGAACAGTAAGAAGCTACTTTTAAAACTGCCTGGAAATTACTGCTTTTATATTTATTTTTTATATTGCTCAATTTAATTTCATTTTTAGTTTTATTTATTTGTATATTTACAGTTAGTAATTTTAGTGTTTCAACTTATTTTAGTTTCTAAGGCCACATATTTCATTTTCATTTAAAGGTTTTCATTTAATATAATTATCTTATTTCAATTAACAAATTGTTTTTAACAGTTTAGTTAAGAATAATAACCCTGCAGAGAATGACCCTGAACACCCTAGCAACTCGGGCTGGATGATTAATCGAAAAGTAATCGAAACTGAAATTCAGAACCTCTAACCAACGTAATTTTCCCATGTCGGTTATTTCGTTCTTTTAATCCTGTTAATACTTTCCCCTTTAAAAAATATACTAACCACGTGTGTAGTTACGTGACTCCGCCCTGTCCAATCAGTGGCATGGAAGCAACACAGAGGCGAAACGGCTCAAACGGTGAGTCAACACACACAGACAGTGTGCGATCCCTGAAGTGAGATCACTTTCGCTTGCGTCTTCACGAAAGTTTGTCAGTTGTATGTGTTTAAAGGCTTGCCAGTTTGGACATAAAGCGATTTTAGACCATCGGAGATGAGCGCAGAAACTCTTTGTCAACGCTGTCCTGTGATTTATCACTAAAGTAGCTTAGAAACTCAGAAGTTATAGCATATATTTTTCTACTTTTAAAATAACTATTTGCAACCCGCAGCTTCACAATTAATAGAGAGACTGTTTGACAAATTCACACATGCCAATCTCTCTCACTTTAATGCATTCAAATAAATGTACTGGTAATGCGCTAATTTATCTTAATCTGATTTACAACGAGCAGAAATCTGTAAGAAATGTTACGAACAATATGATGAAGTAACTGCTGAAAGTGAGCTATGTCAGAGCACTCTTTCAGTAGCAAAAAATATCCCACCTTTTAATAGTCATATTTACAGTACAAAACTTTTTAGCGAACTATGCAAAAAAACAAAAAAACACGTTCATTAATCGTAATCGAGGTAAAATGTTCAATTAATCGAGATTTTGATTTTATTGTCCAGCCCTACTAGCAACCACTCAGAACCATCCAGAACACCCTAGCAAACACCCAAACAACCACCTAAAACCACTCAGAACACCCTAACAACACCCTAGCAACCACACAGAACATTCTGGCCACACCTAGCAACCACCTTGAAAAACCCAGAACTCCCTAGCAACCGCCACTCACATATTCTTCAGAAATTTTAGTTCTTTTTAGCATATTCTTGCTCAGCATATCAATTATATCTCTTGCCTTGTCACTCTCATATCTTTCTGTCTCTCTGCTCTCCTGTGGTGTCATGGCTCATTTCCACCCCTGTGAGCAGCTCAAACAGCCATGAACTTTGAAGCCCCTCATAGCGGAAGTGCGGGACAGGGGGCCGAACTCAAAGAGGACTTTGTTGCAGCGGCCGCTGCTTGAAGGGTGATGGGGAATCAGAGTCACGAAGAAAGAGGGGCGAGCTCAGATCCCCTCTTTCAAACCTCATCCTCCTGCAACTGGGCTCTTTGTCTCCATTAGCTGGGTCATGGGCACAAAGAGAGGGTTTTTCTCCCCCCCCCTTCTCTCTTGGTTTATTTATTCGATTTCACGCCATGCCGGCCAAAATGGCCCCTTCCTTGCATCCAAAACTTTGCAGCGAGGCAGATTCTCACAGAGAGCCATGAAAGGGCCCTTTGGAAGGGCTGGGGTGTGTTTTTAGCCGGGCATTCACAGGAAGTGTGAGCATCAGATTCAGTAAGTTTCGCTGTTGCTCATGTTGTGGGAACCACTTCGGGTTGTAAAGATTCTCCTCACTTGCACTGGAGAAAGAGGACAAATATGTGGTTTGGAGAACCTTAGGGGGTTCTTCTGTGACCCTTTACCGTTCATTGAATGCTAAAGTACCAGCAAGTAAACAGCACTATTTGTTTAAAGCGGGAAAATCAACTTTGGGCAGGATGCTATTAGTCCTAACATGTGCTGAGACATTTAACTGGAGGAAGGCCTGGTGATTTAATGTCCGAGGATGTCCTGGACAAAGGCAGAGATGACATCCTTTAGTTTAACAATATTCTGTCACTTACTAAACTATATGTCAGAATGGATGAGTTAGTTTTATCAAATACTATTAGTCTGCAAAGTAGCTACATTTACATGCAACTAAATAATCTGTTAGTAATCAGATTTATGGTTCAATCGGATTGAAAAGCCTTCATGTAAACTCCTCACTCAATCCAATTGAACTCAATCTAATTGAAATTTTGAACAGATTGAAAGGGGTTGTTTAGACATGAAATAATCTTCAATAGGAAAAAAAGAGCATTCAAAAATTCCTTGTACAAATATGCAGTTTATAATAAATTCTCTATTTACATGTGGCTCAATATCCTGTTTCAGTCTGACAAATCATTGTTAATACTTCGTTATTAATACTTAACATTTAGAGATACGAAACATACATTTTTGTAAATTTGGATAGATTCTGAAATGTACAATATGGACGTATTGACAACATATAAACTTAAACATTACGTATTTACAGCTAAAAACAAACAAAAAAAACATTTATGAATATTTTATATCATGAAGATATTTGTATAATGCAATTTTATAGATTAATTTTATATCCCTTTACCCTACCCCCAAACCCAAATACATTTTATAGAGAATTTAAAAAGAATATATAAAACGTAATGAACAGAAATGTGTAGGAAAATTACCACATTAGTAACAATATAGCATTAAAAAGATTTTGAACAGCTAATCCCACTCCTACCTCTAAACCTACCCATATCATTTTCCTAAAAAATATGTACAGTTATAAAGAAAAACATAACTGACATAAGTGTAATCACAATAAATTATTTATTGCAAAAATGTCAAAAGCGGTACCAAAAGTATAGTACAAATGATGTTGTGCTGCAGTCACAGTCCTCTCTGGCGGTATATAATAGTTTTGTATGAGGTACAGAGCAGAATTTAAGTTATTAATTGCTGAAAATGGTATCCCGATTCACTCTGCGAAGGCGTGCACTTCTCATTTAAATGCAACATGTCGCAATTTGTGACGAACCAGGTGAGAGCCAATGAGCATTTGATATCACTGCCATAAAACATGTCATAAAGCTTCTTGAGGCGGCAATGTTTGAATTTGTAACGAGTGCATGATTTGATGTTTTCGGTCGCTGCTGAGAATGAAGATGAAGATAGAATTTGGTTCTGTGCCTTTTACTTTTAAAATTGATTACTTTTGTGGATTTATGCTGCGTTTTTTTTGGTGTATTTTATGGTTCTATTGTGAGTCACACATTTGTACGTCTGTAAAGTTGTTCATACGTAAAACAATTTGTTTCAGTGTTTATGGAAACGTAAGCAAATGTAAGTGTGGTAGAACCACACTTTACGTAAAATAAATATGAATACTTATGAGATCACGTTGGACAAAAAAATGGAGTAGGCATGAGGTGGGTTAGTTATGCCATCATTTAAGTTATTGACAGTACATGATAAGTTAGAGTTGTGCAGTCTGGTGAATCCTGATAATTCAGATGACTTTAGGTTTTAATAGTTCAAACTTTTGATTATTTACATTGTATTTTCTTCAAACTGTCCTAGTTTTTTAGAATACCTGAGTTCACTTCATTGTTGTGCATAACTCCTCTTCATTGTTGTTGCTTTAGAATTATTGCTGAATGAAAGTGACTATCAGGCAAACTGAGTGTTAGGAAAGCTCTGGAAGTAGACAGTAGACATTTCTGCAAGCACAGTCAACGCTGAAGCATTCAGTTTTCTGATTCAGTAGTCTGATAATACTACACTTTACATTTAGATTTAAATACACTTTTACACTCAAGCATTGTTGCTGATATTCAGAGCATGCTATATTTACATTTACTGAAGATGATTTGTGGTTGTAAATGTGAATGTGTGTAAATGTGAAACATTCTTGTTTGATATGTCAATAAACAGTAGTGATACCCTGAAGGAAACTTTAACATGCTTTTATATCACTTTAGCCCATTGGTAGTAGTGTAAGACATACTATTATTCACTTTGGTTCTAACTTTTTAGTGTAAACCATCTGATCATAAAAGCAGCAAACCTGTGCTGCTTCAATTTGTACAGGCTTAATTCCAGTAAATTGGCCCATGTTTGTTTTGACAGTCATCTCAAAGTCAAAAAGTGGCCCAATTTTCCTGTATTCACACTATAATGCATGATCCTTCTTAAAAAAAAAACCATCATTTAATTTCATTTAAAGGATCTTAGGCTTTTAGAAAAGTATCAAAATAATAAAAAAATTGTTATCCCGGGCCATGACATGACCTGTAGGCTTTACAGTAGGTTCAGCTTTAGGTTCAAGAGCAATTTGCTCTTGTACATATTGTTCTGGTACCGCCTGTATAAACAGCACATCACTGTTTTTTTGAATATCTCACTTCTGTTTCTCCGTTCGATTAGTAGGAATCACATGCTACAGTGAAGGCTTAGTGTGCCTTAATGCTTTTTGCATTTCTGCTTTTTCATTATCTGAAGCTTCCTTTCTGTTGTTAAGCAATTTAGGCTCTCCCGGACCACTGTTTTCTGACTGATTTTAATTGGAATCTGACAAGCTCTTGCATAAAATGGGGTCTCAGCTGTTATTTTATTTTATTATTTTGAGCTTACCGTTATCAACAAATTGGCTTAGTACAGAGCTAACAATTAGGCCTGTGTGATAAAATAATGATAATTATCACAATATAATTTTCCTCAGTAAAAATATAACAAAAGTTTGATAAGTGTTCGACATAATGTTTATGCATATGCACTGTAAATAATGCACTTTCGCACTGGAGCCTATCTGATAAGCACTGCCATTTCTGTTGCATATAAGAAACATTATAAATGGCAAACGCACCAAAAGAGGAACGAAACTGTTTGACCATTTATCAGCTCTGCTTTTTGTGCATTAAGGCTGCTGTTTTTCATAACAAATACCATAGAGACAATATAGTTAAGTTTTACCATGGTAGTGAGGTGCAATGCGTGGTTTTACCTGTGGTTAACATGATCCAAATACTATGGAAGACCAAATTTTCCCTATAAAATTTTACCCTTTAAAAATTAGGTTTTTACAGATGTTACTGTTTTTGTTAATGAACATAAATTAACATCTGCATCCTAACTCAAGCTAACTGCTTCGTCATCTCAAATGTGCATTTCTGTGGGACAGGATTTTATATTTATCTTGATATTTATCGATATGGACTGATATGAAAAAATGTATCCTGATAATTTTTTGGCCAAATTGCCCAGCTCTACTAACAATCTTAAGTGCTATGCCTTTTGTCAACTTGTTTTAGTCAATGATTTGAAGGGACTGTCTTGTTTAAAGAAATTGCTGAGTTTACCCTAGTTTCACAACCAGAAGTTTAAAAAGGCCATGTTGCAATAGCCAGACTTGTCCCTTATTTCAATAGACTGCCACTGTATTTGCCCTGTGTGACAGACTTCACGTGCTTTTAAGTTGCATGTGGTTAAAACAGGATCTCAATAACACGTAAGAGAATATTCTAGTAGTAATCAAATAGGTCAGTGTCTGGACTCCCCACTATTTCGCTGTAAAGTAAATTTGTCCACAATTAACCAAGGTTAATTTTTACAGTGAAATAATGATGTGACTTTTGATGATATTGTAATCAATATCCCAGTACGCATTGATTGTCCACCATACTTTTTTCCACTGTCTGTGGCCTGGCGCTGGTAGGTCAACCAGAACAGTGCTAGCCTCGACGTCTGCTAGTGGCAGAAGTGGTGGCAGCAGGCTCTTGACCCTCAGTCCTGTTGGGAGAGGTTGAAGTCCATGACAGCATATGGCCAGTCTGGTTTGGTCCACCTTACTGTCTGACCATCTTTGCCTGACTGCTTCACATCAAACAAAAGGCTTGTTGCCCATGTCTGACCTTCTGTCTTTCCACAGTTAAGCACGGCTGGTGGGTTAGATCTCCAGTTAAAATCTCCGTTGGTCAGATCTCTTTTAGCATAATTGTGCGAATAATAGTGTGAATTCAGTGTTTTACTCTGTAAAATGATGTTTTGTGTCTCTCACAGGAGCTTTACTTCCCTCACATCAAGAATGGCTACAAACACACTATTCCCTAAAGGCTTGAAGTCTTTGAGCCTGAACTTTACCTCAGTCAGTGTGTCGAATGGATTTGCAAGTCTGAGATATACTTCAGTGTTGATCAGAACTCCTATTTGTCCACACTGCCGCAAGTTGTTTCTCTGTTTTAGCAGCGTATTGGCATGCATGTGGCCTAATTCTCTGCGTTGAGAGGCACTGACCACACAAAGCTTCTTCACACCACACCGTTTCCTATCTAGAGTCATATCCTTCCTCTTTTTGTTTTTCGTAAAGAGAACTCAACATTATTTCCCCCTTCCTCACCAAGTTTTAACTCCGTTCATCCAGTGCTCTGATTTTGGGTGGTGTTCATACTAAAAGATATTAAAGAACTATGATTTTTTTAAAAGGAAGATTCTTATTTCGTAATTACACTTAACATTCACCAAACACGAAAGCGAAAACCAGATAATCTTATGTATGCTGCAGTATGCATTATATATCTTTTTTCTTTCTGAAATACTGTATTATTAATTACAGCCATATCCATAATTACACTAAAACATTTTACATTATCACTTAACATCGCTGTGTCACATGACCTCATCAAGTTTCATGTTTGTTTCTGTAATGTTTTTTGGGGTGTGTTTTTGCCTTTATTATGATAGGACAGTAAGCAAAGTGGGAGAGAGAGGGGAGACGGGATCGGGAAATGTCCGCAAGCTGGGACTCGAACTTGGGTCGCCCGAAGCACAACAACGCTATATGTCGGCGCGCTGCCTACGAGGCTATTGCCGCCAACAATCAAGTTTCATGTTTACTGCAACTATCACATATCATCTTGAAATCATCATAAAGGGTTAGTTCACCCAAAAATTTAATTCTGTCATTAATTACTCACCCTCATGTCGTTCCAAACCCGTAAAATCTTTGTTCATCTTCAGAACACAAATTAAGATATTTTTGATAAAATCCAATGGCTCAGTGAGGTCTCCATTGCCAGCAAGATAATTAACACTTTCAGATGCCCAGAAAGATACTAAAGAACAGTTCATGTGACTACAGTGGTTCAACCTTAATGTTATGAAGTGACGAGAATACTTTTATTCAACAATATCTAGTGTTGGGCGATTTCAAAATGCTGGTTTGGAGCGTGTATCAAACTGCCAAAGTTACGCCCCCCCAGTGGTGAACCATTGAAATTTCGAAACACGCAACTAAGTAACACTATGACGTAAGGAAGCCTCGTTTACTGAAATCACGTGACTTTGGCAGTTTGATACACGCTCCGAACCACTGATTCAAAACAAAAGATTTGTAGAGCTTTGAAGCTTCATTAAGCAGTGTTTTGAAATCACCCATCACTAGATATTGTAAGTAAAGTCATTATTTAGTTTTTTTGGCGCACAAAAAGTATTCTCGTCGCTTCATAACATTAAGGTTGAACCACTGTAGTCACATGAACTGTTTTAAATATGTCTTTAGTAGCTTTCTGGGCATCTGAAAGTGTAAATTGTCTTGCTGGCAATGAAGGCCTCACTGAGCCATTGGATTTTATCAAAAATATCTTAATTTGTGTTCTAAAGATGAACGAAGATCTTACGGGTGTGGAACGACATGAGGGTGAGTAATTAATGACAGAATTTTCATTTTTGGGTTAACTAACCCTTTAACATTTTGTATACTGATGTGCCAAGAGATCTCAGTTGATATTACTTCGGGTTCATCTAGCACACTGAAAATAAAAGTTCTGTGCTTATGCTGTACTTTTTTTTATTGTATATATTGTGTGAATATTACAAATATGCATGCTGTGCATTCAGATTATGCTAGTGTGCTGTTTCAAACAGCCAATCTAATACATTTTCATTTGTCTGTACTTGCAGAAGGGAACACATTGGCATTGCTAATATCGGCTAATTGAGTTGCAGTGGTGTTTGTTTATCAGAGAGGGACTAAGTGGTATGTCTGTTTGAGTGATAATGAAAGACTCTTGTCTGTGAGAGAGGCCGTAAAGGAGGTCATTGGAGTGGCCCATCGCCGTTTAGTGTCAGAGCGCTCAAAGAGCAAGCAAGTGTGACAGAAATGGCTCTTCACTCATGTCCTTCTCTCAGCTCTGAGACTCTGGTATAGATCTGCCCATGTGCCATTGTTAGAACTGAACTGCTGCTGGTTGTATCTGCACCTCAGCTGGTTCAGTTGCATCTGAAAGGTTGATGATAATGCTGGTAACCATTTATTTTTGGTCATACTTAATTTACATAATTTGAGGTAAATATATGTTCATAAATATAAAAAATGTCCTTGAAAATCAATTCCAGGGGCAAATACTGCATATACTAATAAAATGTACAATTTTTTGAACCTGTTTTGAACAAATATTCTGGGTTAATGCTGAAGTTAAAGTCATATTTCAGTCCAGTCACCACTGAAAATATTTTTACTTCCTCAATTTGTAAAAACAAACCAAAAACGTGCTGACAGAGATGCACGTAACATTAATATGTTTTGAGGAAATTATTTGCTGATTAGTGCATACCTTGTATACGAAAATTCCTTGAATGTTCACATGATTCCTAGGAAAGCACTGCTGTAAAAGATATTGCCATGACTACAGGCCCTATAACGACGCCACAAGTACATTTACTTTACATTGATATTCTGTCCAGGCACATCCATTCCAAAGGAGCTTACAGGAATGTGTGAAAAACTGCAGTGGACATCATACATGGCTGTGGTTTCTCACATGCACTACAAACCCCCCATAAACCATCACAAACTAGTGCATATTCAGTGCATTGTGTGTGTTTATGCGTGTAAGTCTTACTTCACAGTTTCCATGTGGTATGTTTATTGGCTATAGTCCATTCTCAATACAAGGGTGAAAGGCTGTGCAAGCTTACGAACAATTTTTTTTTTTTTTTTTACCCTTCTATCTCAATAATGACAATCATTGTTTGATAACGCACTAATTTAAAGGAAAGCCATCTAAACAATGAACAGTGTTGATGTATTGTGTGTGGGAAACAGCAGCCTTTTTGTTACGGAAAAGGTTTGTTCTGCCTTTTCCTTCCTGAAATGCAAGAGGTCAAGGTCTCGCTCCTGTCATTGAATTAGTCCCAGTGTTTGGTTAAGGTCACCCTGTGTTGCAGGTGGCAAAATTATAATGTCTGTTTCCTGGCAAAGCATTTCATAGAGGGGGGAAAAGAGTCTGCGAACAGCTTGTTTCCTTTGTGGGGACATATGGACACATTCATGCTCTTCTACATCTAATAGCCTGTGGCTATTCTACTGTGTGTAACTCTATTCCCCTGTCTCTCTTACCAGCTGGACAGAACAGACAGTCACAGTCTTCAAATATGTAAACCTCATCAGAGTGCTTGCAATTACTAGTTATATATCAATTTTAATATATTTAAATGTACTAAAATTTGGTTAAGATCCAATTTATAAAATTATAAAAATATAATTATATAAATAAACTAAATTAAATCATCTGACTTGAGATGCATATATCCTAATATAATCAAATATATATTAAAATATTAATGTTTTATTATTTTAATATATATTAAGTTTGACTTAAGTTTGTTTCAGTATATAAATATAATTATGTAACTTATCACAGTTTGAAGTTATATATTATCTTTTTTTATAATCACTCTATTTTTCTCAGACTGGTAGACTTTTGCTGAGAGTTTCATCTCTCAAACTTATTTTTTTGTATGTGCAATTTAGTCTTTTTCAATTGCCCCCCGGTTTTCTTCGTTCTCCTCTACAAATGCATCTGTCATGTCTGAAGTTTGCACACACTGAAGTTTCCATTTGAGAACATAATCAGAGTAATATGTAGTCCTCTCATTTAGTTTTATTCTGGCTCTTTTTTTTATTGAGATGAAATGAAACGCAGGCTCATCTGATTACTGGAAGAGATCAAAGTCACAACAAAATTGCTTGTAAAGGTTGACGTGCAATATTTCATTAGTTCAGTGCCTTATACCTTTTTGAATCGGGATGAATGAATTCATTTTTCATTTCGCACAAATGCCCCCGGTCGCACCTGTCATCCTCTGTTGCTGACTTCACACTCTCTGTTGCCCAGAGAAACAGTAACAGTTGCCATGGAATCACAACGTAGCCTTGTAGTGTTTGTTTATTTACATGATTTTTTTTGACGTAAGCACAAGAGTGATGCTGGAAAAGGCCAGAGAAGAGCAAATCAAGCCTAGGAAGGCCTGACAGAAAAAAATAAAATGCTTAATGTTTTTTTTCAATGTTATAATTTTTTATATCCCAGCTTAATGTGTAGAGAGGGGAGTAAGTAACCCTGAAAAGTGTGAACATTGTGATTCGGTGGAGCTATTAAACATTTTTGTTGAGAATTCTGTCCAGCTGAACACAATAACACTGGCTCGACCAGTGGCATGAGTTTAGGGGCAGGGCTGACCGATTGGAGATGGGGAGAGGGTTACAGTTTTAATCTGTTCATTATTTTTTTAAATATTGAAATATCTATCTCCATTCGTGTCATCCAAACACCCCTCAACACCCTTCGTTCTGGTTGTGGTGCAGTTTGGAGATGTACATCCTGTCTCTTACTCCACCAGCCCCTTGGGCTGAGTCACATGGATGACCATTTTATGGATGAATGTGGATGGGTCATATGAGAGATTAAATTAGCGCATGCCTGAGGGAGACCCCCCCCCCCCCCCACACTGCCTCAGGAACTGCAACGAACAACACGACCACCATCATCACCACCCATATTACTCTAAGTGTCAGTTACAAATGTGTTCAGTGCCCTTCTGGGAGATTTGATGTACATTTACTTCAGACAAGCTAAACATTGCCTTCAACAATGATTTCACATACATTATTGTGCTTAATGCTGCGTTCACGCCATGTCGTAATTACCGTAGGCCAGTGTACCGATATTCTATTCGGAGTTGTTCACATCCTCAGACTGGGAATTATGCATTTCTGTTGTGTCACTATCAACACCTAGGCCTAAATGAATCTGCAGTGGTCAGCTGGTACAGCGGTCACGTGGTACAAGTAGGAGCTCTCAGAAAATTCCAATCTCATAAGCTGTAATTATGAGCTCTACAAGGAAGTGAATGCTTTTTATAAGTTGAAATCTCAAAATTATGGTGATTTCATCATGGCATGTATAATTACTATGTGGCATTTAAATAGAAAGTTTACCCAAAAAGGAAAATTCTGTCATGTTTTCACCCTCATGTTGTATGACTTCATTTCTTCTGCAGAACAGAGATATTTTGGATTTTTAAGAATGTTTTGTCTGTTTTTGAGGTCCAAAACAATGTATAGACAAACACTAAGAACATTCTTCAAAATATCTTCTTCACAGAAGATAGAAAGAGTGAATAAATGATTACAGAATCCCTTTAAGTTGAATCAAGTGTTTCTTAAGTGCGAGCATGTGATTTCAGATGGTGTTTACATCTGTGTTTGAGAGTCCTTACAAACAAACACTCTTAGGAGCATAAGCTGGCATGGTAAATGTCTTCCAGAGATGCAGAAGTGTGACAGAGTCAGTCTGTCATTATCAGAGGGATGCCGTGGGGTGGCGAGTGCTTCTCATTAGCAAACTTTTCGTCCTGTCATTGTGGTAAAGGAAAAAGAGGCATGAAAGCCTGCATTAAAGTTCTTGTTCGTCTTTAAAATCCATGAGAGAAGGATGAACAAGATTGACAAAATAATGAGAGATTTTTCTACTGAAACAATCAACCATATGCTGACACACAAAATAACCTCAAATGCTAATAAAAGAATCAAAGAGAAAGATGGAATGAAAAAAACAACAATAGTCAAGTGGCAAAGGTGAAAACGCTCAGGATAAGTCTTTAGCTGTGTCGTGTTGCTGTGGGTAACCATCGGAGACAATAGCTGGAGTGACGGGTAATTTAACAGACACTAGGGCGGAATGAGTCGAGTGCACTGTTAGCAGATCGGCTCATTGCTGCTGCTGCCGCTGCTGATGAAGAGTGTTTTACAGAGCTAGAATTAGAAACAGTCCGTGAGTGGCAGACTCTCTTTCTCTGGGGGAGACTTCTAAAACTGTGCAAATCAGTGATGAAGATATTTATAATTCTCTCTTAACACTCTGTTTTGGATTTTTGGTGAATCAATACTGTAGTTAAATGTGCCTGTCTACAGTTATTTTACTCATCAATATGTAAATATGTATATGTAAGTGGTTCTCAACCAGGGGGCCTCAGAATGACTTAAAATGATTTAAAATAAGTCATAACAAGCATTAAAATATGTCAGAACAACTTAAAATCAAGACATTTCTTATTTTAGTTCACCTCCTTAACCATTTTCTTTAAAGAACTAGGGTTCCAACTGTCTTGATTTCTAGACCTGGAAAAAAGTCATGTAAATAAATAAAATCTTCATTGGCATTTTTTTTTAACAAATATAAATGTTTCTACTTATGCCAAGCTTTAAAATATTTTATAGAGTAGAAATTGTGAATAAAAAAATTAAGTCCTCATCTTTATTCAGTAAATCATGCAAAACTGTCATGTGACTTTCAAATGTTGTTGTTGACAATGGGGGCCCCGGAGTCAAAAAGGTTGAGAACCACTTATATTTATGGATGTACAATGTATAAGATGGGGCCCTTCTCAGGGCTTACAGGTAGCTTTTCGAGATTTGCCATCCTCTACTGATGATGACTGAACAGCTTTGCCATATTTACATACAGTAAATGTTGATATAAATTGTTACTTTGAGTTTTGTGTTGCTGATTTGATTTCTGTGTTCATGCTTTTGTGTGCATGTTTGTGTAGCAGGCCTCTCATTCTTTCATTGTTGGCACATAGTCTATTTGCACAGCAGGGTATAAGTTTCTGATAATTTGTGTATGACACTTCTGTTTTTCTCTCTTGATGTGAAGCAAACCATTTCCAGACAGTACGTGAAGTTTGACTTCACACTGTTGTGTTTGTTTGTCACTAAAACTGAATGTTCAGTCTCCAGTTAGATACGCTGTCAGAAAAGGGTGTCAACCTACAGGAAGTGTTACAACTTCAAAAAATGAACTTAAGTGTGGCGGCCATAGAAATCTGCCCCACCTTTTTCACACAGCAGTGATTCCACATGTAAACACTAACTTTTTTTTCTCACTTTGTCTCTCTCTATTTTTGTAAATCAACAGGCTTTTCTCCAGAGAATTAGGCAGACCTCAGAAAACCAACAATGTCTCACTCCAGAGCAGGTCAAGGTAAATCCCCATTAACACACTTAAAACCTTTACATGCAGAATTATTATTTATTTAAAATATTCATTGGCTCCAAAAAGTATTTGGACATTTGTACATTTCTAAATGTCACTGCATTAGATCAAAATGTGTGGAAACAGCCATTTTGCAATTACTTTAAACAAATAATTTGAACACTTTAGTGGATGTATGGAGTCGGTCTGGAGTGATCCACTAACGTTTAATACTTTGTCTTCATGTTGGATAGAATGTAATATTTTCATTCAAAACCCAACAAACGTCTTTATCATTCATAAACACCAATTAATTTGATATTTTGTGACATTTTCAAATGTGGCTTTTTGAAGAGAAAAATGTCAAGAGCCTTCCCTTTTGCAGAAATGGTAGATTAGAATGTATTTTTTAATGATTTTCTTAAATTTTGTCTCTTACTTTCACACAGATCTTGTTTTCCAACATTGAGTCCATTTTGGATGTCCATTATGACTTTCTTTCCACTCTGGATGCCAGTTTGCAGCCCGAACCCCAGGCGCACCATTCTCTCGGACATGTGTTCCTCCAGTTTGTGAGTCCCTGAGATTACATTTAAAATCATCTTTGAACTAATGCTGCTTAGAAGTTGATTTATGATTTTTTTTATTTTTTTTAGTCAAGCAAACCATAAATATCTTTTTTCCAATATGTCCCAGTGTGGAATTGTTCCTAGTATCCTAAATCTGTATGCTCTTAAAATACTATCAGCCCCGAGACTGCCTCCCCTTCCTGTGGTCCTTCTGAAAAAGTGTTTAAACGTGGAATTTGACCAGTTCACGTGACCAGTAATTTAATAAAAATGTAGTTCAATGTATAAAAAGTTTCTGTCAGAGACACTGAATTTTTAACAACAAATGTTCAATTGCTGTCTACAATTCAAGCTTCTTTATTAGTGTCAAAACTGTTCTGTAAAAATTAAAAAATTTTCCCTATCTGAAAATATGATAATAATGAAAATGGTGATATTCAGTGATTTGATTCATTTCTTTTCAGTTATGGCTGCCAGCAGTCCAGTATCTTTTAAAGCAATGCAAATTAAAT
The DNA here is from genome assembly GCA_037101425.1 of Elopichthys bambusa. NCBI lineage: Eukaryota > Metazoa > Chordata > Actinopteri > Cypriniformes > Xenocyprididae > Elopichthys > Elopichthys bambusa. The sequence continues at coordinate 14,615,964 of CM074446.1, forward strand.
CTGGCGCTTTAACTCTATCCATGTTTCTCACAAGAAGCGTTTTGGGTTTGGCTTGTGTATGTGACCTTCGACCAAGTTCACTGAAACATTCTGAGGTTTTAACCTCAAACTAGAGTGATATTCCTCTTAATTGGGCTGGCTGTGTATGTATGTGTGTATTTTGGATGAACGGTGTTATAAAGCATATGCCAGAACAGATGTTCTCCTCGTTCATGGATGAGGGTGTGTGATGCTGCCAAACTCTCTCATTACAGGTGCTGTGGTTTGGAGCCCTGAGGGCCCAACCAGAGTACACACACACACACACACACACACACACACACACACACACACACACACACACACACATATATATACATACATACACACTGCATATGCACTAATGCAAATGGCAAACTCCATGTAGACATAAACACGTACATATATAGACAACACGCATAGACAAATGAAGAGGGTGAAAAGAAAAAGCAAGAAAATTTAGATGTATTGTAAAGAGAAACAACCACACAGTGCCTCTGGAATCCTGGTATTGTTTTCCTATTCTGTCAGGATGCCTCAAGCACCCTCCGCCATCAGGATATACATCATCCCTGTCAAGGTTACAGTACCTACACTGACTGTTCCTGTAGAGCTTGCATAAATGACATCCTACCTTCACCACATGCATCTTTAATAAACTGTCACCTCAGCCCTGGACTTTCTAACCAGACCTATCTATGTTTATGTTTATGTTATGTTATGTTATGTTATGTTATGTTATGTTATGTTATGTTATGTTATGTTATGTTATGTTATGTTATGTTATGTTATGTTATGTTATGTTATGTTATGTTATGTTATGTTATGTTATGTTATGTTATGTTATGTTATGTTATGTTTTTATTTTATTTTACATTTGTGTAGAGCTGGCATGATTAATCAAGTTTTTATTTGTTTATAATTTTTTGGTCACTTCATTTTCATACTTCCGCTATTTGTTCAGTAGTCAGGTCACTGATCAGGGAGTCGGCCACATTCATTTACACGATATACTGATTCACGACCTAGGAAGCTGGGAGCTGATTGAAACGCAGGGTAGGTGTCCAAAATTTTAACTGGTAACCTAATAGATTTCTTCATATTGCATGCTGGGATCAAAGATGTGCACTTCTCACTTTTAAGTGCCTGAAAATTAGTTGCTTTTCTTTTTTCAGCTCGCAGCTTCCTATTTTCACCTAGCTTTTGCGACCCATAAGGTGTTTGCTTTTAGGCAAAACCTATGCACTTCGATTTCACTTCCTGTGTTGTTTCAAATAATGTAGGGCAGAATGACAGCGCATCGTTGCATCTCTGGCAGTTTCACTACCTGAAGTCACCCCCTTATGTCACTTCTCAGCTTTGTATTTGAGAAAATGGTTAAAGGCGGAGGTGTATTGAACTATGCAAAGAGAGCTTAAAATATTTATTATCTGTTTAGTGTTTCCTGTATGAGCTAAACAGGGCCATCGCTGAAATTCGCAGGGTCTAGGACAAAATTTTATGGGTGGACTTATCAGAGGGCCTGCCAGCCTGGAACAAAGTTCATCCCTGAACATGAGATTTAGAAATGGGAATGTGCAAAAACAGACCAAAACCAAAAAATGTATATAAATCTGTTAGGGATGGTCTCATTTGCGCCAAAAAAGAAAACATTTGACGAAGAGTGTTTTGAAGTGTGACTCTCTTCTCTCCACTGCAGAGGGACCGTTTCTCAGTGTATGGGGAGTACTGTAGTAACCATGAGAAAGCACTAAGACTACTGATGGAGCTTAACAAGATCCCTCACGTACGGACTTTCCTGCTGGTAAGCACCTTTTATATCATTTTCAGAGGAAAAAGTCCAGTTCTTTTCATTACATCATATTCTAATGAAGATCCCTCACACATGAGTCTCGTCACAGATCAGTTTCACATCTGTAGCCATGAAACCGATTTCATTAGTGATTTAGAGCAAATAAACATTGGTTGATAAGTTTGCCACAGGAAATAAATTGATCTCCAAACCTTATTGAAGTGAAACTGATACCTGAATTTATTTAACTGTACAAACCAGGATGTGAGATGGTGCCTTTCATCACTTTCCATGGAAACCCACTGTATTCTCAACTTGAATCGTTTTAAAGAGATGTTACACAAATCAGATCATGTTTGTTTTTTAGCACCTCATGTTGTTAGGAGGTAAGAAGAGCACAGATGTTCCTCTTGAGGGGTATCTTCTCTCTCCCATCCAGAGGATCTGTAAATACCCTTTGCTACTGAAGGTATGGCTTCTCTTTTTCCTCTATAAGGCACTTCAAGCATGTGCATTATGGGTGTAGCGAATTAACTCAAAGGGGAAACATTAATAATTATTCATAACTCATTTAGATTATAAATTATGATTAATTATAAATATGTGAATCAGTTAATCAAATTAACTTGATGTAGCTACATTAAAATTAATATTACAATCAATTAACCTGTTCGTCCAGTGAACACTTAGTGTTAATTGTTTATTAAGTCTAAGAAATGTTCATTTCCAGGTTATGGAAAAACAACATTCTTATTGTACAGTACTACTCAGAGCCTGTAGTCAAGATCTAAATCATTTAAGAGGCAATTTATTAGCAGACGGAGTCAGAACCAAACATCTATTGTGCACAATCTTTATTAACTAACTCACAAACACATAACTAAACTAACAAACACATAACATACACACAGGTCACACACATACGTAGGTAAAAATGAGCAATGACAGAGTTGAACCGGAAGTGGGACCGGAAATGGAGCTAAAAAAAAAAAAAAAGAGTCAAAGACAGTCTGGAAAAGAATCATCAGTTTTCTCAGTAATAAAACACCTTTGCTGACAGGTGGTTTACAAATTAATACTAAATCGCCGTATAGTGTTCAAATGTACGATACTTGCAAGATGCCTTTAGGCTGAGGAGCATCAGATCTGCAGGCTGAGGAGAAATCTTGATGATTCAGTCTGAAGTTGTTGCCAGTATCTTCTGTATTGGATGAAGTACTATGAAACAACTTAAGCTGTTAATTTGACTCTTAGTGGGGAAAAAAGTTCTTTCTCTCTGTCATAGATGAGCACATGGCTGGGTTGTAGGCCTGAAGAGGCCTGCAGCAACAAGGGGTCTCTTCAGTTGTCCAAGAAGCAAGAAAAAGAGAGACTGTGATCTTGTAATCAGTGATTTTAAAGGGTGAACATGTCACACCCACTTGAGGTGTCTGAGCCAATAAGGGGTTTTCCCCACTTTTACGAGTCTTTGTCCTGTAGCAAGATGTTAGCATAAGACATTGGATTGGATGTTTGAGAGAAGAACCTTCTAGATTCTTATAATACTAATGTGTCACAGAGTTAGTAACATTTTACCAAATAGGAAACGAAAGTTGGAGTCTGTAGATACCAAACATGCTACCCATGTGATTTTAGGTAATTATAACTTTGCAACTCTGAAACATTAATACAAAAATAGTTCAAAAGAGAGAATTAATACATAGAATAAACCCTATAAAAGGAAAATTATGAGGGGGGAAAATTGGATGCATGTTTATACATTGTGGTTATATATAGAATATATAGGATAAAAAGGGTTTATTTGTCCTTCTCAGAAAGAATGAAGTCAGAGTCTTCTCTGCACATTCCTGATAGCAGTAAAATAGGAATAGGACACTTATTCTGTCTCTGTATTGCAGTTGTGGGGGATGGAATTAACAGGACTTGTGAGAGAGTGAGTTTCTGGGTAATTCATTAGATATAATGCATAACTGTGTGTCTGATTAATCCAGACGCTACATGGGTTATATTGTTTTTTCTTTACAACAATATGATCATCTTATTTATAGCTGTAGCTACTTTTTATGTATGTATGACAGTACGAGCAAACCTAAAATAAGCATGAAATGACATTCACAAAGCATTTTACTTCCCTAATGTGAAATTTCTGAGTAAAGCTGAATATTTGAGAAAAAACTTTAGGGTGGGGACTTGGTTTTATCCAATAGGATTTAAAAGCAAACTAGGTGTTACATACCAGAATGGAGTCATACCTAAATTTGAGTTAAAAAAAAAAAAAAATATATATAATATAATATTATATATATATGTGTATATATATATATATATATATATATATATATGTGTATATATATATATATATATATATATATATATATATATATATATATATATATATGTGTATATGTGTATATATATATATATATATATATATATATATATATATATATATATATATATATATATATATATATATATATATATATATATATACACACACACACACACGCGCGCGCGCGCGCGCACACACACACACACACACACACACACACACACACACACACACACACACACACACACACATATATATATATATATATAATATACACATATAGTAGGTATCAATCTAAAGAAGAATTGTTTCAGAGCTAGAGCAAGTTGATGCATTTTGATATACACTACCATTTAAAAGTTTGGGGTTGTCAAAACTTTTCAGCATCATTACTCCAGTCTTCAGTGTCACATGATCCTTCAGAAATCATTCTAATATGTTGATTTGGTGCTCAAGAAACATTTCTTATAATTATCATTTTAATATAATAATATAATAATCTTCATACAGTGGACTACCAGTAAAATTGATAAAAATTTGGGACCAAAAATTATTCAGACACTTTGACTTGACCATGTTTTGCTTGAATGAATAGTAATAATGAATTAAATGTTCAAGGTGTCTAATTAAATTTAGGTTTGACTGTATATCCCAGAAGAAAATGGAGCCAGTATTGATTTAATGACTTTAAATAAGCTCTTGTGCACAGTATCTAAAGCATATCAGCAGATAGTTGATGTGTAACTGTGTAATACAAGCATGTACCTGCTGTTTGCCCTTCAGGAACTTTTGAAGAGGACCCCTAAGAAGCATTCAGATTACCCCGCAGTAGAAGAAGCCCTGCAGGCCATGAAAGCTGTGTGCTGCAACATCAACGAGACCAAGCGACAGATGGAGAAACTAGAGGCTCTTGAGATATTACAGTCACACATAGAGGGCTGGGAGGTGAGTTAGAGACATGTTTTGTAATTTGCGTTTTTTTTTTTTTTTTTTACTTTTTCCTGTTTGATGGTTTTAAAGGAACAGAACAGCACCAGTTGTTTGTAACTTGATGTTTCTTAAAAACGTCTTTATTCAGGGAAGTTCCTCTATAACAGTATGCTTTGTGTTTATGAGAATTTCTGATTGTATCCTCGAAAGAATCACTGATGTGGACATGATCAGTGTCGCCTTGTGTCTGCTGATGGCATTTTCTTAGGACATATCAGAAGCAGGAAGAGGAAGCCTTAACACAAAGGCCCGTTACCATGGAGATCCTTTAGTTTTGTGTAACATGCAACATTGGGCCACCACAAACTCACTTACGCCTCTTCTCTCTCTCTCTCTCTTAAGCACTTCTTTGCTCGTCTTTCCCCGCCTCCTTTTCTTCATCATCGTCTCTATACCATAGTTACTTTGTCTTCATCCTCTCTTTCTCTCACTCTTTGTACCCTGTCCATTAACCTTCTTTATTGATTTATCTGATGCAGTACTGAGTGGTTGGACAAAGTGGGGCATTTTCTATAGCCGACAGTGAGCCCTAAGTGTGCTTAGATGGTTAACATTTTCACATACAGTGCATTCTTTCTCCTGTTGTGTTATTTTCCAGTCCCATCATGCCTCTGTGACCATTTAAGATCCCTGCAAAGCATAACAGGCTGGGGATTATTTAAACATATTTTGAAATTTGTTTGTAGGAATAGTCTGTCCATAAAAATGAAAATTGTCATAATTTACTCAACCTCATGTTGTTCCAAATCCCTATTACTTTCTTTCTTCTTTGGAACACAAAATAAAAAATGTTAAAGAATGGTTTGGACACTATTTACAGTATAATAAATGTTAATATGGGCTGTCAAACTGAAAAATGTCAAGAATGAATAATAACAAAATGCAAAATTATAAACAAAAAATACAGAAATTCTCTAAAAGTTTCATAATACTTATGAAATCTTGGATTATAGGGCAGAAGTGATATGGACCAATTTTATGAAAGTTTTATGGTGCTTTTTTTTTTTTTTTTTTTGTCATAATCAAGCTCGATCTCCATTCAATTTCATTATATGAAAAAAGGCAGTAAGTGCTTTCTTCAACATCTCTCATTTTGTGTTTCACAGAAGAAAGTAAGTAACATGAGTTTGGAATGAGGGCAAGTAAATAATGACCGGTTTCAGTGCTTCTGATATCGTGTAGATAAGGTGAGGTGAAATACAGCCTGCTTTTTAAGCTCTCATTTTATACTGCGTTAAATGTATAGAGCGTTTCAGGATGTGGGGTCTGGTTTAAAAGCAAATGCATTAAGTTTCCATTCAGACCAGAGTGTTTCACCTTTATAGGTAAATAGTGCAGAACAAGCGGGAAGCAGATTTCAGTCTCTCTAATTGACCCGTCTGGGCACGCCATTGATTAAGCAGAGAAAATGGAGTCTGCTTATCAAACACACTCACACACGCCCACACCTGCCAAGCATAGAAAATCACATCCTGTACAGAGTCAGCACGGACTGCGGCGTTGGAGTGGAATCAATTTTTAATGGTCCTGGATATTGAACAGGACACAGTATGTGTTATCAAAACCTGTCTGGCTACCTCTGTCCCCTTAAAGAGAGGGGGGTCACTGCTTTTTATTTGTTTTTGTTTTGTTTTTTGCATTTAATCAGATAGGAAGCAAAGTGCGAGTGAGGAGAGGCTGCTCTTATCTGAGACCGAGATGGAAGGCCATGATTAATGACCAGATTGTAATTATTCTAAATGGAATTAGACACTTTCACTGTTAATAAAACACAAGGAAAACTACCTGTCCACCTGTTGAAAGAATGATGGCAGCATTTTCATATTTTTTTTTCTGCCGCTTTTTGTTCCGCTACATGAACATGAGCAACTAATCATTTTTTGACTAAAACTTTTATAGTGGAATGCCTCAGCAGAAAATCTTACTCTGGCACATGTAAAGATGTTATTTATTTATTTTCATTTTCCAGGGGACAAACTTAACTGATATTTGTACGGAACTGCTGCTCCAAGGTAACCTGTTGAAGATATCAGCTGGAAACATCCAGGAACGAGTCTTCTTTCTGTTTGACAACCTTCTAGTCTACTGCAAGAGGAAGTCCCGGTAAGGCCTTTGAGATGCTTTTGAGTTCTCAGTTAGTCTAGCCTCTAATATTGGTAACCTAATTACATAAACAATGTATTATAATGTGTTATATTGAACACTTAGATATACATGTAGAAACTAAATAATACTCATCTCATTTTTCCACTCTTTAAACATTCAGAGTGTCAGGGAAGAAATCCACCAAAAGGACGAAATCCATCAATGGGCCGCAGTATGTGTTTAGAGGCCGCATCAACACGGAGGTCATGGAGGTCGAGAATGTGGAAGACGGAACTGGTAGGTTTTAGTTTGTTAGTGCTTTTAAAGTGTACATAACATTATTTTACCTAGTTTTTGTGTGTGGTATGTATTTTTGTGCTGCTTGGAGTATTAAGTAGTTAGCTTAGCAAAATGCTAACGCCAAAATTCAAATATTTTTTAAAAAGTCAATTCTCCTGTGCAGCTCACTAGTTTTTGAAACTACTATGTTTGTGTCCTGTCATACAAATATTTACTACCGCTAAAAAAGTTTGTAAGATGATTTTGAAAGAATTCTCTTATGCTCACCAAGGCTGCATTTTATTTGACAAAAATTCATTACTCCAGTCTTCAGTGTCACATGATCCTTCAGAAATCATTCTAATATGCTGATTTGCTTCTCAAGAAACGTTTCTTATAATTATCAATGATGAAAAACAAGTTGTGCTGCTTAATATTTTGTGGAAACAGTGATACTGAATAGCAAGTTCAAATGAACCATTTCTATTTGAAATAGAAATCTTTTATAACAATGTCAATGTAATTTCTGATCAATTTAATGCGTCCTTGATAACTAATAGTATTAATTTCTGTCAAACAAACTTTTGAACACTAGTGTACAAAGCAACTTTTTCATGGGATGTGTTGGGGAATTTCCTGTGTGATATCCTTGTTTGTTCCATCTGATCACCATGTGATGCTTATGAACATCACAACACAAGCAACAAACAAAACCATTTAAAGGGAACTTCAGCTTGTGCAGTAGAAATTAGTGCCATTGTAGCCTGAAGATAAGATCACGCAAGGCTTCTTAGAAATGAGTGCTTAACATTTAGCACATCCGCTGAGCTGGCCGCCAAGGGGCTCTCGTTCAGCTGTCGGGCCGAGCATTTAACTCTCAGGGGAAGTAACGGCTGCTCTTCTCACCTTTTGCTCTTAGTCTTTCACCACACCTTAAGCAGCAGGGTGGAAGTGCAGCTTCTCTCTCTTTCTCTCTGAGCCACAAAGAAAAACATCCTTTCTGAAAAACAAGACATAGGGCTGTAACAGTACCAGCTTAAACCACACATGCCATCAGTTGATACGGCCAATGTGAGACGTGTTTTGTGTTTCAGTCCTCTCAGTGTCATGTTTATCGGGGCTTATATCACATGATGCTCCACATCTGTGTAAATGTATCATTTAGCTGATGTGTTTTGCCTTATTGGATAAGGTTACAGATAAAATGATTCACATGTTGTGTATGGGTGACGATTGAAAATAATGGGTTTGAAATTCAGATATTGGGCTATTTGTAGTTTTATGTTTATAGTGATGTTTCATAGGAAGATTTCAAGGCAGTGTAGTGATGAATACTGATTGGAAATTATGGGTGGGTGTTATTATGACCAAAATCTTATATCACACTAATTAAGTAATTTTATATCCCAGTCAATATTTTTACTAGAAATTCACATAAAAATTATTTTATAAAATATACATTATTTTATAATGTATTATTTACATTTTATATACCATTTTTATGTGAATTTCCAGCAAAAAATATTGAACTAAATAAATAAAGTACATCACTACAAACATACATAAAATAAAACATTAAATATCCACAACCCAGGCTTGGAAAAGTGGCAGGAAAATTCATGTATGAATATTAAATATTATTTTTTGTGATCCATATTAGATAGTTTACAAATGATCTTTTTAATTGGAACTTGATTGATGTAAACCAAAAATTATGATTATTTATAAAAAGCCTGACATAAGCAGCTCCACATTATGTAACTCTTGAGAGAAAAACAAATGACTCAAAACCGTAAAAGTATAACACTTACTGTATAGTTCTTATTGAATGAATCACATTTGAAACCATTATAAAATGACACATCATTTGCTGCAACCATAAACTTCTAATCTCCAATGTAACTTGGGACACATCCCGTTCTGAATTTTCACATTACTCCATATTACTTCATCGCTCTTACATTTAAAGTATGGCAATCTGATCTGCTTGTTTTGACTGCGCTAGTGTTTTAATTGGAAAACAATCAGATAATGCTTAGGTGGTGTTTATTACTGAGCCAGACTTATGTGCCAAATACGATTACTCATAAATTCTCTCCAGTTTTATATGAGCTAAAAGCCTTTGTCAAATCCTCTCAGTGCTTTGAAATCTATTTATACTACCTCAACATTAACCACTGCTCATTACCTATTCCATACCTCATTCATTTCTCCATATAATTCACCTGCTGTCAAATCTGGGTTAAAATTGGACTATGAGTAATGGTCTAAACCCCTCACTCATACACATGCTCTCTGTCAGGATTTGGTTTAATGGCGGGAGAGATGCTGAAATGCATCTTTAACGATTCCTCACACTAATGGGATAGTTTAACCTTTTTACATTATTAATGCTTCTAGATTGTTGAAGAAAATCTTATCTGTGTCAGCATTAGTGTTTGGGTCAAGTAACTCATTTAGTAATGGTAAAAGGGAAACTTTTTAACCTTGGTAATAAGCTGTAATAATCTTTAGCGGAAAGTTTTTAAGGTTTATTTGAAGGCACAAATGATTTTAATAGATGATCTGGTTTATTAGATCTCAGTTAACAGCTTTTAACAGTAAAGCTTTTTGTACTTTGTGAAAAAAGTGTATACTGTATAACACATATAGCTAGTAGTTGTGTTGTATATAATGTTTGTGTGGTTTAGTTGTCAATTAGTGTGCTCATATTAATAGCGCGTATGATTTTTGTTCAACCTGTTTGGTTGTTTTTCATGTTCATGGTTTTCATTGTCTTTCTAGCGGACTATCACAGTAACAACTACACGGTGACCAATGGCTGGAAGATTCACAACACGGCCAAAAACAAGTGGTTTGTGTGCATGGCCAAGAACGCTGAGGACAAGCAGAAATGGCTAGACGCCATTTTAAAGGAACGTGAACAGAGAGAGAGTGAGTACATTTACTCGGGCTTGTCATTGTATAGTATGTTACAAAATCCTGAAATAACACCAGTTAAATGTAAAACATTTAAAAATGCAGTGTACTTCTGTGTGTTTCTGTGCATTAAAGGAATAGTTCACGCAAAAATTTATATTCTGTCATCATTTACTCACCCTCTAATTGTTCCAAACCTGTATGAATTTCTTTCTTCTGCTGAACACAAAAGATATTTTGAAGAATATGGGTAACCAAACAGTTGATGGGACCCCATTGACTTCCATAGTATTTTTTTTTTTTTTTTTTTTTTTTCTCCATACTATGGAAGTCAATGGGGTCCCATCAACTGTTTGGTTACTGACGCTCTTCAAAATATCTTCTTTTGTGTTCAGCAGAAGAAAGAAATTCATACAGGTTTGGAATAACTTAAGCGTGAGTAAATGATAACAGAATTTTTTGGGTGAACTATCCCTTTAAATTGGTCCCTTTTATTTTATTTTTTTCAGTTTTTCTTTGTTGTTTTTTTTGTGGTTTATATATTGTTAGGACTCATACCAAAATTGAACCAAATCAATCAAACCAAATTTCGGATACATGATGCAACTACAGTAGACTGTGTTAACTAAGTAAATTTATTTTGAAAATGATATGAAATAATTTTAAAAAGAATGAATCAATTGCCAATACTAGCCACAATGTTTAGTAAAGAATCATTATCGGATTCAATTATTGTCAAAGCACCTCCCAATGAATACGAACGAACCCATTTCCACTGTGCTTTGTATTTTAGCATCCTGCAATTTGCTGTTCCTAGTATGTTTTTATGTGGATTTTTTCTTTTGTTCTGTTGCGATATGGAACACCTGTCCTCTGCTGGACACCTGTTCTTGTTATCTCTTCTTTTGAGGCCTGTGTGATGTTTTACTACAGGGTTGTTCTGATTGTTAGGTCACATGATCATAGCAGTAAAACCATAGAGCCCATTCTGATCATGGCTCTTATGTTTCAGCGTGAAGTATTAGTCTGTAGGATCAGCTTACCAGTGTCCAAGGCAAAGTCCTCAGCCAAAGTATTGTAATGCGGTGCGAGTTGGCGGTAGAGCGAGACGTCACTTTTATGCTGCAATGCCAGATGAAAGCAGAAGTTTTATGGTGCGTATCGGGTTTCCGACGTTTGAAATCGGAGCCCATTCCAACAGGTGCCACATCAGTCACACCTCTCTGACCATCCGAGTCTTCAGCCAGCGCCCCCTCGTTTCTCTATACAACTGAAATGCGTCATTGAATTACACATTTTGATTAATACTTGGTTTGACATGCAAAAGTGCCTCTGATTCAGAAATTCAGGTCATCTTGAGTCTATACTTATATATTCAATAAAGCAATGGATACCTTTAAATAATAATTTAAATAATCAACTAATAATGTTTTAATAATTATTAAAATTTTAAATAATTAAAAAATACATTTTAAATAAATGTATTTTAATTTATAAAAACTAAATTAAAATTTTAAGTAAAAAAACATTCTTTGTTATGCTTACATTCACCCATTTTTGTGTGCACTCTTTGAAATCGGCAGTTGAGACTGAGGAAAGAAACAGGAAGATTTGGGGTTTTTAAAATGAATGTATGCTCATTTCTAAAATTGACATTCAGCATCAGACCTTCAGATGCCAAGATGGAAATTACGCTTCAGCAGGGTCATTTTTAAGGAGGCATTTTAATGATGTGTTGCCTCTTTGCTGAGTCTTGATTGAATTGGAGCCTCATACAGCTGCCACGAACACCTCCTCAAAAAACTCTTTGTAAACGAGAGCTGCAGCTGCCGGTGGCTTCCCTCTCTCTGGGGTCTCAGACACAGTAAAGAGCTCTGAATGAGAGCCATGCCAGCTGCCGCCACATCTGAGCATGCCCCGCCTCCTGCATCAGCTGCAATCCCATTGATACTCTCTTTAACATCACCTTTTGTTTAAACATTTGACTGAAGGGTTGTTTTAAATTGGTCTTTGCATTAGGCAACAACCAAAAAGCCTCAGACCACTGATAAGGTGCAACCTACCTTGTGTAAAGCTCTTATTTTCGTTGCAGCCTGACTCTGGCTGCACTGCTAATATGAACAAGGCTGTTTTCACCGGTGGCTGAGCTGCTTTGCACTATTGCACAGTTTTTAGCATGCTGTGTTGTTCTTTTCAGGAAACTGCAAACTCTGAATGAGGTCTTTCTCTGCATCTAAAGCTGCATCTGTTCTCACCTTATTAATGTGCAATAAGCATTGCTTTTATCTCAGTCATTTCATGTTGCGTTTTTTTTTTTTTTTTTTTTTTTTGTGTATAGCATGTGGCTTATGTCGAATGCTCATGCTTATTTTGTGATCCATCCACCAAAATACCTCGGTAGAAGAATGCATATGCACATGTGAACACGCAAATCTTGTAATAAAATCATTTAAACCAGTGTTTCCTCTCATTCTCACCTAAACATTAACTGACATGGCAACACCCACACTGGTTTAGGGGAACAGCTAGTAAGTAACGCTTGAGAAATACACTATAATTATACAGGTGCTGGTCATATAATTAGAATATCATCAAAAAGTTTCTATTCAAAAAGTGAAACTTGTATATTATATTCATTCATTACACACAGACTGATATATTTCAAATGTTTATTTCTTTTCATTTTGATGATTATAACTGACAGCTAAGGAAAATCCCAAATCCCAGTATCTCAGAAAATTAGAATATTACTTAAGACCAATACAAAGAAAGGATTTTTAGAAATCTTGGCCAACTGAAAAGTATGAACATGAAAAGAATGAGCATGTACAGCACTCAATACTTAGTTGGGGCTCCTTTTGCCTGAATTACTGCAGCAATGCGGCGTGGCATGGAGTCGATCAGTCTGTGGCACTGCTCAGGTGTTATAAGAGCACAGGTTGCTCTGATAGTGGCCTTCAACTCTTCTGCATTGTTGGGTCTGGCATATCGCATCTTCCTCTTCACAATACTCCATAGATTTTCTATGGGGTTAAGGTCATGCGAGTTTGCTGGCCAATTAAGATCAGGAATACCATGGTCCTTAAACCAGGTACTGGTAGCTTTGGCATTGTGTGCAGGTGCCAAGTCCTGTTGGAAAATGAAATCTGCATCTCCATAAAGTTGGTCAGCAGCAGGAAGCATGAAGTGCTCTAAAACTTCCTGGTATATGGCTGCATTGACCTTGGACCTCAGAAAACACAGTGGACCAACACCAGCAGATGACATGGCACCCCAAACCATCACTGACTGTGGAAACTTTACTCTGGACCTCAAGTAACGTGGATTGTGTGCCTCTCCTATCTTCCTCCAGACTCTGGGACCCTGATTTCCAAAGGAAATGCAAAATTTACTTTAATCAGAGAACATAACTTTGGACCACTCAGCAGCAGTCCAGTCCTTTTTGTCTTTAGCCCAGGCGAGACGCTGTCTGTTGTTCAAGAGTGGCTTGACACAAGGAATGCGACAGCTGAAACCCATGTCTTGCGTACGTCTGTGCGTAGTGGCTCTTGAAGCACTGACTCCAGCTGCAGTCCACTCTTTGTGAATCTCCCCCAAATTTTTTAATGGGTTTTGTTTCACAATCCTCTCCAGGGTGCAGTTATCCCTATTGCTTGTACACTTTTTTTCTACTACATCTTTTCCTTCCCTTCGCCTCTCTATTAATGTGCTTGGACACAGAGCTCTGTGAACAGCCAGCCTCTTTTGCAATGACCTTTTGTGTCTTGCCCTCCTTGTGCAAGGTGTCAATGGTCGTCTTTTGTCAGCAGTCTTCCCCATGATTGTGGAGCCTACAGAACTAGACTGAGAGACCATTTAAAGGCCTTTGCAGGTGTTTTGAGTTAATTAGCTGATTAGAGTGTGGCACCAGGTGTCTTCAATATTGAACCTTTTCGCAATATTCTAATTTTCTGAGATACTGAATTTGGGATTTTCCTTAGTTGTCAGTTATAATCATCAAAATTAAAAGAAATAAATATTTGAAATATATCAGTCTGTGTGTAATGAATGAATATAATATACAAGTTTCACTTTTTGAATGGAATTAGTGAAAAAATTCAACTTTTTGATGATATTCTAATTATATGACCAGCACCTGTACAGTAGAGCAATATATAATTGTTACTTTTACATTCAGACCAGTCTAGTTCCTCCCTCACCTTTAATATCAGTGATTTTGCTATTATAAATGCTCTTATATCAAATAATACCTATATGCACAGACTTGAAGATTTTTTTAAATGTTTGATTTTCTATGAAAATGTGTGCACATCTGACTTGGGTTGCAGATGCATCTGACCTAAAGAATAAGTAAATAAATTGTGATTTAATTCATGAAATATTTTTAAAAAAATCTTTGGGTCATTTTCATTTAAAAATTTAACTAATTCTTTAATTTATTGAATTGTGACAGTTTACATTTAGAATGATTTCGCAAAAATAACGGTTAAACAATTTACTTGGTTTTCATAAATAAGACCCATTGATGTTATTGTTCCTAAATGTTAAATTTTTTTTTTTTGTACAAATAATACATAAAAAAAAAAAAAAAATAGTTTAACAGTCAGTTAAACAATATAATTTAACGATTTGCTTGCGTTTCATAAATAATGCCCATTGATGTTATTGGTCGTAAATGTTTTTTAATATTATTCAACTTATTATTACTATACATTATTATCTAAAAATGACACTGTACTGATTTTCTGCTTTTATTACATGTTCTTGACTCTTTTATCACATGTTCTTGACTCTTTTATCTCATTGGTTGGCAGGTTTGAAGCTCGGGATGGAGCGTGATGCCTATGTCATGATCGCAGAGAAGGGAGAGAAGCTGTACCATATGATGATGACCAAGAGCCGCCACCTCATCAAAGATCGACGCAGGAAACTCACCATTGTACCCAAATGCTTCTTGGGAAAGTAAGTTTTGAGCATTATGTAATGTATTTAAGAGATTCTTGTCCAAACTAATGGGTTCGCCTTATTGACCGGTCAGTTCCCATGCCGGTGATTGGCTCAAGTCCGCACTGAGTGTGACACCTTCCCTCGGTTGCTTTTACACCATCTGACTGTCTCCTGAATATCTTGCAAGTCATCCTAATCCAAGAGGCCCCTGTATGAATGAAAATGCATACGCACACACATACACACTTACTTAGCGCTTGTAAATGCTTTCCCAAGCTCACTGCCAAGCACCCCATTGGACACAGACATTCCCAGCAACAAAAAAAAAACCCTTCATTAGAGAAAAATCTGCATTCAGTCTCTCTCTCTTTTTCTCTCTGTGTATCTCTCTTCATTTTTTCTCTCTCTCTCTTTCTTTCTGTCGCTCGCTCACCCAGTCTTTCAACACTATGAATGAACAATGAGTGCTATGTACGCCATTAAACTTCCAAATACAGTGTGTGTGTGTGTGTGTGTTTGGAAGTTGAGAGGAGAGATTCCTCACACCAATTAAAATTCTCTTTTTGCGCTGCACTAGTAGATAAGGGGGACAAAACGATCTCCTGTGGTCCATTTAAAGTGATTATATTGATGCAGTCTAGTTTAAAAGGCCGCAAAAATTCACAAGTTCAGATATGAGCCTCATTTTAGCTAAAGTGGTTAATAAATCTTGCTGCTGAGCAGTGTTGGAGATAAGTAACTCAAAGTAGTGATGCTGCTAACTTAACTACTTTTTTTTTTTTTTTTTTTAGTAGCTCAGGTGCTTTAAAAATAGGTTAGCTTTTACAGTCACAAGCTGCTTTAGATAGTGAGTAACAGTATTGCACAACAGAATGCTGTGTATATTGGAAAAAAAGGGAAATGATCAAACACACTTTCTTAAACTGTCCTCTCTCACAGTTGAGAATTCCAGTTCTTTTTAGTGAATTTTCATTTGGAGAAAAAGTGGCATCTACCAAACAAAAAAGAAGTTAACTGAAACAATTTAACGTATTTTAAGGTATCTTAAATGCTGCTGTTCTATTTCCAACTCAATTATAACAAATTGGAAAGTTTTATTTCATTTAAAATTATCTGTTCAAGTTGCATGTAATATTTTGTCTGATTGAGATTCTCATTAATTACTCATTAATTAGATTAATTACACCTGATTAAGAACCGTGTTTCATTTGATGCTGTACATTGTATATTTTAAAGGATTGTCCCTCTTAAATGCATTCAATGTAGTTAGCTGCTTTATGTCAGTATCTTATGAAGTAGCTGCTTTTTTTTTTTTTTTCAAAAGGCTAGCTTGACTAGTTAAAATACAGTTGAAGTAGCACTTCCGCTGAAGTGGCTTAAAAAGTGAACTGTCGCTGGCCTCACAGCCTCAGCTGTGCTGTTGTTCTCCTGTCAACACCTGACTGGATAAATTTCGCACGGCTCCCTCAGAACACAATTATTTGTGCGTTTCAGCCTCGGTGGTCCAGGTGAAAGCAGCTGTGATTGGCTCCGTTGTTCGCTGGCTTGCGCATCCTTCTCAGAATAGAACACAATCCTGCTCCTTCCAAGAACAGCCGAGCAGTTCAGCTGTTAATGTGGACAAACGCTCTGCTACTGCTCAGACTGGCTCTTTCTCTCCTCTCTGGCTATTTATTTCTATTGCCTGAAATGTTGATTTATTTTTCCCCATTGTGCTTATTTTGAAGAATTTACTTCAAAATATGGTGAGATTTTGATACTTACAATATCACAAGTTCTGAAGGACTAGAGAGATTTCATCTATTCATTTAAACTTACAGCAATGACCTAAAAAATTCAAGCTTTATTGGCATGGTAAAAAGCTTTAAATGGCCAAAGCATCAAAGGAATGTTTCTGCTTATTAACAACTTAAGCTCAATTGAAAGCATCTGCTTTCTGTATTCACAGAAAATCATTTTGACTCGTTCATCAGTTTGCAAAAACAACTTGCATTTATGAGACTAGAATATTAAAATCACTTTCTATCCTTTTCCATGTTATCAACTCATGTTGTGACCAGGGGTGTAGCACCGATTCCTGGGCCTTATGCAAAGACAGTGTGTGGGGGCCCCTTTTATATATATGTGTATATATATATTTAAATAATAGTGCACAAATCTACACAGAGATAGAAAGACAGTTGTACTGTATGTCATATAACACTCTTGTGTGTGAATTGTGCTATAAATAGAGCACCCAGACATAAAAATGACAGTTTTGTGTTTTATTAACAGACATTGTGTCCAAAACATTACAATCTTTCTAAACTATTTAACACTTGTAGGTACCTCTACAAGCATGATGAACACAGGGTTGATATTATCCTGAGCCATATATTAGGCTACATGTCTGATATTATGCTATCATAATATGTATATAGTTTAAGAATAGCTGCTGAATAGTATACATGGTAGAAATAATGACAATTGTGATATTACTTTAATCTTCCATGTTACTGAGATGGCCAATTTTTATATATTTTAAATATGTTTTGTCATTTCTGTAAAATGTTAAGTGTGTTAGATTTGTAAACAATAGCTGCCTGGATCTTGTGATGAATTTTGTGAGTGTTAATGTTTTTAATTGTTTTTGATATACTTTTTTTTAGTTTATTATCAACACACTATCTTAAAATTATATGACCAAGTTTGCTCATATTAATGTAATGCAAGATCCACACAAACATTGTTTACATATTGTTTTCCATATTTAGGATACAATTTATCTCTAAAGATTAGTCACACACTTTTTGTGTTACAAGTTGTTTCTCATTATGTAAGAAAAGGCAGACTCCCGTTTAGCAAGCATCTATTTACACAACGTAAACAGCGGCATATAGGTCACCGTCGCCTCGCTCGAACAATAATAGGTTCTCACTTAGTCTCTTTGGAAAGAAATTTATGAGGAATTGTTTTCCCTTACTATTTACTTTTTGCCTGATCTTGGCTTGAACGGCGGCAGCGCGATTTGAAGATCACCACACTCCGGAGTCCGGCGCATCCGCTCTCCCTTACAGTCATTTAGTGCTTTGCAACATTCCTAGACAACCAATCAAATCATGCAAATTGCGTGCATGCTGTGCTCGTAGGAGGTGCCTACACAGACGTGTGCTAAAGACACAGTGTATTTGCGCACAATTGTATAATAATAATTATAATAATTTCAGGATTGCGGAGGGCCCCTCACATGCCAGGGCCCTATGCACTCTGTCACCCTTTTCCCCACTTACAACGCCCCTGGTTGTGACCATATGGCCATGATAAATCCTGTCATTTTTGCATAATACTTGCAAGGATACAGAAGTTTAGATAAAGGTAATTGAAAAATCCACCGACAGGAAATACATTGGTAATGCATACCTAGAAGTTCATCCATTCAGAACAGTACTTCCAATTTTTTTTTTTTTTTGTATGGAAGAATTCATATAAGTGCTTTTACAGAAATGCAAGCTTCACAATTCAGATTTTATTTCCATAGTCTTTGCTTTTCTGGACTTTGTAAGTACATTTTTGTACATTTGTCTATTTATTTTACAAGCTGAGGGACAAGTCAAAATTATTTTCTGTGGTAATTGAGCTTGTATTTAATATTAATATCTCTGTCACACTCACACATACAGCACATGCATAATCGGACAGATAAAGATACAAGCATAAGAAAATTCTCACACACATCTATGGTATGTGAAAGAGCTCTGTGTGCGTTAGCTGTGGAGAATATTAATGAGTTACATAAACACTAATTAATTCACCCTAGAGACGCCCACCTCCACCCCTTCCCTTTCCTGCCAATCTGAATTAGAGACTTATGTAATCACAGCAGACTCACTGTCTGTTTCATTTCACTGCTCTCTTTCATGGGCCTGACTGCCCTCTCCTCTCTGAACTTCCTCTGCAGAGTTGCACATAAAGGCTTTGTAAGTGGTCTGTAAGATCTCCACATAACCCACATAACCACATCATAAACATTTATTGTTTGTATTTTGTGTGAAAGGCTTGATTATGTGATTTACTATCCTTTTATTGACATAAACATTGTCATCTTTTTATTATTATTATTATTAGTGGTCAAAGCAACTGCTAGAACCTTTTTGTATTTGTTCATATTCTCCTCTTTTGTGGTAGCATTATTTTTCTGTTCTAAAATTTTGTGTTGGAGATTGTAATTGCAAAGACCACAAACTTGACACAATGGCTGCAAATTGCAGCCACTGCTTAGATGTACACATACATTTTTGCAACCATATGAGCTACAATCCTCTTCTACCATGTTGAATTTATTTAAAAAAACCTTTCAAACTAATTCTAGGCTAATTTCAAATTAATTTTTGGTCCGATTTGCTATGTACCATCTAAAACCCCTGAAGATAAAACATTATCAAAAAGGATTTAATTAGTCAAATTGTTTTACAGATTTTAAAGACTAATTGATCTATTGTTTGTGAATGCAGTCTATCTGTAACAAAACTTGGACATGCAGCATGTCAAATTTTGTACAAAAGTTGTAAAATTTAAGAAAATGTGCACTTGTTTTAGGAAGTTGACATTTACCACCAAAACACAGAATCCATTTTCCACATCATTTTCTCAAAAAAATTTTGACAGGGACAGTTGAGTGCTGCAGGGATGGTGTATTTTTGTAGGCCAAAACCACAGATTTATTTATTTTTTGGTTAAATGTCTGTGGTTATCACAAGCTCAAGATATTTTCATGTTTTATTCGACAACATAAAATGCAGCAGTAATATCCCACTTGTGATTTTTTTTTTTTTTTTTTTAAGATCTTACTTGTTTTAAAAAAGGATGTTCCCATGTTTAGATTTTTACTTGAATATTTAGGTTTCAAAATTCATAAAATATATACAAAACATGTTAGAATCATACACTTTTGTTAGTCACAAACCTTCTTTTCTGCAATAATCCAAAAGGCAATGGAAAAATCCTATTTGGTTTCTGTCAAAGAAAATGGGGTGATGCAAACTTCCAGGTTGGCCCACGTCAGTGGTATTATAGTAATTTGTATCTCTGTTAAGTTTTTGACAGTGGAGGGTAATGATTTATCAAGGTTAAGTATTTTAAAAAGAGTTCATTAAGTTGTGCGTGTTGTCAGCTGATTTGAAGGAGATGTAGAGGGCAGAGCAGTTGTGTAGTCAGATGAGACATGAATGGAGAATCTGGTTGTCTTACTGTACTGGGTGAATGTGGAATGTCACCCGCGTCTTCTCTTCTCCTCCTGCTCCATCTGTTAACCCATCTTTTCATCCGACCCTCTCCCCTCGCTGCTGTCGTTCAACATTTCAAGGACACGCACACACACCCTTCTCACATTCCCTTTAAGGCGTCATAACTGTTTACACATTGCTTATTTCTGTCACTAAATCTAATGGGATTCACAGTTTCTCACGCAGCAGACATGCACATTTCAGGCTTGAAATCAGACACATGCAATCACACACAACGTTAGAGTCGCCAATAAACCACCTCAGACATGCAATTTCTAAAAATTCCTCCCCTGCCCTCATCAGAAGCAGTTTATAATTTAATTACTGTTCTTGACATTTTCATTTGGCAGTTGACTAGCTAAAGTCATGTTGTTGCTAACTATGTTTGTGTGTATATAAATGTGTGTATATATGTATGTTATCAGATAAAACAACAACAACAAAAAACATTAAAAACAGTAATATTGTGAAATATTATTGCAAGTAAAAATGTATTTATTCCGGTGATGGCACAGATGAATTTTCAGGAGCCATTATTCCAGTCTTCATTGGCACTGTGATCCTTGTGATCCTTAAGAAATCATTTTTAATCTTCTAATTTGGTTCTTATTAAAAAAATTAATAAGAAACATCTGTTCTTATTGTCTGTTGAAAACAGCTGCATAATATTTTTGTGGAAACTATGATACATTGTTTTCAGGACTCTTTGATGAATGGAAAGTTCAAAAGAACAGCATTTATTTTAAATAAATCAATACATGAACCCCACTTGTGGTGTTTGAACTTTTAAGACCTTAAGAGAGTGGAATGCAGCTTGATATCATCTTGATTTGTGTTCTTGTTGAACTTTTTACCAGTCTTGACCAGTCACTCTGAAGGATTGAGTGAATCCAAGTTCCCAAGTACCTCTGACTAGTGGCTCATAAATCCCTTCTCTAGCAAGTGTGGAGTGTTGTGTTATGCACAGACTGATACAACTGTTGTCTCTTTGTGTCCTCAGTGAATTTGTCTCATGGCTCTTGGAGAGTGGAGAGATCAGTAAGGCTGAGGAGGGAATCAACCTGGGTCAAGCTCTCCTGGAGAACGGCATCATCCATCACGGTAAGAGAACGTTTTCCCTTAAAAGGACTATGGTATTACCTTGATTTGTTGGACATGGGCCATGGTAATACCATGGTATTATTTTGAAGTATTTGAAGGTACTATGTAAATGTAAATATAGTACTATAGTAGTAAAAATACCATGGTAGTATCATTTGATGCTGGGATGTGCAAAACCCACCTATTTTCAGAATTGACCAGTTGGTTGGTTGCATGAACAGATTGTTGACTAATCAGTCAACATACTGGATGCCTCTAAACAATTAAGCTAAAAATATCAAAATTCATACAAAAATAACTAGACTGAGTAGTCAACTATTGTGACCCATCACTGTACCATGATAACTCATGGTCATTATTTCATACAAATCTATTATTCGTTCTCTCTGTGTTTTCTTTCGGTCTTATTTTTCTCTCTTTTCCTCTTTTAACCTCATCCACCCCTATGTATTTCATCAACATGGGTTTGTGTATTGCTTGGTTTCATCACCAAGATTCAACTGTTGTCCATGTTCTGTTTTTTCATACAGTCTTGGCAAATAAACCACAATCCATTAACTGTTTATACAAGCGCCCAACTGTTAAAAATCACTATTTGACAGATTTAAACTTTACGAATCTGGCACGTATCTCTTGTTGGCCAGCACTCAATGAGATCCCCCTACAGATGATCGGCAGTCTGGATAGTAGCATGACATGAAATGCTGGTAGAGAACATTCTTCTGAATAATTCATGAGGTGCAGTGATTGTCTAAGATTTGGGGAGCATCATACCTCTACATTACATTGTGACAGTGAAAACTGACAAACACCAGAAGGGACTGGAGTGATAAATCCAAGTATAAGGGCTCAGGCAGTCAATCAATAATACATGGTGGCAGCATTCAAGGAGAGGTCAAACAGGCTTTTGTGTAGCGATGGCACTCACTCACTTCCATTCATCACAGACCTCCACACACGTTTATCAGCTCAAGACCGCAAGCAGCAAAGCGAGAGAAACAAATACATCACAAGTTCAGTTCCAGCTCTGCTCAGTATTGTTCTGTTGAGGTAAAGTTTAGTGTTTAAGTCATTTAATGTGTCTGTGTGTGTTTTTTACCATAGTGTCAGATAAGCACCAGTTCAAGAATGAGCAGGTGTTGTATCGCTTCCGTTACGATGACGGCACTTATAAAGCCAGGAGTGAAATGGAGGACATCATCTCAAAGGTATTTCCCCCAGAATGCTGGCTAAAAACAATCTTCATCTTATCGTATGTATCCTATAAATATCCTTTTTTTTTTTTTTTTGTGATGAGCTCAGATAGTGGACAAAATGTAATAAATCTGATTCCAAACAAGCTTACATTTTACTAAATACTGAAGTGTCAATAAAAAAATCAGTCAAATTAATGAAATAAAAAAAATTTGAATTTGAACCCAATTTGAATGTGTGCTATGTATTTTTATCCTTATTAGAATATCATATTGTGATATTAGCTTAGCAACATGCTAACACAAAACTTTATTGGAATAAATTGTGAGTCAAGTCTCTTATATGCTGTTTGTGCCTTTGTAGAGTGATTCAAATCAGTCACTTGTGAGGTTTCATTCTTAGGTGGCTCACTAAGTTTTGGTCATTTGAAACCAGTCAGTTTACAGATTGAAGTCAACAGAATCTTGAGTTGAGTGCATATGATACATCTCGATAAGTCTAGACTACAAAATGGTCCACTTAACAATTGTGTCAACAAATCAATCAAGAAGTGATTCTAACAGTAAATGAAATGCATAGAGATGCAGCTGTCAGTGCAATTGTTTTATGAGTGTATGTTTGTCCAACAGGGAGTGAGACTTTACTGTCGTCTTCACAGTCTCTTCACACCTGTTATTAAGTAAGTGACACATGTGCTCTGGCATACTTTACACTCAACAGACAACACCATTACTTAATTATCACTGTCATTAAAACATTAAGATGACTTGTATTCAAGTTTCAGACAGTATGTTTTGCTAACACCCTTTTCTTGCTCATGGACCGTAGCATTACAATCTTTTTTTATCCAGTTCCAGTTTTTAATAAATAACTTCAATGAATTTAATTTCAGTGTCTTAATTTCAGCTGTCTTAAAGATAAGATGTTTGTTTGTCTTTCATGAATTCACCTTGCCCAGCTGCACACATTGTCTGTGTGTGCATATAAGTGTGTGATAGGATTGCAGAGTCCTATTGCTTTTCTGTCACCAATCACCTTTGATGTCTTGCATAAAGAGTAAGGAAGGGCCATTGAACTGCAGTTGGGACCAGCTCTGATCTCGGATCCAAAAATTAACACATAAAATGTTGGTTACTTGCCCTTTAGCAGATGCTTTTAATCTTTTTAAGCGACTTACAGTCCAGGTTACTAATTACACTGCACTAATTGCTAGGACAGACCACCCTGGAGCAGTCTGGGGTATTGGGACTTAGTGGTAATAGTAGATCTCAGTTGATAGAAGATATTTCCAGAACATTGGTCTCCATTAGCAGGGATTAAACCTGTAACCTTTGCCACTTTATCAATAAATATCTGCTTTAACACAATGATTGAATTGTGACAGTCTGAGAATTTTTTTTATTGTCATTATATCAATTATTTTTTAAATCAAAAGTCTAATCTGGGATTATGCAATGGTTTTTATCACAAATGTATGTGTGTATGTACTGTATATATGACTGAATGTGTTGCATGCCAACCACACTGTCAGATGCTATGTTCACATGTGGACAGTTGTGAACCTTTTAAATTTGAAATCTTCTTTATATACAGAGACCGAGATCATCATCTTAAAACCTTCAAATCTGTCATACCAGCCTACAAACTGGTGGAATGGCTTGTGTCACAGGTAATGTGAAGATGGACACGCACAAACAGAAACACACCACTTTATTACATAAACAAAACATACACACACTTTTTTACTTTCTATTCATCTTCCAGTCATTCATTTTGGGTTTCTGCACACTATTTATATCCTATTTCTGCTCTAATTTTATCTCAAATTATTTACAGTCTAATATCCAAAGTTGCTCCATTTTGTCATTCCAGACACAGAAGTCATCTGATATGCTTCACCATCTTGATTGTTTCCTTCTGCAGGGTGACAGCACATGCCGTGAGGATGCCGTGACCCTCGGTGTTGGACTCTGCAATGCTGGTTTCATGCACCATGGTCAGTCTTTATGTACACGTTTACTGTACTTGAAATGTTTCAGTGGACAGTCTTCCATGTAAAATCATGATGCAGTTTTTGGTCAGTTATTGTTGCAATGTCAGCAGATTTGCAAAGAACTGCACTGTCTAAACACTTAAAACAAGAGTTATCCTGTATAGAGTGTCCTAAAATGCTTTTATTTGACCACATTTTATATGAAAAATTATCTTATGCTTTATGAATTTCTCTGGTAGTTGAAGTTGGCATGAAATGAAAATTCACTGGTAGCACTTTATTTTACAGTCTGTTCCCTATGTACATATTATGTACTTATTATAACAATTGCAATAACTGAGCAATAACATTGTACTAACCCTGAACCTACCCCTAAACCTAACCTTAACCCATGTAGTTACCTTATATTACCAGTAATTACTTAGGTAAGTGTACTGTAAAACAAAAGTGCAACCAATTCACTTTATTCAATCTATTTTCTAAATATATCATATTGTGAATTTAGCCTCATAATTTTTTATCATTTAGTCTGTTTAAACCCCGTCACTTTCTTACAGTCTACTGCAAGCATGCTTTCCGATCGTCATTCCGAATCAACAACTGATGGATAGAACCAAGTCCCGCCCAACAATTTTTTTCTATTTCGATTATCCGTTTCCCCTTAGATGTATATCACAATATGGAAATAAATGGCACTACTTCTGTTTCTTTGCTACTTTAAAGTGTTTAGTTTCTGTGTCTCTAGTTGGAACCAAATTAAATTTGCACAAAGTAAAGATTTTTAAATGAGATTTCCTGAACACTCACCACATTTGCTGTCAGTTAGCAAATAAAACTGCTGTCATTGGTTGGTGCACTGTTGCTGTGTAGGTCTGATCACGATGCTCAAACAAACAGAGTAATGTTTTGACAACACCACAGAGACACAGTGTTCATACTTTTGAGGGGAATCAGCCTATGTATGGCTTTCTTATAGTTGTCACTCTATATTGAAGAAATTATTCTTTGAATAAACTTTATATTTTGCAGTTTTTATTGGCCTTCTCTGTTTGCAGCACTTGTAGTATCTAGGGCAAAGCTTTGAACCGTGGCAGTGTTTGTGTATAAGAGAGAGTGAAAGAGAAAGGCTTTTTACTCCTGGCAGCACTTTAGCATCTTAAAATTATAATGCAACATTAATTGATCTAGTAGTTGTGTTTTAAAATAAAGCAATAAGCATTATGAAGCTGTGGTTTACATTGATTTTATAACAGCTAAGAGGTGTTGTTAGGCATAATGTAGAGCTGTTCTAAATTCACAGTAAACCTCTGCTTCAAAGGAAAAAAAAGATATATATGCAATATCACATGAGTAGGAGTGCGATATGGCTCTATATCATCACGATCTGTGGCCTCGTGCCTATGGTGCCTAATCACAGCCATGCTGATATAGAGCCATATCACACTCCTACTCATGTGATATTGCATATATATCTTTTTTCTTTCTACATTCATTAATTAGTGCATTAAGTGCAGCTCAATTTATAAGTAATTATTAACATCACACTCTCAGTGTGTCTGCCAGAGGTCATAGCGTAAAATGGAGAGAGAGATGAGTGTTTTTTTTTTTTTAGATGTAAACAGTTGTTGGAACAACATCTGGAGCCTCTGATGAATCAGAAGTAGTCACAATAATGGAAAAGAACATTTTCCGATGAGATACACATGCTCATAGACACATGCCTCCTGTTGGAGTTATACAAGTGTTTTACGGTCATGTCGGATCTCAACTTCCAAAACTACTATCAACAATATTTTGCTTGGAATTCACAGACAGAACAGCCCGTCCCTACAAAGTTCCTAAAAACACACACACTCACTGTCACCATCTTCCTGAGAGGGAAAAACACACCAGACCTCCCATTAAATCCTCTTCCATCAACCTTCACCTCAGATTTGTCTAAACATCAATCCCACAGACATCATGAGTTGTTTTGACGGGAACTGAAGGGTGATGCAATTGGCCCGTTTCACACTGTCAAATCATTTTGTCATCAGCAGATATGATCAGCTCTGAGATATGAGTGTTTTATTTTACCTGTTTATAAAAGTAGCAAAACATTTTTTTTTTATTCTCCGTTAAATTCAATTCTATCTTTGCCTTGCAGTTCTAGAGAAAAGCGAATTTAAGGATGACTCGCAGTTTTTCCGCTTCTATGCCGATGAGGAGACTGAGGGTACGAGCTCCAAGAGTAAACAGCTTCGCAGTGACTTCAGACTCATCGAGAACATCCTTGCCAAATCCTTAGTGGTGAGATACAAAGACACACACATCAGGGGGTTCACCCCTGTGGAGAGCAGTGTTGAGGGATAACCAACTAGCAATGCTACTTAACCACATTTTTCTGTAGCGTGACAGTAGCTGAACTTCTTTTAAAATGCAATAGCTTTTATAATAACACTATCATAGCTGTTTATACTACATGTCCCTTTACAGCCAATATGAACTAGGGCATCAAAATAATCAAAGGCTCTTTCCTTTCGTTTCTCTCAAATGTAGCTTTGATTAGTGCGATTTATTCTTGTAAATCAGTTTGTTTGTTTGTTTTCACTGATTTTTTTGAGTCTCTCTGGGGAATTTGTCATCTTTTTTTTTAGAAAAATAATAGTTTGTCACTATGTGTTCTACTTTAAATTAGGGTGCTTTTTTAGTTTTTAGTTTTTTTTGTTTGTTTGTTTTTTTTTATTAAGGGGTGGTAGCAATACTTTGAGTATGCAAACATTTTTTGGACTCTTCAACGGATGAGATACGGCGCCTTTAAATTTAGCAAAGTATAACAAATAATAATAAATCCAAAATGTAAAAATATGCAATCTACTCCAATTTCTTGTAACACCGCAAACCCCTGTGAAGTTTGTATTCTTTTAATTAATCTAAATCTTGGTTTATACTTGCCGTATAGTCGCCGTGTGCACGGCAAAAATGACATTGTCGCGGTTGTGCGCGTTGAGTTTTTGGTTCTTTGGGTTTGGTAAAGTGTAACAAAAAAAACAGACATCGTCACGTGCATACCTTACTACTTCTCATGGCTACTTCCTGTTTAGAAAACCATTACTCCGGTCATTTCAAAGAATAGTACAACGCAGAGCGAGTCAAGTATAAACGCCTTGTCCAATTGCGGAAGAGAGCACATAGTCAGCAGAGGATTGTGGTGCAGAGCCAGGCGAAAGTATAATCAAGGCTTAAGAGGTCACAATTTGATGTATCAGTCTTGTCACACGTCTTACAAATTCACAGGTCAGAGTTCTCCAAACTTGAACTTTTAACGCAGCATAATGCAAAACGTCTTCACTTGAGATTGCATTTCTGGTCTCCCACATTTGCATGTGTATGGACAGAAACGAGTGACACAAAAAATGTAGTGTGACCGCTTCTTTAGGTGTATTTAGTGTAGATTTACTCATAGGGTAAGTAGACGTTATCTGACATCCTGTTCTCATAGTAATAATAAGTTTGATTGTAGTTCAACCACTCTAAATTGTGTAGCTAAATTATGTCAAGCTATATCAGATTCAGATCTTTATCAGTTTAACCCATTGACCTCAGTAACAACAATACTAACGTAAAATAAAATGAAACCCAATAATTGTATGCTGAAAGTAACACACATTTATAACACACCCACCTATATTCATAGACACATATACATGCTACTACACACACTCAAGCACAACCATCAGCAGTGCATTGATTTTTCTCCTTAGTGCCAATTAAGACCCTCCTTATCCATCAGTAATTACCCTGACCTTTACAAACTACTCTTTCATCCCTTATAGACTGGCAGATTCCTCCTCCAGACCATCAAAAGCATGAAAATCTTGCACTCTCTCTCCTCTCTGATCAGAGGCTAAGAGCTTCTCAATTTACCCTCCTCATTCAGCCCTATCAGACGTCACGCCACTGCAGTTTTTCAAAAAAAATAATGGTTGATGGATAGAAATAAATCAGAGGACATTTACAGGGCTGGTAAACATGTTCTGCTTTAGCTCGAGGATAATAAAAGCACATAAAAGCCCATCTCATGTGTAGCTGTAGAGAAATTGAGGATTATATCCTTGTTATGATCCAGAGATGATCATGGCCTAAAGCTAGTTAACGCCTTTAGCACCTGAGCTGACCTGTTAGCATGCAGCTGTGGCACATTTGAACAGATTATTGTTTAGCTATTTTTAGAAGAACATCTTAACACCTCAAACCAATTTTGGACTAGAGGATGCGTAGCTCGTTCACACGTTTGCACAAACGCTGCTAAATCACATTTTTGAGTTCTGAAAGTAACACGTTCTGTCACTAGCTGAATTTATTCTTAGTTGCACAAATGAAACCATCATATAATAATTTCCTACTCTCCAGCTAATATTGACCGTCGTGAGGATATAGTGACTCTCTTGTCCCCTGTACAGATCCATCCTGAAGAGGAGGACTATGGGTTTGAGATTGAAGAAAAGAACAAGGCCATCGTAGTGAAGACTGTGACCAGGGGCTCATTTGCAGAGGTATGATGTCAAGCATCCATCTTGTAAATTGAGCATTGCTGCTTGCAGATATCAGATGCATTTTTGATTGAAGGCCAGTTTTTTTTTCACCAAAATGCAATACGAAAATGTATTCCTCCATTCCTAAAAAAAAAAAAAAAAACTATCACTATCTGAACATTCCCAAAATACATGCCAGTGGTTGACTTGAGTCTCACAGAGTCTGCCACATTTGGGTTTTTCCCTAAATAGCTGTGTTTTCTTTCATATCCACCCACCCAAATTCTGTCCATATATGTGAGCTGATAGCCTTCTATAGAGAGTTACAAAACCTAAACCTGTGTTTTCTCATGTTTTAACATGGAGTTGCAGTATCTTTACAAGGCTGCGTCTCATCATCAGTCACATTTAGCACTGGGTCATTGAAATAATATGTTAACATTAAGGTTATATGCACATTTAGACTATGCAATTTCATAAAACATGTCAAGAAAATGTCCCAGTAAAATCAGAATCATTTAATGTTCTTCATATCGATACATTTTATTTTGTTTTATGTCTGACTTATTCACAGTCCACATGGTTTTATATATATGTATGTGTGTGTGTGTGTGTGTGTGTATATATATATATATATATATATATATATATATATATATATATATATAATACAGTGGAAAGACCAAGTGGAGGCGTCCCTGTTTTGTGCCACGCTCTACTGTAATACAATCTGATAGATGTCCATTTATTTTTATCCTGTGTGTGGGGTTGTCTAATAATGTGTTCACCTTTCTTAAAGGATAAGTTCACTTTAAAACGAAAATTAGCCCAAGCTTTACTCACCCTCAAGCCATCCTAGGTGTATATGACTTTCTTCTTTCTGATGAAAACAATCAAGGTTATATTAATAAAGATCCTGATGCATCCAAGCTTTATAATGGCAGTAAACAGGACCAACGAGTATGAAGTATTCAACTTACGAAAAGTTACATAATTTGAATACGGAAGACAAAGGACGTAGCGGAAGCATTTTGAACTGCGAGAGGCATTACACTTTCTTCGTAAGTTGAATACGGAAGGCGGTCTGGCGGAAGCCAGGATATTTCAGGATATTTAGGATTTCAGGATGCGTCAGGATATTTATTAATATAACTCTGATCGTGTTCATCAGAAAGAAGAAAGTCATATACACCTAGGATGGCTTGAGGGTGAGTAAATCTTGGGCTAATTTTCATTTTAAAGTGAACTAATCTTTTGAACTCTTCTTGAAGGCAGATCTCTCAAGGACTCTTTTTGGCATCTAACCATGATTGTTTCCCAGGTCTTTTGTTGGACGTGTAGTGTGGATCTAATCTGATAAGTCTGCCTTTGGGGAATAAACCCTGATCATTATGTGTCATTTGGAGAAGGAGGACCCTTTCAACTTGGATGCATTATTTTCAGTGCACAAGGGTTATTTGTGTTCACACTCTCTATAGCTCTGGCAGATATTTATGGAAGAAGATTGGTAGATAATTATGGTTAAGATCTAAACCACCACTAATTTTATCCCCACTGTGCCTGTTAGACCTGACATGAGACATTTTGTCCATATGAAAGTGTCACACTGCTGCTCACAGGAGCATCTACAGAAGATGAGAGTGTGACTGTAATAGTGATTTAATACAGGGAATGAGTAGAAGTGCTGTATGTCCTGACACAGTTGTGTCACGGGCCGCTCAGTCTTGAGTTCATGTGTCGTGTCCAGGACAAGCTTGCTTAATTCATTCACTCCCTCTGTCTTCACAGCTCTGCTCTCTGGAGATCTGAGAGAAGCAATTAAGCATGTCCCATCATATTCTCCACAGAGTCCTCACACTTCGTCTTTTTTTTTTTTTTCCTTCTTTAAAACTTGTTCTTTCTTTCCTTCCTTCCTTCCTTCCTTCCTTCCTTCCTTCGTTCCTTTCTTCCTTCCTTCCTTCCTTCCTTCCTTCACACTTTTTTAATTACCGCTTCAAATGAACTGCTCAGTAATCTGAAGTTGTTTGTTATAACTTATAAAGATTTTAAGCTTTATAAAGGTGCGAGGTTCTTTCAGTTCTTTTGACAATCCTCTAATCCTCATGAACATATTACTCATCTTTCTGTCTCTCTCTCTCCTCTCTCTGTCTTTCTCTTTGGCCACACACACTGTATAGTTTCAGCAGTGACGACCCCTAAATTATCATTCTGTTTGTTTACAGAACACGACTCTCTCCCGAAATTGCATGATTGACACCGTGGTAACCATAGTAACATTCTGGCATCTCACGGACGCATCTCCAGTGCACGTTTAAATGTCATTAACAGCTAGTTGTTCAGTTTGGATCAGTACACACTGCGTAGAATTTTTGCAATTGCTTTTTTTTTTCTTTTTTGCTAAATTGATTGTTAAATGCGGTTTTCAGTCCTGTAAATGACTGAAATCTTTGTGTACAGAATAGGATTAAATACTAAAAGGTGAATTGACAACCTAATTTGTTTGTGTAATTTGTGTACCTAATTTGTGTTTTGTATACATGGCCTTTCTCTCTCTCTCTCCCTCCCTTCTACATCCTCATGCAAAGCAAAGAAAAGTGACATCCTTAATTTATTTTCCCCCTTATTTTTGATTGTTTGTCAGCTGGATTCTTGGTATTTCCTTTGTTTTTTATGTTTTTTTTTTATTTCGTCTAGATGGCTGGCCTGCAGTCAGGAAGAAAGATCTACTCCATTAATGAAGACCTGGTGTTTCTGAGGCCCTTTTCTGAGGTGGAGACCATGATCAACCAGTCCTTCTGTATACGCCGTTCCCTTAGACTGCTGGTGGCCACCAAGAACAAAGAGTGAGTCCACATACATGGCAGAAATCAGATACTTAGGCACAGACACACAGACGTGTTAAATGTAGCCAGGCACAGTGTAAAAGGACACTACTAGTGTTAGAGTTACATGCAGGAGAGCTGCACATGGCAAAACACTGTTGTTTTCAAAAGAGAATTCATTAATATTTAAACAAATGCCAGCACTTTTTGTTCCTCAGTGTAGACACTTCTGTGTCCCAACCATGAAAAAAAAAAATATTTTGCTATATACCACAAAAGACATTTAGTAAAACACTCTTGCTCATGTCATATTGCTTAAATAAAAGGGACAAAAAAGCCTAGCTTATGTGCTTGTCATATGTGTGTGTATCTGATAGGATTGTGAAGATTCCAGATGTTCATGGCACTCTTCCGTTTGTTCTCTGCGGTTCTTGTCCACCTTACGTTCATGCAGTGAAGAAAGGTGAGTTCTCGTTGTTGGTAATGATCAAAAAACACATACACATTGTCACATTCATATGTGAAGTGATTATGGCCTCAAAAACTAGACCCATCTTGTTTTTTCCATTAAATTCATGCATGTCATACTGAATTGAGGAATGCATTGCATTCCTTCTGTCTAACCTGCCAGGCAGATGTTACTGTTCTATAAAAAGCTTTAAAAAGAAGCAAATTTGTGACACCAGGATGCAGTGGTCATGTGATCAGCATCTGGAGCTCTTCAGCGTTTGAACCCGAACTCAGGGTCCCTGCATGTGTTTCTGGATTTAAAAAGCACATTTTAGGAGCTTAAAGCCATTAGCTCATCTTCACGGCAGGGGGGGTAAATTCCAGAATAAGTGGTCTATTCAAGGCAGAGCTGAGAATATGTGAAATCGTCCTGTTAATAAATGATAATCATAAGTTCTACTTGTCTAATAAATCTTATTGTTGTGGCAACTGTTGCAGCTGTCGCTGAAATGCCCAGTTTAAAATCTCTACATGAAACAGTTTTTTTTCTTTACTGTATTTAGCTCTCGAGATTTTCTTTTTTTTCTTGGTCACATACTCTCTCATTATTGGCATAATTTCGTTGAGCTGATAATTCAGGACAGGACCTGGGAGTACATATAAAAAGCTACACTCTTAAAAAAATAAATGCTCCAAAAACTAGTTTAATAAGTAGTGTAAGAACCATTTTGGGTCCCCAAAATCAGTGAACAATTCCTAAAAGAACCATTTTTTTTGGTCACTTTTCCAATATTTTAGTAATCTGAAGATCCTTTTCCACCATGAAGAACCTTTTGTGCAAAGGGTACATGAATGTTAAAGGTTCTTCATTGAACCATAGATGCCAATAAAGAACCATTATTTTTAAGAGAAGGCATCAAAAGACCAGGAATAAACCAAAAAACACAAAAAAAAAAAAAAAAAATTTCAAATGCATTGACATACAACAAACGCATATAGCTAGCTTGCTACTGTACAAATATAAAGTGATGCTTAATCAACACTGATGAGACAGCAAACATCACATCAAACAAATTGTGTTAGACAGTGTCTATACCAGTTTGGATTTGCCTGTAAAGCAAAGTATATGTAAAGTATACAATCTTTTCACATCAAAAATCATCATTTTATTAGTTCATTTAAGGTCATTATGCATTACAGGCATTATTTTTGTGTGTATACAGGCTCTGAGGCAGCAGCAGCGGGTCTTCAGCCTGGTCAGTGTGTGCTTAAAGTCAATGGCAACAACATGAACCAGAGCAGTTACCAGGAAGTCTTGGAGCACTTCAGTGGCCATCAGCCTGTCCTGGAACAGCAAGACACAGTGAGAATCAGCACTGCATTGTGTTTAACAGTGTATTATGTGTTTGTTTGTTTTTTTTACAGGCTATGTAGTCCCACATATGGTGATTCCAGAGGTTATTTGTTTCTGACACTCTATACAGTACCTGTTTCCTCCCTTTGTGACATTGTTTTTTTTCTTCTGCCACAGAGCTGTGGTCAGTGGGCGTACCGTGTGTATGAGGATGTGGAAGAGCAGATGTCTTTCAGGGGTTGTGAGAATGGCTCAGATTCAGAGGATGGCTGCACTAATGGAACAGGTAGAGTGTGTGTGTGTGTGTGTGTGTGTGTGTTTGCTGGCAAATGACAGGTGTACGCAAAAAAAGTTATTATCGTTAACGGAAAATATTATGAATGCAAAAGCCATGGGAACATTAGATCTGATGTCACATGCATTTGTGAATGCAACCTTATGTGAGAAGTTTTGTCATCTGCTCTCTACCAAAATGAATTTGTGATGAACTCATGCAAAGACATTTGACCAATAGAGGATCAAAATGTCTTTGATCTTTTCGGTGAATTCAAACAAATAACGAACAGATTAATATCTCAAATCTGACTTGACATTTATGATATTACAAAGGATTTCTATTTCAAATAAATGCTGGTTCACAAAAATATCAAGCAGCACAGCACTGATAATAAGAAATCTTTCTTATTTATTTCTTTGTAATAACCAAATCAGAATGTTAGAATGATTTCTGAAGGATCATGTGACACTGAAGACTGGAGTAATGGCTTAAAATGGCTTATATTAAAATAGAAAACCGATATTTTAAATTGTAATACTATTTCACAATATCACAGTTTTTACTGTATTTTTGATTAAATAAATGGAGCCTTGATGAACATAAACTCAAAAACATTAAAAAAAAGTCTTACCAACCCCACTTTTGAATGTATATGTGTATATGACTTTTTCTGAACAATTTAAACTAAACTGAAAATAAAAATGCACAAACTATTTCACTTGTTTTTTCATAAATAATTTTCATAATTAACCTTTGTGATGGAAATGTGATGGAAAATGGTTTTGTACACATTCATCTGCGTTCCTGTTGGATTCTTCATATTTGTGTGTTCTTTGGATTTTCTAGGCTCTGTAAGAAGGCTGGAACTGTTGTCCATCTCTGACGATGTTCCTTCGGTCAGTCTGAATGTGGATAATGTTCATGTGGAACATGGGGTTGTGTACGAGTACGTCAGCACAGCAGGAATCAAACATTGTGTTTTGGAGAAGATGGTGGAACCCAAGGGCTGCTTCAACCTCGCTGCAAAGGTCAGACGAGGGTCAAACAATGAAGATATAACTTCTGAATTTTGTTTCTGATGACCTATGATTGGGCTTGTGCATATATATGTTAAATTCCAAACTGGACATACAGAGGAAGTTTTCTCTAACCTATCACGTGTTCTTGTGTGTATTTTGAATTCTCTCAGATACTGGAGGCCTTTGTGAAGGATGACAGTCTGTTTGTAAAGAACTGTCGGCAGCTAATGGCTCAGAATGAGAAGGTGATGACGATGCCACAGTTTGAGTTTCGAAACATCTGTGACACCAAGCTGGAGAGCATAGACAAACGCATTTTCAGCTACAAGCAGGTGTGGCGTCTCTCATGTTACCACTTAGTCATTTTGTCATATTCCCTTGTGCACTTCATATTAGATAATAAAATATCGCAATGTTTCGAGACATGAATTGCCTTTTTTAAAAAACAAATATAATCAATATTTAAAAATGGAAATCTGATAATCTCCACATTAAATGAAAAATATTTTGCAAGTGCTTTTTCATAGGGCTTTAATATTCTCCTCTTTTCAGTTTGTGGAGGAATTGCAGACAAAGGCCTGGCCCACGTTTAAGCAGGCGAGCACTAAACCTCACGTTCTAGGCTGCATGGACTTCGTCCCTACAAACTGTCACCTGAACCTGATGCAGGTGTCCTGCCCGAAGAACACCTCCTCAGCCGGACGGGCCTTCAGCATCCGCTTTGGACGCAAGAACTCTTTCTTTGGCCTTGATCCTGACCAAGGTGCATAGTTATGTTACAATTTATAACTGGAAGGATTTAATGTTAATTATTATATAGTATTTATTATAATATTTAAATATTATTTTATAATAAATATTTTATAATATTTTAAATTATTTCTGTTTCTCATAAAAGCTTAAAATATGTTATAGAAAATATAGAATTTTTTAGTCTGAAAAATACTACTATGTTAAAATCACTCACTTCCAGTTCCCAGATTGATTTCTCTGAAATTATTTACATTGTGGATTCAGCTCATGGGCTCAGTTAACCAAATCTCCACATTATGGTCATTGAAAGTTGTAAAATACTAATTAAGCTTTATGGTGAAAACCTCCTAGGTCTTGTAAAAATCATGGCCTGCTATTCCCAAAGTAATCCAGAGCTTTTTAAAGCACCTCCATCAGACCTCCATTAAGACACCATTAGGCCATAATAAGTAGCTTTTAGTGAGGTCATCCTCCTTTGTCTCACAGGCCTACAGTGTTTCAAATGCCTGCATCTCTCTCGTATCACTGTTTGATTTTTGTTTATGATGCTTTATTTAAGAAGGCAAACCTTAAGTCATATTAGCTTTATCATCAAATACAACAAATTAGCAAACTCAACACTTACTCAAACGTTTTTGTTTC
Source organism: Elopichthys bambusa (assembly GCA_037101425.1). NCBI lineage: Eukaryota > Metazoa > Chordata > Actinopteri > Cypriniformes > Xenocyprididae > Elopichthys > Elopichthys bambusa. Next base: position 14,652,706 of record CM074446.1, read on the forward strand.
TCCTGGCCTGGTTGTAGCAGTTGGTCAGATTTGTCCAGATTTATTCATAGCAATTTTTACATTCATTTTGTCAAATATTATTTTAGTTTTTCTATTGGATTAGCAGTAATGCCTGGAAGTGATACAACTTAAATATACCTATAAATTAATAAACTTTTTGTTATATTGTTTTTGCTTGATTTATTTGATTTTCAAGTGATTCTAACTGATGCTTCCAAGACTATTAAATCCAAACCATTCTGCAGTTTTCAAGACCAGTAATATTTGGCTAAATTTTGAAATTCACTTGGGCATCCCTCAAACTTGAGGCAAAGCTGATTCATATGGCTTACATTTTTGGCTCCACCTGCCCAGACTGCTGCAGCCCAAATTACAGTCTAGCCGCCACGTGTAGCTGGGAAAAGGACCACATAATGCTTTGTTCCTTGTGCTCCTCAGCACGAGATGTTTTATTTTTCAGTCTCTGCTACACATCTGTTATGCAGTTGCCTCACGGTCAGAGATGTTTAAAATTCCTCCGGTACACTTCTCTGCAGCCATGGTCCATGGCTATACCACATGCAACAGTACGCCTCACTGGTTTTCAGCCATTCAATTCTTCTGTTTATTGAGTCACAGAAGCCCAAACCTAGTGCACTTTGTCCCTAGACAGCATTTAAGGCATGTGCCCAGTATGAAGGCTGTTGCAAAGTCTGGGTACCATAATTATGTATTCTTTAGACTTGTAAGGCAGCATAGCTTATATATCTCAGATTGCATTGACACAAGAAATCCAGGATGCTGTTCAAATTGAGAAAAGTGAATTAAAAAAAAAAAAAATGTAATCTTATTGATTACTGTCATTTTGTTCCTGCAGCCAATCTGAATCCCATGTCCCACGCTGTGCACTGTGTGACCAGCATGGCAGCCCCCTCCTGGAGTTGCATGAGTTTGGATGAAGAGACCGAGGAGGGTGAGGGGAGCACAGAGGACGGCAGGAAGCATGAAGAGGGAGGTCTCAGCTTCCTCCTCAAACAGGAAGACACGGAGAGCCAGGACAATTACATCTGCCTCTATAACCGCCTGGACATTTCAGTGCGAGAGATGAAGCAATACGTGGCCCAGATAGATGTGTAAGTGGTGAGGTAGTTTAACAGTGTATTAAAACAGTGTATTAAAAATAACCTTTTAAAAGAGGGAAATTATTAAACTATAGTTAATATACATTTAATCTAAAATATTAATAAGTTCTAAAATAGTTAATAAGTTTAAAAAAGTGAATTTTTTTATGAAATGGTTTTTGTATTTGGTCAAAAGCTTTTTAAAAATAGCAAAAAATAAATGGTAAAACATTTTAAGCACATCACTGCATCATTTAAAGGTACAAATTGGCACAACTTTTTGCAAATTCTCATCTGAAAGCTGGGAGTATGTTTTAGACAAGTAGGTTTTAGTTGCCTCCTATTTGAGGAGTTCCTTGAGTTCAAAACGCCAGGATGGTTCTTTTATGACAGTCTAAAAATATTTAGGGCTTAGACAGAAAAAAAAAACAAGACTGAAGCCATAACAGACGACTGCAAAGGAAACATTTCAACAGCATCTCAGGAGGAACAAATGTTTGTTATTCAGTGGTGAGCATGTGCTGATGTAGAAGTTAATTGTCAGTGAAATGGAGTCATTTCCCTGTCCCATTCTTTCACCTCTCTCCCAGTGCCTTTCTGTCAGTCTACACTTTACTGTCACATAAAAGAACAAAGTTTGTTAGAAAAATATAAGGGTGTTTGTTCAAGACTTTTGTCCTTATTGTCTTAAAACAGTCTTTAAAGTCTTTAAATAAGCTAGAACAATAAGCTCATTTAAAGGGGCTATATGTAGAAACCTTGTTATTAGCAACACTGTTTGCACCAGCTCTGCAATTCACCAGCATCATGTCAACAGATGAGGTCATTAAAATTACACTATGATAGTTTGATTATAAAGTATATTTAAGACCATAGACAATATAGATCTGGCTAAGTGAGACTATAGTTTGAATTAATCTCTTTTCTTTGCAAGACACATTGACATTATAGTACAGAATGGCTTTTTCGGCATTATCATGAACATTGTATAAGCATTCATTTTACGTGTCATTGAACGGAAAAGAGGCTCTCGGGAGCATGTGTACAAGTCACATCCTTTTGATTTTCCTGGCAAAAAAAAAAAAATCAGTCCTTCACATAAAAATCAGTACAGGCTTTCACAGACAACTTAGGGGGAAAGGTATAAAAAAACGAATTTATTTGATCAAAATACCAGTACAAATTGTAATATTGCAAATTAAAATATCTGTTTTCTATTCTATATATTTTAAAATTTTCAGGATACTTGAAAAAGCACTCTCATAATTCATTAAAACAATTCCTGTCTAGCTGTTTCCAAACCTCTAAATATGTTTCATCTTAGACTTCTGTCATCGATAACTGGACCGACCCAGCCACAGGGCTCAGAGCCACCCTCGTTTGAGAGCGCCCCCTCAACCTCCCCCATACCGGAGGAGACGGACCAAGACAAAACTGAGCATGGTGGGAACAAGAGAGTGTGCTTCAAAGTGAACGAAGACGATCAGGAGGACTCTGGACATGACACCATGAGCTACAGAGACTCATACAGGTGGGGAAAAGATTGTTGATTATGATGTTTATGAATAATGTTCAAGCCTGGGTGCTTAAATGGGTAACACAGGTTCGAGTCTAGCCTGCAACATGTCCTGATCCCATCATCTCTCCTTTCTTTATCTGTCTAATAAATCGTTTTCTAAAATGTCAATATTGATAAGAGCAGCAACTAAGTTCTCTCTTATGAGTTTCATAATGACATTTGGTTTTTCCATGAAATTACATGTATAAAAGATGATTTAAAATCCCAGTCTTCATCCAACACGCATGAAGCAGAAAGAGGCGAGAGAGAGTGAGCGTGACAGTGCTTCTGGGCTCCTGTCTGATCCTCCTGTCAAACAGATGTTGCTAAAACAGACACGTAGAGAGACGATAAACATCCCTTACAAAGAACCTGTTGTGTCACAGTGACCCAGACGCCCGCTTTAACCACTAAAGAATATGTTCAGTCACCTTTGTTATGTCATTATTATATGGAGCAAAGTTTGTTTGGTTGTGATCTAGACCTGAAGGAGCAGGGCAAAACTGAGACTGACCACAGTGGATTTTTTGCTTCTATCGGGATAAACGGATGCCTGCCTTTGCGCCCTCTATCATTATGTGGCGTTCCGCTTTAAAATCCTGCTGGTCTGTGATAGGGTGAGCTCATGAACAGCTGCAGTTGTCATGTTTTATAGATAGAAATGTTTTTTCCTCTATTTAGGCTGTTACAGTAAATAACTGGATTTGTCTGTGGGATGTAGGTAGGCCGTCTGTTCTTGATATTGTGAGAAGAGGAAACATAAGACTGTTGGGGAACATAAACTTTCAAGGGTTCGGAAGGTTTAATGGTAAAACACGAGGAAATGCTCTTTTTTTTTTTTGTCTTTCACTCTGGGAGTGTTGCAACCTGCTGGTCATGAGCTTGATTTGCTTCCATTCTTGGCTTGTGGTGGCGCTAAATTTGGCCTCTTCTCTCGATGTGGGGTGGGGAAAGGGAACTTCTGCTACTCTTCTACTACTAGTGGGTAGAAGTACAGCCTGTTTTCCCCTCTCAAGATTTTTTGGAGCACAAAAAGACATATTTAAAAAATTTCATTCTGTCTCAGAGTAAACATTTCAAGGCTGCCAAGTAGACATCCACCTAAAACATTGTTGATTTTAGTGGATAAACTAAGATTGAAATTGAAAGTTTGTTGATGTTTAAATTGTTGTGAAATGACTTCAGCTCTTATAATCAGTGTAGCATTGTTTTAAAGGTATAGTTCACCCAAAAATGACAATTCTTCCATCATTTACTTAGTTTCATGTTGTTCAAAACCAGTATAACATTCTTACTTCTGATTCCTCAATGTTTTAATGTCCATGCAATCAAACCATAAAAACATTCTTCCAAATATCATTTATGTCCCACAGAAGAAAGTCATAGAGCAGTACCTGTGGGAATTTGCGAACTTGTGATAGTAAGAATTAATGTAAATTCAGCCAGTTGTTTTATTTTTGGAAGCCATGTTTTCTGGCATTAACCTGAGGAAAAAGCAATATTATCTAAATCAAAATTCATAATTCTGGGCCCAGACAAATTGATTAATATGTGCTCAACTGTCCTGCTGCTGTATTGCAGTGTATTTCATCATTAAATGAGCATGGACTAAACATATGGAGAGCCTGTGAAATTGTTTCAGTGAAGTTCTTCTTTAGATTTGTATGTTTTCTTCAGCTTTGAATAATTACTGAACTCTGTATCAGTTTGATTGACTATCTTACTTTCAGAAGGGTTCAAAACATTTTTGTGAATAATTAAATATCAAATTTTGAATTGGTCTCTACAAGCATCCTTTTCATCACATAAACTGAAAACACTTGTACTTGTGTGTGTTCTACAGTGAGTGTAACAGTAACCGGGACTCAGTGCTGTCATACACCAGCGTCCGAAGCAACAGTTCTTACCTGGGCAGTGATGAGATGGGCTCAGGTAACTGATGTCTTTCAGATGTGGTTACAGTGTTGAAATTCAGGACAATTACTAAAAGGAAATTGCTACTTTTATTTTGTTTTCCAGGAGATGAGTTGCCATGTGATATGCAGATCCCTTTTGACAAGCAGGATAAACTACATGGATGTCTGGAACACCTTTTCAATCAGGTATATTGACTTCCTCACTTATAAATTAAACTTTTAGAGTTCTTTGCCCATTTAAACTTGATATTCCCTTTGTATCTGTTGCTCTTTGTCTGACACTACTCACCTCCTTATTTTGTCTTTTATTTTTGTGCTACATCAATACATCCCCTCTTAGTTTCCCTCTCTTCTCCCTCTCTAACTCCCACAGTATCGTTTATCACATTACCAACATCTCTAGTGAGCACTCTTTGACCTCTACACCTCTGCTCTTTGACCTCAAAATCTATCGTCTTCTGGAGGTCACCAGATTTTGACCCCCTCTCAATTTCCAAGATATCAATAATGGGCTCTTTTATCCAGAACCGACAGGTTATATGTGGACAGACTGAAATGCAGCAGGCCTAGTGTTGGCAAGGGCGTGTAGCAGGTCTTCAGTTAGCAAAGGATGTGTGTGTGGTGACAGGCTTAACTGTGTCTTTTTTATTCTCAGGTTGACTCTATCAACAGCCTCCTGAAGGGGCCTGTCATGAGCAAAGCTTGCGAGGAAACCAAGCATTTTCACACCGACCACAGTCAGCCAGGTACCGCCCAGGCGGTGTGTGTGATATATTTGAATGTGTGCTATGTTTGGAAACTCATTTGAGGGATGTGTGTATTTGGGTTTTCCGTTGGTGTGTGGGGGACATTTATAGGTATGTAGGGGTGTGTGAATGTTTCTGTTTGCATCTGTACGTTTTTACCTCTGCATGTGAGGATACCACACTAGTTTCTCCTTACGTATTTTAGGGGTTTTTATAATTACCCCCTATTTAAATATAGAGGTCTGACAGCAACTATGTATTTTTTTTTTTTTTTTCTCTCCACACTGCCAGTTACACCTGTTGACCTATTTGTAAGATAATGCAAACCACATGCGTGAACATCTTTTATTTTCACCCTCATTTTTATTCCTTAATAGAGTTTCGGCACACAGATGACTGGACGGTACGTTGGCGGCACGTCTTGCACAAGAACATCCAGGAGGACCCTTGGAACCTGCCCATTTCAATCAAATCTCTAATTAACAGCCTTCATCGCTTTGTAGAGGGTATGTTTAAGCCTGAACAATCAATATCAAATATCAAAATAACCCTATTTATTTTTTAAGTATATGTTTTTTGTTTTATTTATGTAATAAAACTTGTGGTAATAATAGCAAACAATTGATTCGAAAAGCAACATTACCACTAGAATATATCAAGATGCTAGTGATGTTTTATGAGTCCTCCAAAATCAACTTAAAACTTGCATTCATGTCTGGCTCCATTCCTATTTTGTATGCATACTTCACAATCTCACCAGTTCGTGACTTTTTTTTTCTTTATTATCCTAAGGGACCATTTACACAGAATGCGTTTTTGCTTTTAAGAACGTGAGACTAAATAAAATAAGTGGAATAAAAAAAATAAAAAAAAACAGTCTAGAGACGCATTTTTTTTTAGGGTTGATCTTTATTTAACTTGAGCAACGCTCAACGAGCAACGAGACGCTGCAAAGGATGCAAGCACAACAGTCATGTCCATCTAGCGGAAACAACTACATGTCAACTAACTCTCATTAGAGACTTAGTAGACTGTTAGGGTTAGTGGAATAAGTTATGTACTACTTGCAAAGTTACTTATATTCAGTAGAATGTCTGTTGAGGGATCATCAAAATAAAGTGTTAGCAGACATTGAGCAGACAGTTTACTAACACTCTGATGTCTGGAAGTTGACATGTAATTGCAAAGTTACTTATAGTTAGTAGAATGTCTTAAATGGACTATTGAAATAGCGTTACTTATTTTTGTATTTAAAACCATGAGACACACAGGGCATAAACAGGAAGAAAAAAATAAAAAATAAAAGGTCTAGGGTTTATTAAAAGTTGATCTTTTAACTTGAGCACCATGTTTGTGTAATGCTATGTCATTACAAAATTCTGCAAAAGACACAAGTGGAACAGTCACATGTCTGTCTAGCATGTTTAAATAGAAAAACAGTGGAAAAGCTTTGCAGTGGAAATGCAATTTTCATGTTAAAGGGTTAGTTCACCCAAAAATGAAAATTCTGTCATTAATTACTCACCCTCATGTCGTTCCACACCCGTAAAATCTTTGTTCATCTTTGGAACACAAATTAAGTTATTTTTCATAAAATCCGATGGCTCAGTGAGGCCTCTATTGCCAGCAAGACAATTTACACTTTCAGATGCCCAGAAAGGAACTAAAGACATATTTAAAACAGTTCATGTGACTACAGTGGTTCAACCTTAATGTTATGAAGCGATGAGAATACTTTTTGTGTGCCAAAAAAAACAAAATAACAACTTTATTCAACAATATCTAGTGATGACTGCTTCATGAAGTCACGCCTCCTAGTGGTGAACCATTGAAATTTGAAACACTTATGATGTAACGAAATCTGAAATCACGTGACTTTGGCTCTAAGCTTCATGAAGCAGTGTTTTGAAATCATCCATCACTACATATTGTTGAATAAAGTCATTATTTTGTTTTTTTGGCGCACAAAAAGTATTCTTGTCGCTTCATAACATTAAGTTTGAACCACTGTAGTCACATGAACTGTTTTTTAGTATCTTTCTGGGCATCTGAAAGTGTTAATTATCTTGCTGGCAATGGAGGCCTCACTGAGCCATCAGATTTTATCAAAAATATCTTAATTTGTGTTCCGAAGATGAACGAAGATCTTTCGGGTGTGGAACGACATAAAGGTGACTAATTAATGACAGAATTTTCATTTTTGGGTGAACTAACCCTTTAAAGTTTCCCAAGCCTTGTAATACTGTATTATAGTGCGTTGGTTTGTATTCATGTCTATTTGTAACTGTGTTTCAGATGGAAGGAGTCAACTCTTGTTGGCGTTGCTTAAATGCACTGGTAAGTTACACCTTGATTTGAACTTTCCCTTGTTGAACTTGATCATTGTAAATCATTTCAAATAGTTATTGAAAGTCAACCCAGAATGTTTACATGATCTTGTACTTGCGTCATCATCTGTGTGAGATTTCAGAGAGGCAACTGCAGTGTGTGTGATTTGTCTTCCCCACTACTGTTTTGGATTATCCTCTATTTACAGACATCTCTGTGTGCTGTGATAAGGAGTGTTTTATTGAAATTCTGTAGCAGGGAGTGCGTACATAAGTTTGTGTGCGTGCAGCCAAGTTGTAGTGGGGTGTGTCGGTTTGTGAGCTTCTCAGTGAGCAGTAGACAGATAAAGTGAGAGAACAGAGAGAGTGGAATCGTCCCATGGGGTCTGTGGTGGGAGACATATGGAAGCTGTTGAGCGTTTGCTTTGGAACCTGATCTAGAGCCCTTATCCCTACTGCTCCACACAGACAGCAGCTCCAAACCCTGTTCCCACCCAGTGCTGCACTGAAACCCAACATCTGCTTAAAGTATTTCACGCTCGGACCACGGCTTACAACTGTTTTAGCATATTCAGTAATCGCCTCACACCACTGATTGGGATATACAGTACTGTGTGCTGATCTGTGAACAGCAAATTAATTAGTATTAGCTAGATCTGTCATTTAAAACACAAATTTAGAGCAATTAAAAACTATAAAACAGCAGTTAAACACTAAAAAAACATTTATTAAAAAAAAAGTTTAATAATGCCCTCTGATACATAAATTCTAAAGGTCTTTGAATAATCATCATCATCATATCTTCCTAGCACAATGAGTACATGTGTACACACAATATTTATATATTTATACAAATATCATGAATTCTTCTGTACTCTTCTATCACAGACACAGAACTCCAGTTGCGGCGGGATGTCATATTCTGCCAGTCCCTGGTGGGGGCGCTGTGTGCATTGGCGGAGCAGCTTGTGAGCGCACTGAACCTGCGTTTCAACAATAACGGAGAGTATGAGGAGGACAGTAAAGAGGTGAGCCGTAAATGGCTGGAGCAGATCGCCGCCATCGGAGTGCTTTTCAACTTCCAGTCAACACTCTCTCCACATGTGGTAAGACAGATTACCAGAAGTCATGTCTTCTCATAGCTGATTCAGTGACATTCATCCCACAATGTCTCAGTGCCTACTACTAACATACACAAGCATGATAATAATGTTTTAGAATCTCTTTTTTCTTGGAATTGAATGTTGGGACTAAATACAGAACCAATGCCATCATATCCTGTGTCTCACTGATTTCCAGAGCAAAATAACCTCCAGGATTTCTCTGCAACAGGAAACTGTTCTAGTCACATCACAAGTTTCTTCTCTAATGTTATATATGCTGCATGATGCATTGAGGAAAACATATTAAACAACACACACATCCGACAGTAGGGCAAGCCATGTAGGTTTATGATTTAGTTTGTGCTTGATATAAAGCACATCTCATGTTTAAGACAACTTGGATTGTGCGCTTATCTGGCAGTAGCTCACTCTGTGTCATTAGTTATTTTTCAGATGTGCTCGCAACATCGAAGTATATCATTATAAAGACATTATCCCATCTTGAAAACTGTACCATTACACCCCTAGTATGCAGTATTGTTTTAGTCATATAACTTGATTATCCTGGGCTCACAAACTGTTTCCTTTAACAGAGAGAAGAGCGAATCATGCTGGAAGATACAAAAGCAGCACTGCAGGATCTGGAGAAAGTCACGGTGCTGTTCCGCCCACTGGAGAATGAGTACCTCGTCCCAAGTATGACACCACACCACATATATTAACACATGGAGTAATAGCTTCTCATTCACAGTCCTAACAGAAAAATATGTTACTTTTAAATTATATTCTTTAATTTTGAGATATATTTTTGCTAAGCTTATGGCAGAAAACTGAGTGTTTACTGCCAAACTTACCCTTTAAATAATTTTAATTAACATTTATTTTTTTAAAATTTTTTAAAACAGATTTTTTAAAATTATTAATTATATATTTACTTTTATATTTAATGTAATATTGTTATGAATAAATATTTTCTCACTGGGTACCAATCAGTTATTTTAGTATTATGTACTTTTATTGTTATAGCTTTTATTTTTATTTTTCGGTTTTCATTTTAGTTACATTTTTGTAATTGTATGTGCTTTTGTTATTTTTTTTTTTTATTAGTTTTTGTTTTTTAATAAATATTTAGGTTTAAATTTATTTTTATTTTTTTCGTTAGTAATTTAAGTGCTTCAAATTAAATGTGTTCGTTAGTTGCCAAGGTAACATTTCTAACTTTTGTTTCAGTTGAAGTTTTTCATCTAATATTCATGTTTTATTAAGCAAATTTTTTATTAGTTTTAGTTCCCCTGTAGTCAATAATTTTATCACCAAAATTACATATTTAAATGTTTTTTCCTGTGAAAAAAAATTCTTAATGCCTTAAAATAGCATGAATGTAACTCTACACCCTTGCCTCATTTAATATACACGGATCTATGAATATGATAGCCCCGCCTCCAATCACTCGCACAAGCTCAGACAAGATCCACTCGGTCAACTTACTCAGGTAAACGCTGCCCGATGGTATCGCTTTTTACAACGTCGGACACAGCGTTTTGCTTGACTACGTTATCAAACGGCTAATGCTAAAGCCCACTGGCATGTTGACGTGATTGGTTACGAGGTAGTTTGTGACATCAGAAACACCAGCGATTTCAAACTGCGGGTTTGAGACTGTCTTTGGTTTAATGCAGTTTTAAAGAGAAAATACTCAGCAATGGTGTTGACTTATGAATTTGCACATGGTTTGTCTTAAAGCATGTTAAAAACACCACACAAACATATAGACAACATTAAAAACATGATTTTCACCTCACGGGGACTTTAACAATAATAACCCTGGTACCAACATGGTTCTGACTACTGAAACTACAGTTAAAAGTATAAGCCAGCCATGTTATTTAGCATTCTGGATTATTAACTGGTTAAAAATAGCAGAAATATTTGTTTTACACATGTATGCTATGTAAAGTAATAGTTTAAAATGCATTTTGTAAAGCAAACTAAAACACCAACAATGACCACAGATTCTTTTCTTTTATAGTTATATCCTGGGTCCCTCCCATTTTCTGATAAAGCTTTGTAATTCCACTAAAAAGTGGAAACCAAAACTCTCATCCTTATATAGCAGCACCCCCTCCCCCTCCCCCTCCACACAAACTTACACACACCCTCCAGATGTCCTCTTCAGGAATGTCAGCACAGTTATCCATGATAGCAGAGCAGCTTTATCTGCCGTCTAATGTTTTGGTTTGAGTGAATCCGAGGGAGGATGTTCTGCTCAGTGGGATGTTTCTGCCACAAAGGTGTTATCTGTGTTGTACAAATGTAAACAACTTGGCTTTTGTTTCACACATATGTGAGGTTTTTGCCTTAGATTAGAATTAGATCCCATCAGGCTAATTACAACCTAATTAACCTGAAGTTTCCCATTGTGACCCCAAACAAGTGTGAAAGAAATAGGGTTGAAATTGCTTAGTTTTTTAAATACCATCTCATTCTGAATCATGCATCTTTCGCTCCACTTTTTTCCCCACAGACACATCTGTGCATTACCAGGTGGAAGGCAGTCGGCAGGCCATCAGGGTGACAATGTTCCTGGACAACTGTCATTTCAGTGAGCTGCCAACAAGATTGAAAAACGGAGGCTCTTTGAAGCTTCAATCAGTCCTCTTCACTAGAGGTGGGAGCAGACAAAAGGATAACAGACCATTTCCAAATGCGTTTCATTTGTAATTTACAGTTCCAAAACCTAGTGAGCTGCCTACAGAGGCTGTATTTTAAGGCGCCGTCTTAGCAAAGGTTGGCATTGTAATTATGCTGCCTCTTAAGATTCTAGGCATCATTGCATGTTTCTTTTGAGGAAACGCCTATCCCATAATTCATAGTGATGAGAAGAAATCAAGGCAAGAGAATTGTCCATTATAAACATATTTAATTCATCAATCATTTTAGTGTAATGAACAGTGTTTTAGTATCATTAATAAAGTATCATAGTTTTTATTAATAGTTTGATTTTGGGTAAAGAAATTAGTAATTTTGTTGTGTGTTTTTGTCATTTTTTTTTTTAAATAAATATGTCTACATAGTTTTTACTCATTTAGTTTTAGTTTGTTATTTTATTGCTTCAAGTTAAACTAAAAGAAAATGAATGATATGATGCGTTAACTAGTTAAAATAAAATGTTTACTTTTTTATGTTTTATATTATTTCATTAATGTCTATTTTATTTTAAGCAACAAAAAATGTTTGTAGTGGTTATAAGTTTTTAGTTTAAGTTCATCATAACTCTAGTAATGACAATGAGTTTGTGTGCGCTCTATATTTTTAATACTCACAGAAAACTCTATTTAAAGCAATTGAGTTTCCTGTAAAGCAACTGAGTTCTATTTGTGTGACTTGCAAATGAGCAATGTTCCAAACTGAGGTTCAGATGCTGCTTTAAAAGGTTAAATGCATTATAAGAAATCATACAATTTATGTCTCAAATCTGAATATAGCCCTGACTTAAAAACTTTAAGGTCAATCCTTACTCAAATGTCCATATCACAGCTGTTAGTGTTACAGAGAGCGGGTTGGATATGTATCAGCCCAGAATCAGTCATGCTCATAATGTGCTCATTTAGAGCTAATTAAAGTCACTCTATTTGTTTGATGAGTCTTGGTCTCCATCTAGAGGTACTTTCAGAGCATTACAGCACTGGCGAAAGCATGAAGCTCATCTGCATTTTCTTACCCTTTATCAGGGCTGGAGAAGCCAGAGGGTGTGTTGTCTCAGGATTTTGTTGCCATGGAAGAGTTTCAGCAGCGCACAAATGCTCTGTCACTGGAGAAGGTCAAAAGTTACTACCGCAAACTCAGGTACAAACCTCTTTTAGTGGCATTTGGGCATCATACTAAGTGACTGACCTTACATATGTTAAAGTGTTAAACATCTTATTACTTAAGTAAATGAATGTTAAGCAAATAAATGTTTGACTGGCAAAAAAAGTGCTTTAAAGGTTATTATATGTGCTTATGCAATGTTTTATTTTTATTTTTTTTCAGGGCTTTTTATCTGGAGAAATCAAATTCAGACTCAAATTCCACAGCCATGAAAATAGACCAGGTTGGTTGAGAGATAATATACTTGTGCACTACTGTTCAACAGTTTGGTCAGTAAGATTTTTTTTTTTTTTTTTTTTTTTTTAAGAAATGTATATTTTTCAGCAGCAAGGATGCATTAAACTGAACGAAAGTGACAGTAATGGCATTTACATTGTTACAAAAGATTTCTGATTCAAATAAGTGCTGTTCTTTTGAACTTCCTATTCATTAAAGAATCCTGAAAACTGCTGTATCACAGTTTCCACAAAAATATTAAGCAACACAAATGTTTTCAACATTGATAATAATAAGAAATATTTCTTGAACATCAAATCAGCATATTAAAAAGATTTCTAAAGGATCATGTGACACTGAAGACTGGTGTAATGATGCTGAGAATTCAACTTTGCCATCACAATAAATTAAAATTTTAAAATATATTAAAATAAAGTTTTTTTTAATAAAAAAAAATCATAGTATTTCACAATATTCCTGCTTTTACTGTATTTTAGATCAGATAAATGCAGTCTTGATGAGAAGAGACTTTAAAAAAAAAAAAACTTTAGTTGTATGTCAGTGCACTGGAATTCCTGTACAGACCAACAAAAATAGAATTAAAATGCAGAAAGCAATATAAAAGCATATAAATGTTTTGATTAAAGCTGTTTAAAATAAGAACGTTTAAATCAGTTTCATTTAATCTTTCTCCAGCTCCTCCGGCCACTTAACACCTTGGATGACCTCTGTCGGCTCATGCAGTCATATATGAATGTAAAACCGGGCTCTGCAGGTCAGCCCTCTGGTGTCAGTGTTCTGCTGGTGTCCTCTGAGCTCTGCAACCGGCTGGGGGCCTGTCACATTACCATGTGTGCCACTGGGATGCAGAGGTATCTGCAGTAAAATGTTCATATTGCTCTAGATAGTCAGTCGTAAATCCACAGGTCAAATTGAGTGTGAGCTCAAAACACATGCTTCTCATCTTTAAGCCTCTTACTACTAAAGTGGAGCCACAGTCAAGTTTCTGCTGTAAACTGTATTTTATTTTGACTTTCTATTTTTTCGCTCAAATGTGCATCTAATCCATGTGATTTGTATCCTAGGTTACCGCTACACTGAGTTAAATCTATAACAGATTGACTAAACCACCTCTGACTAAGGTTTTTGTTCTGTGTAGGTGTACTCTGACTGTGTCGTTGGAGCAGGCCATTACTCTAGCCAGAAACCACGGCCTCATGCCCCGCTGCCTAATGCAGACCATGGACATCATGCGTAAACAGGTACAGTTTATGACATATAATTCAAAACTGTTCACCTAATGTCATTAAAACATGTAAAACTTTGTGAAATCAATCCTGTTGTTGGTAGAAAATGTCTATTTAGAAAATCGCTGGGACCACATAATCCACACCAGCTGCCGAATATGCCACTCATGACTAACTCCAAACTCAGTTTTTGATCCACCTCTATGTCCCTTAATGAGTTTACAAACTCTGAAGCATATTATATTGAACAGTGATGGTTTCAACTCCTTTTGGCCTCTTTACTTTTCAGTTAATTGTAATGAAAAGGTTTTTAATCAAGTGAGGCCAGAATATATATTTGCTCATTTGGATGAAAACTAAGGGAAAGAAAATGTGTAAATTGACAAAGTTCCTTCCCTCTAGTTAGGAAATTTAAACGTGAATCATTGATCTACACATGACCTAAAGATTTCTAGAAAACAATTCAAACATTATTGATCATTTATATGAAACTTTCATATACATTGCTAGAGGTTTAGAGAGAATAACTACAAAACTGGCACTGGCAAATGGGCTGTTCTGTGGCCTGCCTTAGACTACTTATGTGAGAAGTAAAGGACCCGAAGAAAAACCATAGCAGATACAATACATGCCTACACACCTTCAGTGCTTAACCTCTGACTAACATATCAATAAATATGTGTAGGCTAGTAGTCTAAAGGCTAAACAAAGTTTGTACTTGGACATTTGTGCAACAAAAAAACAGATACAGAGGGTATGCATTGACGTCACTTTTACTGCTGGAACGTGCTCCCTCAGCTGGACTGAGTAGCAAAAGAGCTGCTGCATGACTGGATTTAATAGTGGAAACTGCGAAAACGCAAAACAAATGATTACACTAAAGGTTGGGCTCGATAGTGTTCCTTACAACTTCACAATGAAACCTAATCCATGGATATTAACATGCAGCCAGGAATCGTGTTTCCTGACATCTACAAACCCGATTCCAAAAACGTTGGGACACTGTACAAATTGTGAATAAAAAAGGAATGCAATTTACAAATCTCATAAACTTATATTTTATTCACAATAGAATATAGATAACATATCAAATGTTGAAAGTGAGACATTTTGAAATGTCATGCCAAATATTGGCTCATTTTGGATTTCATGAGAGCTACACATTCCAAAAAAGTTGGGACAGGTAGCAATAAGAGGCCGGAAAAGTTAAATGTACACATAAGGAACAGCTGGAGGACCAATTTGCAACTTATTCGGTCAATTCCCCCAATGCTGCGGTGAAAAATAGTGAAGCAATATCAGAAAGGAGTTTCTCAGAGAAAAAATGCAAAGTGATTGAAGTTATCATCATCTACAGTGCATAATATCATCCAAAGATTCAAAGAATCGGGAACAATCTCTGTGCGTACCATACTGGATGCCCGTGATCTTCGGGCCCTTAGACAGCACTGCATCACATACAGGAATGCTACTGTAATGGAAATCACAACATGGGCTCAGGAATACTTCCAGAAAACATTGTCGGTGAACACAATCCACCGTGCCATTCGCCGTTGCCGGCTAAAACTCTATAGGTCAAAAAAGAAGCCATATCTAAACATGATTTTCTCTTGGCCAAGGCTCATTTAAAATAGACTGTGGCAAAGTGGAAAACTGTTCTGTGGTCAGACAAATCAAAATTTGAAGTTCTTTTTGGAAAACTGGCACACCATGTCATCCGGACTAAAGAGGACAAGGACAACCCAAGTTGTTATCAGCGCTCAGTTCAGAAGCCTGCATCTCTGATGGTATGGTGCGTGTGGCATGGGCAGCTTACACATCTGGAAAGGCACCATCAATGCTGAAAGGTATATCCAAGTTCTAGAACAACATATGCTCCCATCCAGACGTCGTCTCTTTCAGGGAAGACCTTGCATTTTCCAACATGACAATGCCAGACCACATACTGTATCAATTATAACATCATGGCTGCGTAGAAGAAGGATCCGGGTACTGAAATGGCCAGACTGCAGTCCAGATCTTTCACCCATAGAAAACATTTGGCGCATCATAAAGAGGAAGATGCGACAAAGAAGACCTAAGACAGTTGAGCAACTAGAAGTCTGTATAGACAAGAATGGGACAACATTCCTATTCTTAAACTTGAGCAACTTGTCTCCTCAGTCCCCAGACGCTTGCAGACTGTTATAAAAAGAAGAGGGGATGTCACACAGTGGTAAACATGGCCTTGTCCCAACTTTTTTGAGATGTGTTGATGCCATGAAATTTAAAATCAACTTATTTTTCCCTTAAAATGATACATTTTCTCAGTTTAAACATTTGATATGTCATCTATATTGTATTCTGAATAAAATATTGAAATTTGAAACTTCCACATCATTGCATTCCTTTTTTATTCACAATTTGTACAGTGTCCCAACTTTTTTGGAATTGGGTTTGTAGATGTGCCTGACTTTAACGCCAGGAAAATACATAAAGCAAATCTGCCAGGGAACGATTTATATAAATACAATATAGGTAGGTCTAAATCCGAGTGATCACTTTTATCAATGTTATATATATCATCATATCGTCCAGTCCTAAAACTTGTATAGTTTTTGTCAGTGTTTATTTAAAAACACCCAATTATGCAGAATATAAGATGTTATATACTTAATTGATAAGTTGTGAATACAATATATAACAAATACAATAAATAGGGAACGATTTTACCCCAAAATCCAACATTTTGACACAAAATGATAACTACAAATCCACATTTCGCTTCCTGGAGTCCAGTCGTTTCTATGAATTGCAGCGATCCATTTCCTTCTTTTCTTCTGTAGCTTTCGGCAGCCTGTAAAAATATACCTCAGATTGCTTGTCAAATCTATTTCTTGTATAAATCTATTATCTCTTTCCTGTTTTGGATGTGTTTTGTGTGTTTTTCGCTGCATTTACGCTGAAAACCAATGATGCCACTCAGTCTTTTTGCCACTCAGTGGGCGTAACCGCAGTTGCTCCGGCTGACAGTGACGTCACGTGCATACCCTCTGTACGCACTAAGAAACAGTTCAGTGTGTTTAGGAATATGACGCCTTCAGCTATTCTGACCGAAAATAATAATTCTCTTGATTCACAGGGCACCAGAGTGGAGATTTCTGCCAAAAATCTCAGAGTAATGGACCAGATGCCACCTTTTGCTCCCAGGTATTACTGACTTTTGCTATTTAAAGACTTCACTGACATTAAAAGTTAAAAATTATTTTTCCTGCTTTGACTTTGGAGTTGAATGAAACCTCTACATTAAATAAACCCTTTTTAATCCTCATCACAGACTCTTCAGGTTGTGTTTACCCCCCTCTGATGGAGATCTTTGAATGGAGTGATGTTCGTCTCTCAGGCCTTCTAGATGCTGGGAGATATCAAGACTGGCTTATTATTTTGAGACTATGCCTCAGCACATCTCAACTCCCGCCCCAGCCTCATACAGAGAGGTCCGGCTAAGGTCAACACAATGAGGAATGAGAAGAGTCCGGCCACCTTTATCTCCTGCTCTGGCAGCTGAGAAAATCGCTAATGCTAACGATGCTAATCTTGGCTAGCAGTGTCTGCCAACATTGCGACACTGTTTGGTCTCCTAATGGATCAGGACTGGCATGTGAATGGCTAAATCTAGGCTGTATTATCTCTTCCTTTGCCGTTGACTGCAATCTTGTGTCAGAAAAGTAGGGTGGTTTGGACTGGATGGCGACGTTAAGTTCAGATATGTGGTGATTATGTGCAATTACTGTAGCTTAGCATGAGTGTGTCTGCACTGTGTCATGAAAGGTGGTGCCCTCAGAGAGTTGATGCTTTTCTCTCACTTGTATCAGGTTTTAAGAAAGTACTGAAATCATTCCAGCCTACATGGACCAGTTTCAAAATCTTAATTCTTATCTGTTGTCGTGTTTAATTGAGTTTGATTCTGTTTAACAACACAGTTTTATTTTGAAGTTCTATCAACAACGCATTTAAAGGATAACAGGGAAACAGACGGAGGCTATCAGCTTCTCAAACAGTACTAAAACATAGACCTGTATACAGAATACAAGATTTCACTGTAATCAAAATGTTGATATTGAAGACTGAAACAGCTTATTGATCAACTTGGAGAAAAATTTACAATAATGTCTGCTCGTCCCTGGTGTATAGCACTTTGAATCAATGCTGTGTTACAGTGCGTGACTGTTATGGGGAGCTGCTTTATGCGGCTGTTTGGAAAAGCACAATAAAAAAAAGCTTGTGTTCTTCAATGTTTGTTAAACGTAATGTACATTGTAAAAGAAACGCAAAGGGATCATTTGAAGAATGAATAGATATAGTAGGATTTTATTGAAGTTTTGTATTTAGGTAAATATATATGTATCAGAGGGATAAGCATATGCTCTTTGGGAACAGCAGTGCTATAATTTAAAGAGTATTAATAATGTTAAAACAAATATAATATTGTACATCTTTCATTTTGTATACTTAATGTATATTTGGATAGGAAACTTTATTGTGCTTTTACACAATGTGTTCAGTATTTAAATTTCTAACTGCGGCTGTGTGGTCAGTAACTGAGTAGGCCTGGATTAGTTTGGACTAGTTAAGCTAGTATGTACGGGGCTTTTGTAATTCTGTTTTTAGATATATATTCTGTTACATTCAGTAATCCTGACAGTTGACATTATTTGCTCAGATGTGACCATTTTAGAGAAAGAAGCAAAGATTTGAGTAAATAATGTCACTTTAGTGACAATATTGCAACAAAGCATCATGTAATAATCTTATTCAGGCGTTCGTGTTTTTATTGTAGCTCATAACATGTCACTGTCTGTTACATGCATGGAAGTTAGAGTTTTACATGTATTGATGATAAAGTATTTTAGAAATAATACTTGAATTTATGCTAATAAATTTTCTTTTCATACAGTATATATCCAAATTGAAGGCTAGTGCTGGTAAAATGCACATGTATTATTACATGTTGGATTTTAACATTTTATTTGGTCCTCAAAGCAAACTGGAAACAAGTGTTTTTAATCCACAGAATCTGTGCAGTGTGTTTATCGTATGGTTTGAAGGTCCTCGTTGTTGCTTGTTTCTATGCTTTATAATGTCCACATGAAACTTATCATTTCTGTATGATAAACCTAAAACTAGTAAAACCCAAAGACGTAGCATTAGCATTAGCATGTTCCTATCATTGTATATTAAAATCTCAGGTTTCTGCACCATCTTGGTCCATTATTGTGCGATTAGCTTCCCATTTCAAAAGTTGTCATGACTGTGCAATTTAACTTTACTAATGAATCAGCCGAAACATAGTATGCACGCATTGAATTTTTTTTTAAACTACTGTCCTGTTTTCAGTACTATTTTATGTTTATATCGCCAATTTTTAACTTCTTGCCTCAAATCCAAGTGTACTTTTAGCTCAAAGAGCGGAAAATATTCAGTGGTGCTCGCAAATCAAGCCTTTCTTTTGGGGGCCTTAGTTTGTTAGCCTTTACCTCCTATTTTTTGTTTTTGTTTGATTTCAAAATCATTTTCTTAATCTTCCAGATTCTAATTGTTCCTATTAATAAGAGCAGTTTAATCAAAACCTCACTGGTGGAGTGAAGGAGTAGATCTAATCTGAATCTGCAAGTATTTAACTTATAGTTTATATTAATGTTTGACTGTGAAGTCTCTCTGTGTCTTTCATGCTGTCCTGAACTGTGCATTATGGCTCTTACATTTTTCCCTACTGGTAATGTAAGCATATATCCAGGTGTTTTTAACTCAAATGTTGAATTAAAAGCATTGTATAAAGTTCTCCTTTCCGAGGTAATGTAAAAATATGTCTCTTATATTTCGATCCTCCATGAGTAGAATTGAGATAAAACTGAGGACCTGTGGTGAATAAATCTTCAGAAGAGCCTCAGAATTGTCTCGGATGTAAAATTGTCTTGTACCCCAAAGCTCAATGTGTGGCCCTCTTTTGCGAATGCAGCCCTAATGACATGATTTTATAGCACCCTTCAGTTTGACTGGAGTAAACAATTAGTTCTCTTATGAAGCTCTGTTAGGTTTGTCTTTATGCTGTATTTAATGCATTGCTAATATCAAACAAAATAAAAGATTATCTGTTTATAAATTACCTCTGACCTGTCATTGAGAGATTATTTTGTTTTATAATGCTTTATAGTTTTGCTTCAGGTAAACGTCCCCTTTCTCTATTCTGCTGTTTGGAGGTTGTTTGGATGGGCGTCATGGATTCAGCAGTGCAAAGTTCTCTTTCCTTTCTTGAATGATTAGCTAGCTTTCTAATTATTTAGTACTTGCAACCATTTGTTACATCAGCCCCTTCATCCAAAACCTGACTGCTGAAACATTAAATACAGAGGCTCGTGTAAGAGCCGGAAGACGTAAAGATAAAGGACTACCCATTGCAGTTTCGCCTTAGCGTTTCAATTGGCTTTTAGTACGAGACCACCGCACTACAGAACACACCCCGGTTCGGCAATGTCTGCCCACGACTACTTTATACACTCGTTTGGATCTGTCAAACTGTAAGGATGGTGAAAAAAACCGCCAACGGCGAAGTTTATCACCCTTCGTCAGGGGAGAAAAAACTGAAAGTCGGCTTTGTGGGACTGGACACCGGGGCTGCGGAGACGAGCCGAGACGGGGCACTTCTCATCGCCGGTTCCGAGAGCACAAAACGGGGCAGCATCCTGTGCAGACCGAGGTCCAGCATCTCCAGGGGGAGCAAAGCTCACAAAAGAAACGCACGTTATCGCAGACTGCAAAATTTCCTTTACAATGCACTGGAAAGACCCCGCGGCTGGGCGTTCATTTACCACGCTTATGTGTGAGTATGTGCTCCGTGATTCGTGTTGCTGGGTGGCGTGGGAATCACCCACCTTACCGACAGAGATGCTGCTGTGCTGCACCGCCCAGAATGCTGAAAGTTTGAGATGTTGTCGGCCTGTCTGCCTGCAGCTTTTGTCGCAGAGCGTCAGTGCGAAAATATGTAAAAGTTTGTCTGTATAGCAAATGTCAAAGATTCATACAGAATCAGACCGCCAAATGAGCTTTTCACAGCTGTGCATATTTCATAACCTGGGACGTTGGAAAGTGTTCAGAGTATTAATGATGCATACTGTAGACTTAAAGCAGTGCACACTTTATCATCAGGCAGCGGTTTCAGCACCGGTCAGCTCCTGTACCGCGTCAGTGCGCTCGTGTTTGCTTTACACAACACCGGCAACAATTTGTGATGCATGTCAGGGGGAAAACAGTGCCAGTGGACCAAACGGGGGCGTCGCTGGGGTGTAGGAACGATCTGGAAAGCGGGGGGACACATTTTAAACATTATCAGTCTGGCTTATGAATATTGATAAGGTGACGTAACTTTCGCGAAAATGATTGGCTGAAAGACATATTAGAGCAGATAGACGCGTTCTTGCGTTCAAAAGTGGTTAGACAACTGAATAGAGGAGAATAATGTTCTATCTTTAAAAGTTTAAGTAGGCCTACTTTTACATTGCCTTGCCATGGCGCCAGACCATGAAAAAATACACACGTCAACTCAAAAGACATAGTCTGTATCGAAATAAATTAGCGTTAACATACGCAAGTGTTTGAAGAAGAGAAACTTTTTTTGTTTGCTGTTCACATTAAAACCAGCGCTCGGGTCAGTTGTGTATAATGAATCAGCCAGCAAGTCGGTCTGAATCGGTTCGCGATTCAGTCTGAATCATTCGAACAGTTCACTCACACATTGAATCGTGTAGTACAGGACACAGATACCAAAAAAGAGAGCTGGATGAAGTGGCTATTTACCTAAATTAATTGAAACGCCGAAAAGCCTACTGTATGAAGTGGACGACAACCACAGGTAGCTTAAATACATTTCCAACTAAATGAGGATCAAAGCAATACACAACACGGAAGTACCAGGTAACTGACATTATTACGATTGTTGTACATGTAGCTTATACTGTAAATACCATGGTACTTGAATGTAGTAGGGTAGATATAGATATAGTTAATGTGTACAGTAAGTAAATTACTGTTTACTTAAAAATATAGCAGGCCTATGGGTGAAATGCTAATGCTCTAACAACATGGTGCTGTAGAAACACGGGTAACGTTAACGTTACTACTACTCAAGTACTTCTGTAGTAGGCTAAATTGGAACCAGAATCAAATAAGATCCTACTGGATAAACTGAATTTACCCCTTGATTGTTTTCATTCTTTGAATCCTGCTGGACGTTGTACATAAGTAACTCAAGTCGCGTCGTGGCCGCATTACCACCTCGGGTATGCATCATTTTCTAAGAATTCAACGGCATTACTTTTGCTGGTGAGAAATGTCATGTAGCTTTTAAGTTGCTAAACTATTTGTCTGATTAATTCGTCAGAGCAGCGCTGACAAAACGTTTCTGTGAGAGTGTGTGTGTGTCCGTACGTGACGTGTATGGTTTAAAATAGAAAGAGCGGGCAGGGTATGCGCTTTCAGGACACAGTAAAACTTATTTTGTGGCAAAAACCATAAAATAATTTGTCGTTTTCATCCTATTGTTTACTATATGTATTTGCTTGGTCTGTGTCGTTGTGGGTTTTGTTTCTTTTGTGGTTGTAGGCTGTAGGGCCTATTGAAATAACTGAAATGGTTTGGCAAAGTGATATGGAACAGGAATGCGGTCAAGACCTGCTAGAACTACATTAGCCGTGTGTTTCCCTGAAAATAATTGCCACCTTGGAACGTTGGTCAACCAATCAGATTCGAGCATTCAACAGCCCCGTAGTATAACCCTAAATAATGTCTTTCTGTTGAGTTTTAACATAAGTTTTAAAGAGTTTCAAATTCCTTTTTGATGTTATTAGTAATCATAATAGTCCTAATGGTAACTGTTTGTTGTGAAGACATCACTTCTTATCTAGCCTTTTAGAACATGGAGCTTCCAGAGTTTCATTACCTCAAATGTCTTTGAGATCCATTTATCTCTTATGAAACCTATAAACCAATCTGTCATAATGCAGCATCATAACGACAGACTCTATCATGGATGCTGGAGCATGAGCTGAGTGGCTGTAATGTCTTTGTCTGCTCTGCTGGTCATGCAACCCTCATAGAAGACTCCCAATTCAGCCTGAGACATGAATGTGGAAGTTCTGAAGATACATTATTTATACAGTCACCACTCTTATTTGACTCTGTCTAGTGCACACACACACACACACACACACACACACACGTACCGAGTGGAGTGTGCTGACTTTGGCCTCTTACTCTAAGTGTTTTTTCTCTCTCTCTTTCACAAGCATTAAATGCAGAGATAGCACTTTGCATGCTGTACAGACTCAGCTAAGCCTTTATTTCTCAGGCTTAAGGAAAAGGGTACAAGGAGATACTGGTGTGAATGCTGGTGTGTTTGATATGCAAGTCAGAGTATTTGTTACAATAAGTATTAAATACTTATTGTATATATGCATCTTCATTTTGCTCATGATAGTCAGTTATTGGCAGCTAATGCAATAAGGAGGTTAAGAATAAAATATATTTAATATATAATAAACTATATGCACTACTGTAAATACGTTTGGAGTTCGAATTCGAAAACATTTTAAAATAGTTTTTACTGTATTTTCGGTCAAATAAATGCAGCCTTTTTGAGCATTGAATAAATCATGATAAGCTTTGTGATTTCTTACTTTTTATATAAAACAGCTTCAAAATTCTGTCATTTTTATTACGAAATTCAAACAATAAATACAGTTTTGGCACTTTTTAATGTAGCGTGACTAGTGATGTCAGTCGATACAAAAAATTAACTAATTAATCACATTTTTTTTCTGTAATTAATTGCAATTAAAAACATTGAATTTTTATATTTTATATTGTAATAATTTCACAATTACTCTCCAAATTAATGTAGAAACAATTTAAAGACAGTATATTTTGTTGACAGGCCCGAATGCAATGATTGGACGAACATTTTTTTTGGTCCTGAGACTTCCACAGAAGCTATATGTGTGTTTTAATATTTAGACCACTTCTATTATTGATTGCTACCAGGATGTGAAGAGAGTTTCAACCCGTATAAACAAAAAGTGTTTATAAAACAAATTGCCTACCCTTCCTTTAAATTGATTACTAGATTACCTTATTCGCTGCTGACTCAAACCATGTGTCCTTGCTGTCTGTCTGTTTGACAGGCCCATATGCTCTACTCTACTCCGCCTTACATTTCCAAATTAGTCTGCAGCGTTGCCAGCATCAAGAGCAATGACCGGCCAGACAAAGACAAAACGGCTTAATGATTTGTTTTATTGTATATTTAAGTGATCTTTATCCTTATGTATAATGCTCAGAGCTGTAGCAGTATTACAAATAGTGTGTGTCATAATGCTGTATTGTTGCTGAGGTAATTTCAGTATTATTAAGCTTGTGTTTGATGCCTCTGTGGTCAGTCTGTCCAGTGGAGATTGTAAATCTCTAATTAGATTTTCTAGTTTGCATTTTTAAAACAAATGTTCTGGCAACATTTACAAAGCCCCTTATCTAAAGGCAGTACATTTAGATCTTAGAGATTTGCAAATACAAAGATCAGTAATTTGCATATTTCAGTAAATCATCAGCATCAGTAAAGTATATAAGAACTTGCACTCAGCTGCTCCTAAAATACCATGGTTTGTCAAGGTGATTTCCGGGCAAGTTCATATTAAAATACGTCCTTATCCCCTGGAGCCCTTTATAAAGTTCAAACTGTCTGAGAGCAGGAAGGCAGGAGGAAGGTCTCTTATAATGTGACATGTTCCTGATGTCACTGTTTCTGTACGACTCAGCATTTTTTTTGTCCATGCTTCATTAGTAAAGATTAGATTTCCTTTAAGGACTCTCATTTCAGCAGATTTACTTACCGTTGGCTTTGTAATCCTCTGTTTCCTGCCTTTATTAATGGCCTCATTTCCTTTAGGACCAGTCTGTTTTACTGATCTCCTTCTGTTTGATTGTTCCAAATTAACAGATTAATTTCTATTATGACATTTAATTTTAATACCTGGGGCAAGAAGCACCCTAGTAGAGAGGTTGTCTATTATACCTGACACTTCTACAATCATTCAACAGCAACTCAGAAAAGATTTATCTTATAGAGGAACAGCGTAGTCAGCACTCTACAAAGGTTCCTCTGTTTGAAATAGTTTATGATATATTGAGTATATAGTATAAGTATTATATAGATTTCTAAAAGAAAACACAGTCTATACTTACTGTAAATATTGAAGGAGTGGATATTGAAATTATGAAATCTTACAGATATCTGGGGGTCTACTTAAATAGCAAGTTGGACTGGTGTGATCACATGAATTAATTAGTACAAAAAGGGCCAGAGTCGTATTCATTTGTTGAGACTTTTGCGATCTCTGACCCAGTTTGTTCACTGGCTTCCATGGCTGCAATTCTCTGCATGTGTTTTCCGCCAACTGGCAACCCAGGGTGGAGAAATACTATTAGGTAAATTAGCAATGTGCGGTCTTGCAGAGACCAAAACAAAAACAGAAATTTTCTGCCACACTTTCTGCCAACCTCATGTTAATCTTGAGTACCTATAGAGTAGTAGTGAATCCTTCATATCTCCAAAAAGTCTTTAGTTTTATCATATTTATAAAAGAATCTTTCCGAAAACAGCCGAGCGCCTGGAGGCATGCCGTGTGAGCGGAGCTAAAGAGTGACGAGCATGCGCAGCTTTTGCGTAGCGATCGTCTGCAAGCTATCAATGGTCAGCTAAACAAATGTATTTTAAACCACACAATATCATCGCTTTATCCCTGGATAACTTTTGAATCAACATAAGGAATATAGCGTAAAGTGAATGATGAATAATGAATTTATGAATTCACTACATTGGTGTTGTTTACATTATATGCACTTAGGCGCCTATTGCCAACTAAACAGATGTTTGATGCATTTTTACTCACCACCTCTGGTTCCGACTCATGACCGGGATCATTACCGCTGTGACCGCTCTATCTTTCAGTTTCAAACGATCTGTAAATCCAGCGTAGAACTGGGCTTTGTTTATGAAACCATAAGCGCCGATCCTGATGGTTCGAGCAGCCATGGAAAAACACGAGATATTCTCCATTCCTTTTAACCAATAATAAAGTGATTGCAACTATCAGTTTCTATGGTTATTTTAATAACAAATATCGAGAGCGCATCAATGTAATGCGTGAGCGCAAAACTCTCAGCTCCTCTTAACACTGGGTTCTTTGGGAAGCAAGGTTATCTTTCCCTCAAAACCAAAAACACACTTCTTTGGTGACATTGTTGATTTCCTGAAGTCCTGTGACCTGTGCAGCGCTGTCGACAACTTCCGTAAACCCGAACAATGCGCGTTGATCTGCGTGCTCTTGCTCTCTCACTCTGGTCGACGTGTGTGCACGCACTCTTCCAAGAGAAGTGCCGTACCAGGAATTCTGACCTTTCTGATGTCACACAGGCACATACTAGAAAAAAAGGCTGTGAAGTTCATGGGGATTTGGAAGAGTATTTTTGGCACAGAAATACTCAGTCATACATCCAACTCGTGTTTTGAAACTTTGTTCAGAATGAGAATCCAACTCTTCAACAGTGTAAATAAGTCAGAATACCTGAAATAGCATTATTACCCCCCCCCCCCCATAAACATGGCGGACTGTATACAGCTCACTCAGGGGAGGAGCTAAGCTAATAGGGCAGAGTCCATCAGCAGTCGTGGGCAGGGGCCTGTGCAATGTGATGTCACATTGCGTAGAAACTGCAAACGGCGTATTCAGAAACGCTGCTTATGTTTTATGGGGATTTAATAAAAGGAGTGGGTGGATTTTTACCATTATAGGATGGTTGTGTACACACACTGCCGAAACACATTTATGTTCAAACAATGTAAAAGTGAATTTTGCATAATAGATCTTTAAAAGAACAGTGTTTATTTAAAATGTTTTTGTTTTGTTTTTTTGGTAACAATCAGTTTCTTTTCTTTCTTTTTTTAAAAAAACAAAAACAACATACAACATTTTATTGTCAGTTTCAGGGATTCTTAGTAGCTACTTCTGCAGTATTTTAAAAATTACTGTTTTAGATCAAATAATCTCATAATAAATCTTTACGCATTGCTTATAATGAGAGCTCATGATTCAGGAAGCTTCTGCAGTGCATAGCAGAAACAGGGTTTAGGAAAGTGCACTGTGGTGGTTTTTGTTATTATTTCGTTTTTCTGGGAGAAAATACAATCAAAAGGGGAACTTGACTAAAGTTGTCACCCTTATCGCCACCTCATCATAATTTTCTTAATAATGTTTTTTTCCCATTTATTGAAGACATTGCACTAGTCATTCAAGTGCTTTCATTGATTGTGTGATGTGTGAGATTCCCTGACATTTAACTTTATCACACAGTGCCACATCTCACAAATCACTGTTTGTTGCTGATATAATGGTATGAATCAATCAGGGCAAAACCGCTGCAGTAAAATGTTTTCAAAGTCTCCAGGTACCTATGAATATCAGTTCAGAGTATTGTCTATTTCAGGCACCCCCAAAGTTTTATGTCAGTGTTTTTATCTGCATTCTGTATATCATATTTTCTATCACTGTACATGGGTGTGAGGCCCAGTGAGGTTTTATGCTAATGAGACTTTTGGCTATTTTAGTCTCATTTCATTTCATTCTCTCTCTCTCTCTCGCTCTCCCTCTCTCTTCAGGGATTTATCTCGGAGTTTAACTACAGAATGTCAGGAACTCTCCAAGCCAGTATTTTTCCCCATAGATCACGAAAACAGCGATAGGCCCAAGAGGGCCCAATTCCAATTAAGTGGCTAAACTTGGTGTCCTTCATGAATATACATCTACTGCTCTGTCCAAAACAAATTAAAGGTTGGGTAGGCAATTTCAGAGAGGCTAGCAATAGCAAGCTAGCTTTGAATGCATGAGATCCCACCCTCCCTTCAAAGTGCTATTTAAATGTCATTTAGATAGCTACAGCAACATGTAGCTATCACTACAGCAACATGTCGCAATTACGGTTACGACATGGCATAAACACAGTATAAGCTTGTTGTTTTGGTTCAGGAGGGACTGTGAGGGTCGGCTGCTGCTTGTTTGCAGCACTCAGTGATTGTCTACAACCAAAGTCCCTTTCAAGGAAAGTCTCTTCACTTGACCGCCATATTTGCAACACCTCCAGGCAGCTATTTCAGGCATCTAAGACCAAGTCCTATGTATTTGAATGGGGGAACCCTGAAATCTCAAAAACTGCTTGGCCAATTCACAGTTAAATTACATATTTCAAATCAGCAACAAAATCAAAATCTGTTATTTCTCATGCTCAAATAGCATTAGAAAAGCTTATTTTTCAGGCTAGATGAGCCAATGCGCACGTGCAGTCCTATGCGCGAGTCTCAGGTTTTTATGGGAACTGGTGCCACTAACAGCAGCTGCAGTGACACGATGACTTTATCAATCAGCGATTGGCTCTTTTACTTAGAAGTCGAGATGTATTCCGCCATATTGCTTGTTGCAGTTTCTCCTATTCATAACTAATAGGAGTGAACCATCTTTCTATATCTATAGTCTTTGCTACAACTCTGCATAGCCTCATTGAACGCGCATGACATGTGATGTCTGCGTGAGCAGGGTGCGCGGAGGTATGGAAATACATACGTTGACAGGCAGGTAAGACATCCTGTCATTGCAATCGAACCGAAGTCCTGAGACTTCCACAGAAAATATATGTACATGTTTTAATATTTAGACCACTTCTATTATTGATTGCTATTAGGATAGGAAGAGAGTTTCAACGAGTATAACAAAAAGTGTTTATAAAACAAATAGCCCACCCTACCTTTAATTTCAATTAATAACTTCTAATACTGAAATCTATTAGTTGGAGCTTATTCAGACATTTTTTGATATCTCGTGTGAATTCCCAGATTTTCATTAAATCATTGGTATGATTTACCTCTGTCCTGTCTTGCAGGTTTCTGCTGGTGTTTTCCTGCCTGGTTCTGTCAGTGTTTGCAACGATCAAAGAATACAAGAAAAGCTCTGAGAGTGCCTTATACATCCTGGTTTGTATCTGATCCTCATTTAACATGATTGACAAGAGGAAGCTGTTTCATGGTAGTGATGCTCTCAGGTTTTTATATCAAACACTTCAGACTTGCTTGTGCACATCGTAGATACTGTAGATCTCAGTAGATCCTGTTCCACATTCTAACAGAATGTGACAAGTAGGACGTTATCCAGTGCTGATGTGGATTGCTGTGAACATAACACTTTATAGATCTGTTTGGGTCAGTGTAACAGTAGCCATCAAGCACTCACATAGTTCTCTTTTAATGTATAGAAGCTTGGACATTGCTATGTTGTGTGTATTTTTGATGCATAACTATTGTACTACTTCAGCTCTTTATAATAATAAGTATTATTGCTAGTTGGTTTGTTACGTTTTGTTATATTTATTTGTTAATAAGATACTTATATTATATTATAAGTTTTAAAATTTCTGTCAAATGTCAAATTGAAAACTACAGTTTGTTTAAAGGGCTTCAGCAGTTTTTTTTGTCATTGTATTCGAAACAATTCTGCTCTTGCCATGAAAATATATTAAATTAAATAAGCTTAGATTAAACTCTTAAAATTCCTTTTTAAATGAAGTTACTATATCATATCATATCATATCATATATGATAGGCCATTATATTAAATTATAAATATTATAACAGCACAAATACATACATCAACATGTGGATAAAGTGTTTGCTGTCTGTCTAGGAAATTGTGACAATCGTGGTGTTTGGCGTGGAATATATTGTGCGTATCTGGGCAGCCGGGTGCTGCTGTCGCTACAGAGGATGGAGAGGAAGGCTGAGATTTGCACGCAAACCCTTCTGTATCATCGGTTAGAAAATCATCTTCCTATTTTTGTCTGTTCTGATTTTCCTTCCTTCTCTCTCTCTCTCTCTCTTGCTATTCTTTCTGCTTAAGAGACAATAAAATCTGCTTTGCCAACTTTTTTCTGGGACAGTAAATGAGCAAAGGGGTTGACACTCTCTGAATTACAACACTTGATATGCTGGATGCCAGTGCTACAGCAGAATAATGTGAACTCCATTAGTGCATTTGAAAGAATACATAATGCCAGTAAATATAAAAACTGATCCTAGTCACATTATGGGAATAATTTACCTAAAATTTACAATTCTTTCAGTATTTAATCACCCTGATGTCGAACACAAATACATAACATTCTTCAACAAGACATTATGTATTACATAATAATATATAATATCTTTTGTTCTATTAAAAAAAGTAAATTATGACAGAATAATAATATATGGGTTAACTATGCCTTTTAAGAAGCAGTTTGATTGGAAAGTCTATTATCTATTTGAATATCTATTTGATTTTTGCATCATCTTCGTTGAAAGACAAAGCCCAATTGTACCGTCATCATGTTAAAAGAGAGTATTATATGAAGGATAGGATCATTAAAACATTTCTTTTCTAATGTCTTAATGGGTGACAGTCATCTTGGGGATTTCATCTGATAACTAATGAACACTGTTGTTCTGCAGATATAATGGTCCTTTTTGCCTCGGTGTCTGTGCTGGCCGCTGGCTCACAGGGGAATGTTTTTGCCACCTCCGCCATTCGGAGTCTGAGGTTTCTTCAGATTCTTCGAATGCTGCGTATGGACCGCCGCGGTGGCACATGGAAGCTCTTGGGATCTGTGGTGTACGCACACAGCAAGGTGACCAGTGATGTGCTTATTTTCTTACAAAAGAATACAGTAGATTTTTCTGTCCACACTGAAAGCGGAAATCCTGTGCACTGCAGCACAATCACTGTATCATATTGTGCCTGGTTAGGACAAAGTGTGAAACACCAGCTCATTTGTGTGTATGTATAGACAAATGTTTGTGTTTACATATAAAACTGTACTCATTGAACACAGAGCTTGCAAAAGTTCACATTAAGTAGGTTACTGAGTGAGCATATTTCCACCAGTCTGCCATTTGGGTCAGTGGGCAGCAAATTCATTATTATTCATTAGTTTCTATTACTGGAGAAACTATCACTCCATTTAGTCTGCAGCTATTAAAATTATTCAATGGCTTTAAGCACCCTGTGAAATGATTTAAAAATAAATGTCTTTCCTGTATTGAGAGATTTGCTTTTGAATAGGATATTTGGACAGGACATTTTTAAAATAGTCTTTTAGTTTACATCATAACCATGGCTGCTACTTGCGTTATCATTCTAGAGAGCATTTTATTTTGCGAAAAATTAGTATATGCCCCTGAAAACTGATAAGAAGAAAAAGATTATGAATTCATATTTGCTACTTTTTATTATTATTGTCAACTTTTAGAGACATATATACTACCACTCAAAGGTTTGGGGTCAGTAAGAATCTTTTAAAGAAATTAATACTTTTATTCAGCAAGAATGAATTAAATTGATGAGAAGTGACAGTAAATACATTTATAATGTTAAATAAATGCTATTTTTCCAAATAAATGTTTTTTAAACTCTCTATTCAGCAAAAAATCCTGAAAAAAAAAAAATGTAGCACGGTTTCCACAAAAATATTAAGCAGTTTTAAACTACTTTCAACACTGATTTTTTTTAACATTAATAATATTAAATGTTCCTTGAGCAGCAAATCAGCATATTAGAATGATTTCTGAAGGATCATGTGACACTGAAGAGTGAAGTAAATTCAGCTTTGCCATCACAAAAATAAATTACATTGTAAATTATATACTAAATATTATATATTTTTAATGTATTTTTGAATGTATTGCTGAGCATGACTTCTTTCAGAAACATTTAAAAATCTTAACAACCGCAAAATTTTGAAAGTGTACATGGTCTCAAATTACAAGACATGGACTAAAAGGCATAGATTTATTCTTTCTGTTTTATGGAGCAGTTTGAAAAATGTCTGTAATCTGAAATGGCATTGCATCAAGTTGGCATGTTTTATTTTTGGTTAGGAGTGTATTACATCACATTCTTAATTTTTGTAACATTTTCAATCCCTAAATGTAGGAACTCATTACGGCGTGGTATATTGGATTCCTTTGTCTTATCCTGGCATCTTTCTTGGTGTACTCGGTGGAGAAGGATGACAACGCAGAGATGTTCGAGACCTACGCAGACGCCCTCTGGTGGGGGCTGGTAGGTGCAACAGTTTCATCCAAGCCCACAGTGGCCTGCTGATTCAATCTAATCAGATTACAAGAGACGATATGACACACTGAAACAAGATGCTGTTCTAAGATCCTTTTCACAAATGGACTAATGCCATAAAAGAACTCCTCTTAGGCTCCTTTTGTAGATCACTCCAAATTGACTCATTGTAGACATTCCTCTATAAACTGTTCTCAAGGACACAACAGGATCCTAACCTGTGATTGAACCTATAACCTCTGCATGTAGCATATACTCATAGACTGTAAAAATGCCATTTTTAAGAAAAAAAACATTTCTTTAGATCACTCTTACAACTATTGGCTACGGGGACAAGTATCCTGTCACATGGAATGGGCGTCTGATTGCTGCCACCTTCAGTTTGATCGGTGTAGCTTTTTTTGCTCTTCCTGCGGTGAGTTAAAACTGAAATTACATGTTGAACATCTCCAGTACCTTGATATATGGCTCACAGACAGTTGCTTTTCTGCACTCTTTTTGCAGGGTATCCTGGGCTCAGGTTTTGCTCTGAAGGTTCAAGAGCAGCACAGGCAGAAACATTTTGAGAAGCGTCGTAACCCTGCCGCATGTCTTATTCAGGTTAGACCCAAAACTCTACTGTTATTCATACGACACATTTTGAGGAAATCAACATTTGTAGGCCTTGTATAACTATGGAAATGTGCTTAATAATAATACTCATATCATATTTAGTTGATGTTAACTTTGCTATGTTAAAAATTGAGGATCATCTTTCTACTTTTAGTCTCGTCTGATTGACCTATGCTGCTTTTGATTTAAATGGCTAGAAATGTTGGTGGTTACTCTGTACAGTAATGTATAACTATAAAAGTCATTTGCAACCTTCAAGAATTTCCCCCATCAGGCTGCTTGGAGATTTTATGCCACAAACCTTGCACGGACAGACCTAGTGTCCACGTGGGACTTTTATGAGCAGACTGTGTCAGTCCCAATGTACAGGTAGTTAATCATCTTGCTGCTCTGTAGACTATTGTAACTGAAGATATTTTTATTTGTTTGTTAATAGTATTGTATGCTGTTTTACAGTTTACTGTATATTAATACTTAATTGTGCTTTTGGATATTTTTCCAACTTGTTTTAATGGGAAAAAAAAACAAAAAAACATTATCTTAAGCACTTTATTGTGGTTTGATATACTGTTGTTTAAAAAGTCTATTCTCTGTTCTACTTCTACTTAAAGACTCATCCCTCCTGTAAATCAGCTGGACATTTTAAGAAGCTTGAAAGGAAAATCTGGTTTCAGGTCTGGTCATTTTTCTAAAGGACATTTTTTGTCTGACCATATTATTATTATTTTTTTTACCTGGAAATAAATGAAAAGTTTTAGGATTTTTTAAATTTTACAAAAAAAAAAAGTTATTGACATATAATGCAGAAGAAATATTTCAGATTCAGCACTATTTCTAGGTCACTAATCAAGTAAATATGGTGATTATGTGACTTTTTGTACAGACGGCTTCTGTTGAAGCTCAAGATGCTCTTTGAGAGTTTATGTGGCTGAAGTGCTGATAATTTTAATTCAAATTGTTATGCTTACTGATAATATAATTTGTAAATCTTGTAAAAAAGAATGGAAGAATTTTCACTCTCACACTCAAAAAAATAACATGTTGGTCTAACTTAATTCAATTATGACACCTGTTTCCACACAGTTAAACTGATTTATTTGAACCTAAGCTAGGTTAATTGAGTAAAATTCATCATGAATGAGATTACAACAGTTTCATTTGATGTATTCTGTGCATGTCTCCTGAACATAATTCACTCTTGTTGATCCAGCCAGTGCTGTTGCAATTCAGACTGGTGCAGTTGTGCAGACTTGCGCAAGTTTTCTGTTAGACCTGTTAGATTTTAAGTGTTTAATGTTTAGTTATTTTGAACATTTAAAAGAGTTTGTAGTGTATAAAGGTTTTTTTTTTTTTTTTTTTTTTTTTTTTGTTAGGTGCGCTTGTGCTTAGGTTGTGAGTAGCTGTTGTACACACACATGTTCCATGACCGTTTGATTGAGAGGGGTGAAACTGATGACCATATGTAGCCTGTGTAAATGATGTGCTGGCCCTCAAATAAAATTAATTTTATTTATTTCTATAAAAATGAATAACCAACGCAACACTTGTTCACATGCTAAGTTTAATATTTGTAGCATGCAAGTAATGATCAAGTAAAAAAAATTTCTCATCACTGGCTTAAGCACAGTTACAGCTCATTGAGAACAACATAGATTTATTTCACATAGCCATCCACAGCCTAACCACGAGGTCTACACTTCAGCATAATGGTAACCTCAAAAACCGACATAACAAACTCTTTTAAATGTCAAATATATCTGAACATCAAACTTTAAAAGTTATTTCCCTTTACTAAAAAACACATTAAACAGCACTTAATTTCAACATTTTATTTAAATAAACTGAGCAAGCAGCTAGAATCATTTTTTTGAGTGCAGACTTTTGTTAATGTTATTCCTGTTTAAAATATTTGATCATAGCGTTGCCTGCTTTAAAGGATTAGTTCACTTTCAAATGAATATTACCCCAAGATTTACTCACCGTCAAGCCATTCTAGGTGTATATGACTTTCTTCTTTCTGATGAACACAATCGGAGAAATATTAATACATATCCTGACGCATCCAAGCTTTATAATGGCAGTGAACAGGACCAACAAGTATAAGCTGAAGAAAGTGCATCCATCCATCATAAACATACTCCACACGGCTCTGGGGGGTTAATAAAGGCCTTCTGAAGCAAAGCAATGCATTTGTGTTAAAAAAAAAAAAAAAAAAAATCCATATTTAACAAGTTATGAAGTAAAATATCTAGCTTCCGCCAGACCACCTTCCATATTCTGCCTACGAAGAAAGTGTAAAACTCTTGCAGTTCAAAACGCTTACGCTACATCCTACGCCTTCCCTATTCAACTTACGGAAAAAGCTAGGATAGCTTGAGGGTGAGTAAAGCTTGGGGTCATTTTCAATTGAAAGTGAACTACTCCTTTAAACTCATGTCTTAATTGCTTTCAGCATCATGTTCTTCTCTCTTTTTAAAGGAAGGATTCCCAGCTAGAAGTCACTCCAAGGTTTGTTGTCAAGGATTTTCCCATATATACTTGACTATTCCCAAATCACCTCTATCAAAACTCATCAAAACACCTATTCTTTAGAATCAAAGTTTCAGAGCACCGTCTTCTTCCTTCAAATGAGAAAACAACTCATATTGCTGTGTTTTGAAGTCATTTGAAATCACAAATGTTATCCAAAGACAACCTGGTTGCACTTTATACTACAGAATTTTCAAGTGGTATTTACAGGGAGATAATTTAGTCAATATCATACTGACACAGCATAATCGGCACAGTTCAAAGATACTGTATTAATGGTAATACATCCTATTAAAGACACACTTGAGGATTTTTTTTGTTGTTTTTTGTGATTTTTCTACCCTGTAAAAGACCTGCTCTTGTAATTCTGTAAAATCAAGTGCAACGCGTGTCATCAAACAAACATATTCTTTCATTTCATTCAGTGTAAGAGCACCTAGCTCAAACTCTGTTGGCTGATTTTGGGGGTTTAGGGGTAATACATCACATTTTAGGTCCCACACTTGAACATGGCCTAAACCAATTTTGACCACTGCTTGTATAATCTTTTCTCTCTCATGAACCACTCCAACCACATTCGCAGTAGTGAGATTTCACACAAAGACACCCTGTGTGGGTGCTGCCCAAGAAGTAATAGGTACCGTTGCACAAAGATACTAACATCTGCACGCCCAGATCTCTCTCCAGCATTTGGATTTGTCTCTTTCCTTCCCAATTTTGATTTTTCCCCCCAATTTCAAAATGTAAACCTTCAGTGTGTACCATCATCAGCTCAAGTGAAATATTTTAACATTTTTTGAGACATACATCATAGTGCACATTCGTATCGGTGTTGAAGTATTTTAATCTCCTGTCAGCTCAGGTGGGATGAGAAATGTTCTGCTCTCCAGCATCTAAAAATGTTGTCTTGTTCAAACCAGGGAAGCAGACATTTGTTTAGCTTTGTGAGAGATTTTTGCTTGCAGATCAGCTTCCCCACTTAGCACCTGGAAGCACTTTCCATCGCTTTTTAACTCAGTCCCACGAGACCACCCTCCTCTGCAAGCTGCCTTAAGTTTTTTGGGGGTCTCTCATTTTTTATTTAATTTAATTTGGCTGCTTTTTTAAAGTTGTATAACATAACGGTTGTGTATTTTTTAGCATGCCCGAAAACATGCATGTGTTTCATTGCTTTGTTGTTCAAAGTATCCGCTGTGGCATCATGTGGGTCTGCTGCATCCAGAAGTTGTGGATTGCATTGCATGACTGAGAAGCACCATTATCCATATCTTTGCCCATGTAAGTCTGATTTTTATTAAAATAGAAGAATGCAGAAATTACACACAGTGTTTGCTCAGGAAAATGTGTTTTAATGTATAATGTTGTGAAATTACTTAAGTATCTAATATTTATATGTTTTAGTCATTTTATAAATTAACAACTGTAATTTTTAAGTTGTACTTAGTTTTTTTATTTTTTTATACTGACATGAATGTAGCATCATGCAAAAGCAAATACATATATATTTGTATATAATATAATGTTAAAATGTTTTTAAGGTATTAAGAGTTCTTCAGAAATATATATCTCTAAATATATCTTTTTTACATCATTAGCACCAGAAAAGATTTTTTTTTGTATTGTTTTATACATAAATCTTTAAAATCCCCCTGCAGTCAATAATATTTCCCTTAAAACCCATCTTTGATAATG
Organism: Elopichthys bambusa; assembly: GCA_037101425.1. Classification (NCBI taxonomy): domain Eukaryota; kingdom Metazoa; phylum Chordata; class Actinopteri; order Cypriniformes; family Xenocyprididae; genus Elopichthys; species Elopichthys bambusa. The sequence continues at coordinate 14,689,861 of CM074446.1, forward strand.
AAAATGACATATTTAAACTTTTTTTCCTATGAAAATCATTTCTTCGTGCCTTAAAATAGCTTGAATATAGCTCTACATCCTTGCTTCATTTAGTATAAGTGGATCCAAATATGCAAATTAGCCCCGCCTCCACTCAAACACAAACTCAGAATATCTGATCCACTCAGTCAACAGTAGTAAATGCTGCACAATTGCAAGTGGATATATACTGGTTTAATTCAGCCATATATGTTTGTACCAGAAACTGATTCGGAAGAGGAATAGTTTAAATTTTACAGGATCATCTACAAGTCGATGTATCAGAATGGTAATGCATTTTATGTATCGCTCGCTACAATGTCATAACGGTAATTGATATGATAAGCCTTTGGCTTGACTGTTATCAAACAGTTAATATGTTACATAAACCATGTTCCCGTTCGCCATCTCAGAGTCAGACAGCTGCCTTCTCAGCATCCTTAGAAACACTTTGAACATCATAGAAAGTCAGTGGAGAAAAGTCCTGCCCTGCACGTTGACCGGATTGGTTACATGTTTGTGACGGAAGGAAACAACCGTGTTTTTGAGACTGTCTTTGGCACACTACAGTTTTAAGGAGAATCAGCAATGGCATTTGACTGCTGAATTTGCACATGGTTTGTCTTAAAGCTCATTAAAAACACCGCATAGACATATAAACAACACTAAAAACTTGATTTTCACCACAGGGGGTCTTTAAAAAAATAAGAAGTGAGGTTTATTCCTAAAACAAAAATGTCAGTGAGAGTTAGAAATTTTAGAAAATATATACTGGAAAATACAAAAATAGAGAATGAAGAAAATTACTTTTTTTGCAGTGTATGGTCATTGATGTAAAATACTGTTTATTCTCTCTCTATCTCTGGATGGTTTCAGGAATTATTTCTGTCCAACACTAAAACAGATACTTATAAATGTGCGCTCAGGATGATTTGTTTGTTTCCTTTGCTTTTTTTTTTGTTTGTTTGTCTTCTGTGCTTCATTGTGTCTGCTGTGCAGTCGTAAGCTCAGCTTAAAAGAGAAAGGCAGTCCCTCTAAGAGCACCGGGGGAAAGGAAGCCAAGACCTCCAATAAGGCAGAGGACGGAGTTAAAGAGAGTCCAAGCAAAGTGACCAAGAGCTTGAGCTTCACAGAGCGGAACAAAGCAAAACACGCTTTCAGAATGAAAGATGGAGCTTCTCGGCAGAACTCTGAAGGTCAGAGAATGTTATTATGTGCACACACACAGGAATAATGAGATTTTCACTGTTATACACTTTAAGATATATGCTGCTTCCTAAATTCTTGCTTTCACCCGCATACTGTATGCACTCACTTACAATACTCACTTTGCATAGCTTCCTTTTTCTTCTTTTGATGCTGGGGATAGGATAGTTTTAAAATTCCCTGGCACAGAAACAGATGCCACTCCGGATTGCTTAATGTGTCGTAGCAGAAAAGATGTCAGTGACACTCCATTTAGTCGAATTCATAAGATAGCAGGTGTGTGTTTCTATTTAAAGAAACAGCCCGCCAGAAAGACTGATCTCGTAAGGTTCATGGTTTCAGTCCAGTTGCTGAAACGCATAAAAAGTGGCTTAATGTTTCAAAACATATTGTTTGAGTCCACAGAGAATTGCAGTGGAACATTGTATTCTTGTCTGAAGATGTTTGTTGATTTGTGGCTTTTTTAGTTGCAGTAACTATTGGTTTGCATCTTTTCTTTTATACATACATTAATAGGAGCAGGTTTATCTGCCATTTAGATGCTTGATCCCCACAAAATATTTTATATATGATGAAAATGCTTTGGGTGGAATTCACTACGAATTAATTGCCTCTGCTGATAAGTGTGTTTATTTGCACATGCTACTGTATTTTTATTGTTTAGTATCCGATTCACTACAGGAACTATGCAAATCAGATTTCATGCTAAATTAATTTTTCACAGGAGCAATTTCTGATTTACGAAGGAGCATGTTTACCCTGGCAAGAATGACGATTAAACTGGATTATGGGTGGTTAGTGAATAAGATGTAGTTTTTTTTGTATTGAAATACTGCTCTCTAAAGTGGCACAGTGGATTATTCCATTTTTAGTGAATTAGTGAAAGTGAAACTTTGTGTTTCTCTCAATCATCTGTTTTATGCTCTTGGCATGACTCTGCAGTGCTCAACTTCAAAATATATATAAATGGATCCATTTTATGTATTTCACTTTCTGCATACTCATCAGTTTCTCTCTCATTTCTCTCCACTGGAAAAAATAAAGTGCTGATTGAGTTGCAAGATGAGGACTTCGCCATGAAGAGTTCTCCAGGTTAGGCCACGATCCAGAAATATGATCCAAAAAGCACAGAAATGACAGAGCAGTTTCTCTCAGAAGTAGACTGTATTCAGTCAGAATCTCTAAGCGTGATGCAGCCATCACTGCTCTCACAAAGGCCACCTGGCAGAAATGACAAGATATTGCGACAGCATCACAGCTGAGTGAATTTATATAAATAATGTAGCAGTGTCACAACAGCATAAGCAATACGAGAAACAGATTTCACTTCCAGTATTATAGCATTTTTGGCACTTTCCATGAATGGGGTATAAAATGGGTCAAATTAAATGTTCTTGTTCTGTTCAAGGTTTTGCAAATTTAGATATTTCTAAATAGATATTTATTATTAGATATTTCTGATATGTGTGCTTTTGTTATTTACTAAAAATAAATAGTAGAAATTAAACTAAAACGGAGTGTCTATTTACACTGAGTGCAAATGGCATCGCTTGTTGGCGTTGACGTCCCTTGTTTACACTAGCTCCACCCACTAATGTCTGGTTGGGCCACTCAAGTTTTAAAAACAATGCCTGGAATTCAACGTATTCAATGGTGCAGCAATAGTGAGTAAGCCTCGCAAACCTGGTTTTTAACATGATCGACGCGGGTTCGAATCCGCCTTTTGCTGAGCTCGCATTTATTTTCAATAAAAATGAAAATAATGTTCTAAAAGTAGAAATAAACTGCAACTGTTTAATAATATTAAAAGTGTTTATTGGGTAGGGTTAGAGGAAGGTGTAGGGAGGGCTTTTATTTTCCCAAGGCAACATCCATTTAATAATTTTAATAAATAAAACCAGAAATCTGGAAAAGTTGGGACATTTTTTACATTTGAATAAAATAAAAACTAAATGACTTTCAAATCACATAAGCCAACATTTTATTCACATAACATAAATGTTTAAATGGAGAAATTTTAAAATTGTATGCACAAAATGAGCTAATTTCAAATTTGATGCCTGCTACGACTAAGCCATGCTGTTGTAATAGCTGCAGTATGTGGTTTTGCATTGTCCTGCTGAAATACACAAGGCCTTCCCTGAAATAGACGTTGTCTGGAAACCTTTATATACCTTTCAGCATTCATAGTGCCTTCCAAAACATGCAAGCTACCCATACCGTATGCTCTTATGCACCCCCATACCATCAGAGATGCTGGCTTTTGAACTGAACGCTGATAACACGATGGAAGGTCTCCTTCCTCTTTAGCCTGGGGAACACAGTGTCCATGATTTCCAACAAGAATATAAAATTTGGACTCGTCTGACCATAGAACATTTTTCCATTTTAAATGAGCCTTGGCCCACAGGACACGACAGCGCTTCTGGACCATGTTCACATATGGCTTCCTTTTTGCATGATAGAGCTTTAGTTGGCATTGTGTGTTTACCGACAGTGGTTTATGGAAGTATTCCTGGGCCCATTTAGTAATGTCATTGACACAATCATGCCGATGAGTGATGCAGTGTCGTCTGAGGGTCCAAAGACCACGGGCATCCAATAAAGGTCTTCGCCCTTGTTCCTTACACACAGAGATTTCTCCAGTTTCTCTGAATCTTTTGATGATGTTATATACTGTATGATGAGATTTGCAATTTGACGTTGTGGAACATTGTTTTTAAAGTATTCTACAATCTTTTTATGCACTCTTTCACAGATTGGAGAGCCTCTGGCCATCTTTACTTCTGAGAGACTCTTCCTCTCTAAGACATTCATTTTATAGCCAATCATGTTACAGACCTGATATCAATTAACTTAATTAGTTGCTAGATGTTCTTCCAGGAGAATTTTTTCAAAATTTGCCTTTTTTTTTTTTTGCCATTTGTTGCTCCCATGCCAACTTTTTTGAGACCTGTAGCAGGCATCAAATTTGAAATGAGCTCATTTAGTGGATAAAAGTGTAAAATTTCTCAGTTTAAACATTTGTTATGTTATCTGTGTTCTATTGTGAATAAAATATTGGCTCATGTGATTTGAAAGTCTTTTAGTTTTCATTTTATTCAAATTTAAAAACGTCCCAACTTTTCCGGAATTCGGGTTGTATAATAATTTACACTCTATGATATTATTGCATCCTGTTAATGTACAAAAATACTAAGGTGCAAATAGTATCTGCCAATATATAGCATCTAATTACTATTTACTCTTATTGCAAAGAAAGAACTTTTACATGGTGTAACTAGAATCTATTGCTATTTTCACCTAGTGTAAAAAGGATATATTGCTATTTTCAGTTAGTGTAAATAGCATTTATCGCTAAGAAAATATGCTATTTTCACTTAGTGTAAATAGCATATTTCGCTATTTGCACTTGGTGCAAATAGCCGCTGCCAAAATAAAAATAGAAAACATGAAAAAAATAGTAATAAGTATGCCAGAATGAGCATCTGGGCTCAATAACAGAGTTGCAAATGTAGCTTAAATTTACATATTTTACTAATATATTTTCCATTGAATTGAAGAATTAAAGGATTTTCTTTATCATTAACTTAATTTTATCAGTTGTTATGTTACATGGGTTTAATGGTTGAGCGTGAAGTCTAAAATTGAGAAAAACTTCCCACCATGCTGTTGAAATGGTATACAGTGGGTACGGAAAGTATTCAGACCCCCTTAAATTTTTCACTCTTTGTTATATTGCAGCCATTTGCTAAAATCATTTAAGTTCATTTTTTTTTCCTCATTAATGTACACACAGCACCCAATATTGACAGAAAAACACAGAATTGTTGACATTTTTGCAGATTTATTAAAAAAGAAACACTGAAATATCACATGGTCCTAAGTATTCAGACCCTTTGCTGTGACACTCATATATTTAACTCAGGTGCTGTCCATTTCTTCTGATCATCCTTGAGATGGTTCTATACCTTCATTTGAGTCCAGCTGTGTTTGATTATACTGATTGGACTTGATTAGGAAAGCCACACACCTGTCTATATAAGACCTTACAGCTCACAGTGCATGTCAGAGCAAATGAGAATCATGAGGTCAAAGGAACTGCCTGAAGAGCTCAGAGACAGAATTGTGGCAAGGCACAGATCTGGCCAAGGTTACAAAAAATTTCTGCTGCACTTAAGGTTCCTAAGAGCACAGTGGCCTCCATAATCCTTAAATGGAAGACGTTTGGGACGACCAGAACCCTTCCTAGAGCTGGCCGTCCGGCCAAACTGAGCTATCGGGGGAGAAGAGCCTTGGTGAGAGAGGTAAAGAAGAACCCAAAGATCACTGTGGTTGAGCTCCAGAGATGCAGTCGGGAGATGGGAGAAAGTTGTAGAAAGTCAACCATCACTGCAGCCCTCCACCAGTCGGGGCTTTATGGCAGAGTGGCCCGACAGAAGCCTCTCCTCAGTGCAAGACACATGAAAGCCCGCATGGAGTTTGCTAAAAAAACACCTGAAGGACTCCAAGATGGTGAGAAATAAGATTCTCTGGTCTGATGAGACCAAGATAGAACTTTTTGGCCTTAATTCTAAGCGGTATGTGTGGAGAAAACCAGGCACTGCTCATCACCTGTCTAATACAGTCCCAACAGTGAAGCATGGTGGTGGCAGCATCATGCTGTGGGGGTGTTTTTCAGCTGCAGGGACAGGACGACTGGTTGCAATCGAGGGAAAGATGAATGCGGCCAAGTACAGGGATATCCTGGACGAAAACCTTCTCCAGAGTGCTCAGGACCTCAGCCTGGGCCGAAGGTTTACCTTCCAACAAGACAATGACCCTAAGCACACAGCTAAAATAACGAAGGAGTGGCTTCACAACAACTCCGTGACTGTTCTTGAATGGCCCAGCCAGAGCCCTGACTTAAACCCAATTGAGCATCTCTGGAGAGACCTAAAAATGGCAGTCCACCAACGTTTACCATCCAACCTGACAGAACTGGAGAGGATCTGCAAGGAGGAATGGCAGAGGATCCCCAAATCCAGGTGTGAAAAACTTGTTGCATCTTTCCCCAAAAGACTCATGGCTGTATTAGATCAAAAGGGTGCTTCTACTAAATACTGAGCAAAGGGTCTGAATACTTAGGACCATGTGATATTTCAGTTTTCCTTTTTTAATAAATCTGCAAAAATGTCAACAATTCTGTGTTTTTCTGTAAATATGGGGTGCTGTGTGTACATTAATGAGGAAAAAAAATAACTTAAATGATTTTAGCAAATGGCTGCAATATAACAAAGAGTGAAAAATTTAAGGGGGTCTGAATACTTTCCGTACCCACTGTATATAATGTTATTTCTTTGATGACCTAATTCTAAGAGATGTTACTTTTTATGTTGTGAAGGGAATTGAGAGAAATATCATGGGTTTATTGCAGTAACTTTTAAAATTAGTAATAATTTATAATAACAGTGCATTGAACAGATTTCTTCAAAATTGTGACATTTTTTAGATGATTTAATTGTAACATTTAATGGTCAAAATGGTCCCCACAACAAAAACATGACATCTGTGCTTTAAGAAAAGTTGTGAGACATCTGTACCATTTTCATGGAAATTGCCTTATAGTGAGGTGTAAGCAAATCTTTCCCAATCATAATGTAGCAAAAGCCTAATATAAGCAACACCATGTGTTATACAGTTGCATGATTTAAGTCATTGTCATCTTTGAACATCTCTCTCTCTCATTTCTCTTCTTTCTATATTTCTTTCTCTCTCTATCTTTCACATTTGATCTCTTTTTCTCTTCACATTTTGGCAGCGATTGAGGGCTTAATCAGTAAGACAAATTATGTTGTCTGGGGCTGCATCTCTTTAGCACTATTCAAAGAAAAAATCTTAACACCAGTCTGCTAAAGAAACACTATGCATGTTTTAAAAATGGCTCCTTAATTACCGAGCTGCTGCATATCTTCACAGATCTGCCCATCATCCAACACTCTCTGTCATGAACGCTTGGCTGAATGTTTCATCTCACTTGAAGCATCACGCAAAATATAAATTTCTCCTCTGATGCTTGGATAGTTTTTACAGCAGCTATATTAGCCGTATCTGTCATCCATATGACAGTGAAGTGCAATAGCAGAGCAAAGCAAATGATACAGTTTGTCTCATGCTCATCCCATGACAGAATGTGTTCCATGAAGGTGTTAATGAAACACTTTGCACTTTCCATCAAGTACTTTGCACTAACCTGCATGAAGAAAATTCTCAGCTTATTAAAGGAAACAAGTTTGTTTCCAGAAATCGGTTGTGTGCAGTTTCGACAAGTTGGTTATGTCATTTGAATAGGATGCGCTTTTTCGGCTGTCACATCCTCATTCATATGGCATAAGGATGACACATGTAGTACTAATACTTTTTTGTCCTAGCTTTACATGTTAAACTGTTTTCATAGGGGGTTAAAATTTGCCAGATTTCCAGATTTTGTTAGGTGCACAAAAGTTTCTCTCACATGTGCTATCGTGCTAAATGCTCAGACTAGCAGGTTCTGGTAAGTGCTTTATGCATGAGTAACACTATTGTTTAAGCTCCAAATGCACATAGAAACATAAAAGCATGTCTGAAGCTTCTGTCAAAAAAAAAAACTAATGCTGACAAAGTGATCCTGAGATTAGGAGGGCTATCAGTTTCACAGGCGCAGAAATTTGACTGTGCTCAACTGTATTTTGTCAATTTGTTTCTGCTGAGCACTTCTGAAGTGTGAAATAAATTAATTATAATTTTAAAAATCTCACTGGTCATATACAGTAGCATTTACTTTTTTCCAAAGTGTGTAGTAAATACATTGGTCTAATGATTTAAAGGGTTAGTTCACCCAAAAATGAAAATTCTGACATTATTTACTCACCCTCATGTTGTTACAGACCTTCCAGACGTAAGACCTTCGTTCATCTTCAGAACACAAATTAAGATATTTTTTATGAAATTCGAGAGCTGTCTGACTCCTCAAACAAAACAAAAATTATGAATTTATTCAACAATATCTGGTCAGTTCTCCTACACTGTTTACATTTAGCACTTCCGGGTTCTACGTCAGAATGCCGATAAATTATTGGCCGCATGCGTCGTGCTGCTCACGTGAACAGCGTCTGCCAATACTGAGCCGGTGTTCTGACGTAGAACCTGGAAGTGCTGAGCATAAAAGGAGAAGGACACAGAAGACAAGATATTGTTGAATAAATTAGCTATTTTTGTTTTGTTTTTGCGCACAAAAAGTATTCTCGTCGCTTCATAAAATTAAGGTTGAACCACTGCAGTCACGTGGACTATTTTAACAATGTCTGTACTACCTTTTTGGGCCTTGAAAGTGGTTGTTAAATTGCTATGGAGTCAGAGAGCTCTCAGACTTCATCAAAAATAATTTAATTTGTGTTCCAAAGATGAACGAAAGTCTTACAGGTGTGGAACGACTTGAAGGTGAGTAATTAATGACAGACTTTTTATTTTTGGGTGAACTAACCCTTTAAGTGCCTTACTACAGGACATACATAAGGAATAGTTCTCACAAAAATAAAATTTGTCATCATGTTGTTCTAAACCTGTATGATAATATATGATGGGTTTTACTCTAGCAATATCACATGAGCAAATATTGTGCTGAATTTCAGGATAGCATACCTGCATCTTCATTCCTACGACTGAAATACAGTCATGTTGATATTCAGAACAAAATCATAATTTGCAAGTGTGATATTGATTTTATACAACAGTTCTGTAAAAAAAAAAAAAAAAAGATATTATTTCAAGCTATTTGTATGAAAAACCACACAACTCTGCTTTCACTCCGCACTGCTCACATACTCTGGTTTGGAAAGCCAGGGATGCAGACAAGCAGAGTGATTCTAACAGTGAAAAGCAGGCACGTGCACACATAGACATGAAAGGGGGTTTGAGCACCTGTCCTTTTTCTTCCTCGAGAGAAAAGTGCTTGTTTCCTGTTTGCGCACAGTTCCCTGTCTAACAAATATATTTACTAAATCAAAAAAATACTACATATCAGTTCGGCTTTGTCGAGGTCAGATGCCCTTCCTCAGCGACACGTCATTCATTCCCGTACGCGCGCGCGCCCCGCCCCATTGAACCATGGTAAAGATATCTGTAGGGCTGTCAATACCGGAAGAGGAGCATTCCACGGACACGAATCCATGAACCGCATTATTACAGTTTTCTAAGGATGCACGATTTATCAAAACCATTTAAAAATCACAATACAGCATTGTATACATAAATAAAAGTTTAAACCCTCGCTATGAGTGTGCATGTTTTGATGTCCACATATCGTTGAAGAAATTACAGTGGCTGTAGCATTTATGTCATAAAGAAGTGGCCGAATATTATTTTTATTTAACTAATATTATATTTGTAATTATGCTGGTTGGCCAAAAACAAGGATTTGATCGTGCTGTGTAACAACAACAATTACCAGGCTTTTGGCGCCCTCTGCAGGCATTTGTTATAATATATCATGTACTTGCAACATTTCAGAGGAAAAAACTCTTGCCCCCGGTTTCAAAAACAAGGCTTACGCTAGTCCTAGACTAAAATGCATGTTTGAACTGTTTTAACTGAAAGAAACTTGCACTGACAGATCTTAAAATATGTCAGTACAATTGCTTTGTCTCAAGTTGCACACCAGTAAAAAAAAAAAAAAAATTTAAGACATGTTTATAAAAGTTACTTAAATGCCCTAATTGAACTAAGGCCTAATCCTGTCTGTGAAACCAGGCCCAGATGTGTTTAAATATTTAGGTTGTTTTGGTTAATTTAGATTAAGAAATCTACAGATGCAAACATACAGAGGGTAGTAGGCTTAAAACAAACCATCTAAATGTGTATTTTGGAAGTTTTCTTTCTGTTAGAGTAAAAGAAGACATGGAAGCAAAATTAGACCGAAATCTTAAAATTGTCCACTACATGAAATAAGTATTCCAATAACAGAATAAAGAATAAAAATTAATAAAGAATAATTCTTTTAATAAAGAATTAAAACAATTTACTAAACCTAAATGCTAAAGAAGACAATGGTCTCTGTGTGAACTGATTATTTTGTAGAAATCTGTGGACTATGAAACAATTGCGTGAGTGTGAGGGGAATTAAAATAAATTGGTAAGGAAGTCAGAGTTGTGTTAATATATTTTATGTTTTGTTTATTATTATTTTTAAATAAATAATTATGAGAAGTGCCCTTTTTTCCACTTGAGCCTCTGCCCCCAAAAATGTCTGTGCACGTCCCTGGTGAAAAGTCTAAGTGCTGTTGGACAATATCAGTCTTGGAACGCCACTTGGCCAATCAAATTCAAGGAGTGGAACTAACTGTTGTATAATGTGAAGTACCTTAGCAGTTTATCGAGCATGTCTGCCATGGCAGATGTTTTCTGTAATCTTTCATCTTGTCAAATGGCTGTTTTTCATTAACATTAGGACTCTTTACATTGGGAGCAGCCTGTGCTTTTGTGTGTTGTAGAGGCGAGCCTTCCAGAGGAGCTTGGAGATGACAGGGGCTTCCACTGCGAGTTTGTGCCGGATCTGTCTCCGGGACTTAAGGTCACCATCAGAGCAGTCTGGTAAGAGGCATCAGTCTCCACAACAATTAAGTATAATTACAATTATTTTTAAAAAAAAAACAAAATAAAACTAAATTATGTGTAACTAATTAAATACTTTATAAATAAATCATTTTTGAAATGTTATTTTTTAAATAATTTATTGTAAAGCTGAAACAGTAATTTAACTGGTGGGACAGTCAAATGTTTATTAAATTCTTTAATTATTGCTCTGAATTGTAATGTTACAGTAACTTTTCTGTCTTTCCCAGTATTATGCGGTTCCTGGTGTCTAAGAGGAGATTTAAGGAGAGCCTCAGGCCCTATGATGTGATGGATGTGATTGAGCAGTATTCAGCCGGCCATTTGGACATGCTGTCACGCATCAAAAACCTTCAGTCCAGGCAAGACTTCAGTCTGTTCAGAACAAAAGATCCACATCACAAAGTTTTCACCATTACGGTGACCCTCTAACAGTGGCTACGTTTACATGCACCCAAATAATCCATTTGTAATCGGATTGAAAAACGTTCATGTAAACACCTTAATCGATCCGACTGAGCTCGATCCGAATGAAATTTTGATCGGATTGGAAGGGGTGGTTTATTCCTTTTCTAATCCGATCCAACAGCAAACAATTACCATGTAAACGCTTGAATCCGACTACTTTCTCAATCGTATTCGGAAGTTTATGGGGCACGCGCAGTGCAATGCTGACACGCATTACGCAGTGCGCAAATTCACGTTCACGTCTTTTGTTGTAAAGATTTATGCCAACAGGCAGTGGCGTAGCTGTATCCCTTCGTCATAATATTGGAAATCTTTCCGTTTTAAAACAAGAAGGGGAGCCAATGGATATCACACAAGAAGCAACGTGCAAAAGTTGCGCAAGAGTTACGCTGGTGAAAAAGTCTCAACCTCGGTCAGTATTCACTACAGAAATTGAAAGTAATAAGTGACGGAGCTGTCTGACGCTGCATTAACGGAGCATATTCTCCCAATTTCAACATAATATGCGGTATATAACTATTCCATTATTTATCTTGTGGCCGTAGATATAGGATAATAGTATTTCGTGTTAAACAGGTTGTTGTTTTTTTTAAGTTGGTGCTTAATTTTCATTGATGACTGCGGTGTTAGGAAATATTATAGCCTACACTCTTAATAATTTTAATTATAGGCCTATAATTAATCGTATAATAGACCTAAAAAAATTTTTTTAAAAAACATTTTCAAAGATAGCAGCCTAATCTTTTATTATCCTTATTAATTTAATAATAAAAGAAGCCGAACAGTTATAATAATAGACTAGAAGAATGTAACAGGCCTACATTAATTGGAAATACCAAATCCTCTTAATATTGCCAAGATTTGATGCTTTTGACAATATCTCTGGCTATCGATACATGATCATCGTCTGTTGACGCGACCCGGGTTACCGCAAGTGTGATTGATATGATATCACGCAGAGCGCGTGCGCAAAAGTTTTAATCGGAATGTATATAAAGCACATATAAACGGATATTTGAATCAGATTACAATGTTTAGAGTACATGTAAACAGATCTGCAATCGGATTTAATTCATTCAGATTGACGAAATTTGGTGCATGTAAACGTAGCCAATGACAGGATCCACCTGATTCAGTTGTCAATCAGTATTTGTTAGGAGCTGTAGCTGGATTGTTGGCCGCACCCTCTGGTGGTCACTGTTTGGTATTGCAGAAAGATAAAGCTGTAGAAAGGCAGGATGAGATACTAGGGATAGTTCACCTAAAAATGAAAAGTTTCTTTATTCTGTTGAACACAAAATAAGATATTTTAAAGAATGTTTGTATCCAGACAGTTGATGGCACCCACTGACTTCCATAGTATTTTTTTTCCCCTACTATGGACTCAATGGGTGCCATCAACTGTCTGCATACCAACATTCTTTAAAATATCTTCTTTTGTGTTCAACAGAAGAAAGAAAGTCATACAGGTTTGGAACAACTTGAGGGTGGGTAAGTAATGACAAAATTTTCATTATTGGGTGAACTATCCCTTTAACACTGCTTGATCAAAATCACATTCACGGTGGTTGATTTCTGTGTCACATTTAAAATTATTTGAATTCAGATTCACTCCTTTTCTCTCAAATAAGCCTCATATATGTTGTGAAATAGCATCCACACATATACCACTATTTTCCAACAGCAAAAACCATTTCTGTCATACATGTTAACATGAAACACTGTTCCTAGAAGTGGGTGAGAACAGACATGTATGGAATATATTCTTTCTTATTTGTCGACGGTCCTCGCTGGGGTATATGGAATGGTTTCCATGTGTTGCTTGATGATGCTTGGTATCCATGTTCTCTCTGTGTACTTTGCCAGGATAGATTTGATTGTGGGTCCCCCTCCCCCCTCGACCCCTCGTCACAAGAAGTACGTAATCAATTCACCAATGGCCTTCCCATGCTGAATGGGTTTATTATTGGACAGCATTGTAGTATAAAACTACAATTGTATCATGACAATTAAATTACTGAAGTCAAAGAGAAACGTGAGGGGAAACTTGTCTCTTAACTGCTAGCATTGTTGATTGGATATTCTATGTTCACCTTGAGAATGAATTATGTTTTGGATGGTATAATTATCTATAATTACTTGACTGCTTCAGAATTAAGCTTATCAAAAGTTCATTTATGAAATTATATATTAAAAAATAATTTTCTTTATGCTGTGCAATAATGCTACACACTATAGTGTGACCATGCAGCCTGCTTATTGGGGGACTGATGCAATTGTGCATGCTGTTCCAGGGTTTAAAAAAAGAGAGAATAACTACAATGTACAGTGTTTAAAACACAAAGCATCATAAGGCATGGAACCAGGTGACATTGTGAATTAATTTTCATTTATTTCCCCACATTTTTTATTATACAAACTCCTTGCCATTGGTATGTTTGCCAATCAGTGTTGGGGAAGCTTTCTGGGGGGGATTTCTGATGATATTATTTATAATTTAGTCTGAGATATATTTTATTAGGTTTTTAAATAAATCAATAATATCTATTAAGGTGAAAGTACTAAATTTGAAGAGATACAGTTATAAAATGCACCCTTAATCTAACAATAATTAACAGCAGCTTTTAACAAAATATTTCATTATAAAGAAGTGCACTGAATATGCAGCACAGGGACTCTGGGACTCACAGAGACTGAAGCTGTTTTATTAGTCTTTTACATGAACCCCTCAACCGATTTACTAGAGTGATTCTGACCAGTGTTATTTTAGTATTATTTATATACTATTGTAGTTTTTATTAATATTTTGAAATAGCTTTTACTTTTATTAAGTTTTAATTTTAGATTAATTTGTAGTCGTTATGTGCTTGTTTTTATATTTATATATATATATATATATATATATACTAAGGGGCTGTTAAATGCTCGAATCTGATTGGTTGACCAACGTTCTAAGGGAAACACATGGCTAATGTAGTTCTAGTAGGTCTTGACTGCATTCCTGTTCCATATCACTTCGCCAAATGTTTTCAGTTATTTCAATAGGTCCTACAGCCTACAACCACAAAAGAAACAAAACCCACAACGACACAGACAAAGCAAATAAATATAGTAAACAATAGGATGAAAACAACAAATTATTGTCATGGTTTTTGCCACAAAATACGTTTTATTGTGTCCAGAAAGTTCTCGCGCGCTCTCTCTTTCAAACGTACGCATGTACTGTATCGTACAGACACACAGGCACACAGAAACGTTTGGTCAGTGCTGCTCTGACGAATTAATCAGAGTAAAATAGTTTAGCAACTTAAGATACATGACTCACCAGCGAGGTAATAACTGTGCAGTTCTTGAGAAAACATATAGTTTCTCTATTAGTAGACACTGTTGCCGTTAGAGACGCAGATTCAGGTAGGCTAATTCACATATGCTGCTTATTCTCTCTCTCTCTCTAACGGTTTTGGTCTGCTATCAAGGCTCAAGCCTTCATTATTCTGAAATGAAGTTTTTTTGGAATTAGCAACGGAGGCTTGGAATGAGATGTGTAATAAATTAATCCCACACACAAGAGTGTTTTAAGGACAAAAACCTGACAAATGTCTTGAAATACAACATCGGAACAGTGTCTTGAGGTGTGGTAACCATAGTATAAGTGGAATAAATGACAACAGGCCGTTGAATTCTTAGAAAATAATGCACACCCGAGGTGGTAATGCGGCCACGACGCGAATTATTTCTTACACATACACACATATAGTTTTATTTTTATTCCATTTTTAGTTTTTGTTAACAATAACAATACTGATTCTGACCAATACTAGATAAGACAGAGGGCTGTTAAGGGCAAAACCAATTCACTAGAATGATTTAATAAAAAGAATCACTTGATAGATAGAGCCTTTTAATAAAAACTGGTTCACTAAATTCTGATTCACTACAATGAATCAGACTTTCCACACTGAAAATTGTAGTTAAGTTAGCTGTTTCCTTATTTTTAAATCAGTTACTCCCCAACACTGCTGTCAATTACTTTGCAGAGAAAGAGTTTTCACTGCAGTAATATGAGCGTTCATCTCAGCGCAATGCTGCAGCACATCTTTGTTTGAAAGAGCCATCTTTTTGAAGTCCCTGATGAATGCGTGCTGATCAACAACATTGCAGTATGGCATGCAGCATGCAGTATCACATATTTACTTTCAGCAAATCAAGCTTCAAATAATTTTTTTCCCCCTATGATTTAAACCCTGCTGTCCTATGTTTGCATTCGCATGCTCAAGTTCTCCACCATAAAGCTAAATTCTGTTAACTTGACAAGGTACAGTGCACAGTTAACCACTGAATCTCAGTGTGAATGAGGGTGTATTGACTATGTGTCGAAGTGATGGTCTATTGGATCACTAGAGTGGATCAGATTGTGGGAAAAGGAGCCGGGACAGGAGAAAAGGACAAACCCAAAAGCGACACAGACATGGTTGAGGACCAGAGCATGATGGGACGTCTGAACAAGATGGAGAAACAGGTGAACCACATTGTGTCAAGTTCATTTGATGTGTTTGTATAGCACCATATATGTCAGTGCTGAAGAGTCTGGTTGTCTCTCCTTGTCCAGGTGGGGGCAATGGACCTCAAACTCAACTTTTTGGTCAGCGTGTACACAACACATATGGGCATCCCACGATCTGAGACCGAAGCCCTCCTGGGCTTTAAAATCCCTTATCCTGCTCCTCCTTATCGCAGCCCTGACGATAAGAGCGAGAAGGCACAGAACGAGGACGATGATAAAAACAAGAGCACATCCCCCGTCCATCCTGGTCCCAACGGGACTGCCACCGACAGCCAGTGTCGGCCCTCTACCTCATGGCATCAGCAGGAAGAACATCCCCTCAGTGTGCCTCTCTGGAACAACAGCCGAGGAGTGTCACCGATAGGCACCGACGACCCCTCATTGTACCGCCTCCCACCTCCGCCGTTCCACGAGAGCGGTGACAGCAGCCGCTCGCGTAGGTCCAGGAGACCCATCCAGCAGCAGGCAGCTGTCGAGAGTGACACGTCTCTGTCCATTCCCTCAGTGGACCATGAGGAACTAGACCGCTCTTTTAGTGGCTTTAGCATTTCTCAGGCCAGAGAAGAGGATTACGTGCCTCAGGTGGGTCTGGGGCTTTTTGGTGGAGGAGGCGGGACGCTGTGCAACCGTCTCAGGCCTTATCTGGCCGAGGGGGAGTCAGATACGGACTCCGACCTGTATACGCCCGGTGCACCATCACCTCTCTCTTTTACAGGAGAGGGGCCTTTCGGTGACAGGATGTGGCCCGGTCTGAAGTAGTTTTGAGTTATGTTATGAGGACTAGTATACTAGATGTAGCTGATGGACATCTAAAACTGTCGGAAGTTCAAACTCGAAAAAAACACAAAAATGTGGGAGTGATTACCGACTGCACTGATGCAACAGCAGCGAGAACGAAACATGAACATTGCTGTTTAAAAAAGACCCCAAACATGGAGGCTGAGATTGTGTGTATTAAATTACTGGCATGGATCTTATTCAAATCAAACAAGCCACCTCTTTTTTATTGTTTTCTCTACTCACCACAGCTAATGCAGTATCAAATGCACTTTACCTTACAACTGTTATTTTGATTCACAAGATACTTATTTATTTATTTACATTGTCTTTTCTGAAATGCGTTATGAGACTGTTATGCGAAACGAGTAGTTAATCAGGGCATGTGTTCGTAGTAAGCATTTAATGAACATATTTAAATTGAAAGGTTTCAGTGGAGAAAATAATTTCAGCCAAAGAAAAAGAAGACAGAAAGCTGAGCATGCCTTACAGGTACTTTTTACCCTCTTACATTTCTTATCTGAAGGGTGGAAAATTAATTAATTTTTTATAGCTACTTTTAAAGTCAAAGCACTTACAAAGAGAGACGTACTTTTAGAGGAATAATAATAATAATAATAATATTTCCAGAAACCCTGGTAATGGTCAAAGGAGAAATATCCATGCTATTGCTATTTTAATTTTCTAGAATTGGATTAGTTCCACTATGATATCATATTTTATGCTGTAGTGAAGAAGGCACTGAATAATAATCAGACCTAAAATACACTAACTGCATGGCATGTTTATGGAATATAGCTTGCTGACAACCTAATAGGATGACAATTGAGATTAGAAAGAAATAGCAATGAAAGAATGTCTCCTTAACTGTAGTCAGGGATAAAGGAATTGAAAATGTATAAAATGTATTTATTTGTTTTATTTTTACATGTCAATTTTACTTTGTTTGTACAAGGTGTCCTGTAGGTGCAACAGACCATGTACATCTGCAAATGTATCACTCTTCCTAGTAAAACGGAAGATGATTAATCTATCTAAATTTGGTTTACATAAGAAAACAGAGATTACCATGTTAAAAGACATAAACATTTTTTAAAAAAAAAAGCTGTATTTCAAAGCGCTGTTCAAACAATACAGTATTAGGTTGCATCCTGTAAGGAAATAAAGTTGGTCTTATCTCAGTCTGCTTGCTTGTCTGTTTTATGAGATTTTGCATGGCCTTGTGCAATCATTTCTTTATCATACATGCAGAGGCCTTGAATTTTTTTGTGTATTGAATTATGTTGACTATCCAAGATCCATATGAATTTAGTAGATCCAGTCCAAGCTGTCTGTGGCCCAGCAGTAAGACAGCAGTCCCACCACTGTCGCTAGACTCACTGCTAACACTGACCGCAGCAGGACAACACACTAAAGAGAGATCAAGACAGAGTGCAGTATAAAATGATAGATTAGATTATTGATTTTATTAGTAATTACTTAACTTGGGGCTGATTCAAGTGCAGTATACAGTAACTTGCATTGTACATGAATAATGACAGTATCAGAACTGACATTGCTATCTATATATGATAAATGTTTACACAACTTATACATGATTTATGTATATCATGAGCATGTTGTTATTTTTTTAATTCTAGCAAACTTATATTTACCTTATTTCTTTTGGGGTGTTCCTTCAGCTGCTTGTCTGCCTTTTGTAAGCCCTTTGGTAAAAATTTTTGCCTTGCATATAAACGTCTCTTGTGTGGTTCATCAGAATCACTTTGGTCCTGAAACACATGGCGAGCAGATGGTGTTAGAATATTATTATTATTTTGTTGTACAGTATGCTTGATGATCTTATGTTCTCACCTCAGTCTTCTGGAGAGTGTCATCTTCTGAGTTTGATTCCTGTTCACTGCTGCAAGGCAATACAAAATGCAAATTTACCAATCTGAAATCTGAATGAAGTTTTAAGATAAATAAAAATCCATCTTACCTATCGTTATCTTCCTCATTTTGAGAAGATTGTTGATTCAACCTAAACATAACTCTGTGGGTCCTGTCTGCTACTGTTGAGAGAGAAATTTACACTTTATTTATTTATTCATTTATCATTTATATAAATAGTAATTTATTTTTGTGATGGCTTCAGCATCAATACTTCAGTCTTCAGTGTCACATGATCCTCAGAAATTATTCTAATATGCTGATTTGATGCTCAAGAAACATATTATTATCAATGTTGAAAACCATAAATGTTTTTATTTTATTGGTTTATTTGATAGGGACCATGCATATTCATGAATATTGTTGTATAAAATACACCATGTAAATAGTAAAATTTACACTAATTACACTAATTCTACACCATTAGTAAAATGGTGTAAAATTAGTAAAAATAACTACTTTTCATCTGCAGTCCCTAGGCAGGTAACATAAGACTAACATAAAGACAGCCAACAATCATACAACATTCATTCACTATAAATGAAAAGATACACATAATAGTGACATATACATTAACAAAATAAACAACAAAACGAAAAATACATAATGGCAAAGACATTGTTCATCCACCTCTATACTGCATTCAATTTAACAGTGAAAGTGTATGGGTGATAAATGTGTGACAGTTAAAAGTGAATACATGTCTGCTTTTCTAGAAGCCACTGTTTTAAGTGAGTTTTAAAGGACATTCTCTTATTGGAAGGGGCAAGCTATTCCAGAGTTTACAGCCTATTATTGACAATATGTTTTGTCCAAAAGTAGTGCACCTAAATGGTATCACACAGTTCCCTTTTACAGAGGCTCGTGTACTACCCCCGCTGTCAAGTCTTTGGAAGAAGCCATGCAGCATACTTTTTTTTTTTTTATCAAAAATGTTTATGGCTTTCTTAAATAGAGATTCAATGCTTTTAAGAGTAGTTATGCCAGTTAATGACCAGTTTATAAAACAATACTCAATATGTGAAAACAACTTGGCAGTTAATATATTAACTTCTTAATATTTTTGTGGAAACTGTGATACTTTTTTTTCATTCTTTGATGAATAGAAAGTTTAAAAGCATTTATTTGAAATATAAATCTTTTTTAATATTATAAATATATTTACTGTCACTTTTGATTAATTGAATGCCTTGCTGAATAAAAGTATTAATTTTTAAATTTAAATCTTACTGACCCCTTTTTTTTTTTTCCGATAAAACATGCATTTGAGCACTTACCCTCATTTTGCTCCTCTTTAACAAACTCCTCATAGTATCTGTCAGTTCTTGCTTGTTCCTGCTTCATGTCCCTCTCAATTTCATTTTTCAGCTTCTCCAAGAAATCTTCCTCATCATCACAAATCTCCTTACTTGAGTTAATTTTATAGAACTCTTCTACATTAATGTCATGGTCATATTCATCAAGATTAATTTCCTCATCCATCAGAAGGGCGCTAATATTTTCAATGTATGAAACTTCTGAGGGTTCAGGGCTGTCTTCCTTGTTGCTTTGTTCTTTTTTAGCTGAACAGGACTCACTGATGCAACCTTTTGTGCTCAATTCCTCTTCACTGCTGCGTGGCAAATCATTCAAATCAAATTTATAAGCTTGTTTGGTACACTAAAATCTAAGATATATGTTACGCAAAAAACACTTTACTTTTGAAGTAACTTTGAAATCTGCTTTACCTGTTACTATCCACCTCATAAAGAGAGGATTCTAGATCCAAACAAAACGTCACTTTGTGGATTCTACCTGTTGTAGTTGTTGGGAAAGAATTTATCAAGTAGTAAGTCAAAATTCCTAATAAAAATGTGATTCATGTTATTGTTTAGGGCGTTAAGATGGTTCACAAAATTAGCATTTACCTTTGTTTTCCTCGCCTTCGGCAGGCTGGTAGAATCTGTTAAATGCTTCAATTCTGGCTTTTTCTTTCTCCCAGTCCCTCTCGGTCTCCTCCCCATCATTCTCCAACTCTTCCTGAAAATCATCCTCTTCATCACAGATCACCTCTTCTCCATTAATATCCCAGTCATATTCGTCAAGCTTCAGGTTGTGATCATCCATCAAGGTCCAAAACGTCCCAGGTAACAAAGTGTTGATATTTTCACCACTATCTGATACTTCTGAGTGTTCACTGTTATGTTCTTTGTTGTTCTTGTCTGGTTTGACTGAAATGGCCTCTAATGGATGTGACTCACTCACACTTCTGTTTTCAGATGAGTTTGTCTCAGAAGAACCTTCTATTCCTGCTTCAGGAGATGCCGGAACGCTTGAAAAATCTTCTACATCACATTTCTCTTTCTGACTATCTGTGACCACCACATCCACTACACCATGTTCAATGCTGTTCCAATCTGTAGCAAAGTCTTTCATGAATTTGTGCTCTTGTTTCATGAGAGCTGTGTTTTTTTCCTCTGAGATTATATGGAAAGTGAAATCAGGAGTTTCTTCTTGGGTCTTGCAGTTGTCATCATCACTGCTGATATCGCTATCATAGTCAGGGTGCTCATTCATGTAAGATTCACTGGAACTGAATTGGAAATTCGCAGGTATTCCAAAATCAGAACTGTTATATTCATCATCTCTAATACTGTCCTGCTTTGTCTGGAACAATATGTCATCATCAGTTTTCTCCACATCTAGATCCTCATTCTTGACATAAGTAAGCATGTCTGCAGGATCCATACATTCATCTTTCCTTTGAACATCATCATCCCTTGAAGTTACAACTTTGTAACTCAATGGAGGTTCTTCTAGGTTCTTCGTCTCATAGGAACAACCGAGATCTACAACCTGCACCTCATCTAGCTTGGTGTCCATGTGGTTGGGTTGTCCACCCTCATGACCTTCACTGCTGTCCCCACTATCACTTTGAGACAAATCAGAGGGGTACTCTGCTAAACCTTCCTCTTCTCTTTCATGATTTTCATGATCTTCTTCTGTAAACTCTTTCATCTCATCCGCAGACTGGACCTTCATTGATGCTACTGGCAAATCTTGCAATGTTGACTTTATGGCACTAAAACAATCAAGCGTATTATCATCTGGTGCATGCTGAAGGACATGTTCCTCAGTGCTGCCAAGCTCCATTCTATCCTCTTTGGATGTTGAGCTCTCATTTTCAGGTGTATCCACCATCTGGTAGGACAGTAGATGTGATGTTGTCTCTGTGCTCATTGTTTCCAGGTCATAGTGAGTTACTTTTGGAAGAACCGTTTTTTCTAGCACACTGACATCTTCAGCTTGTTCCTTGTTCATTTGATGTATCTCAACTTCATTCTCTCTGCATTCCTCATCACGCAAGCTTAATTGCTGGTTTTGGGTTTGTGTCTTATTTTCACCTGTATCGTCATCATCCCATGAACCACAGAGCATATATCCTGCCTTAATGCTTTGTTTATCAAACGAGAAGTTCCTG
The DNA here is from genome assembly GCA_037101425.1 of Elopichthys bambusa. Lineage (NCBI taxonomy): Eukaryota > Metazoa > Chordata > Actinopteri > Cypriniformes > Xenocyprididae > Elopichthys > Elopichthys bambusa. The sequence goes on from CM074446.1 coordinate 14,711,913, forward strand.
TTGTTTTCAGAACAGCTCTTAGTTTCCTCTTCCCTATTTGTCCACTCTAAATCTATGTCAGACTCAGATCCACTGGATTCTTTGTGACTGTTGTCGTCCTCATTTTGAGGTACGTTAACACTGTGTGCTGTTGCACTGTCTTCATCAAAGTGTAGATCCTCAAAGTTTGTCTCTGTTTTTATTTTAAAAAAGACAACACAATGCAAGGTGTAATTCAAAATATGGTTAAAACATCTATGAAAAATCAAAACAGAAAATTCCTTTATATTAACAAAGTACACTGGGCTTTTCTTATACTGACTTAAGGTAAAAAGTCAAAATATTTATGGAATAAAATGGTTTAGTGGTGAAATGCACAGTATGCACAGTTGGCTACATTTTTTTTTTTGCTTCATTACACAAAAGGTCTTACACAAAAATCTTACCTGGGAATGCATCCTTCAGAAAATCCGTAATGTTTTGCTCCATCTTCTTAACAGAAGGTGTTAATCATAATAATTTCACCTAGTACAGACAAAATCAGATGCAGACATGACAGACACTCTGAATGTTCCACCACTTGACAAAATGAGCGTGTATGATGCATGCCACATCATGTCATAGCTGCTTCCTGTTTAAATAGGGCCATAACAACAAGTACATGACTAGAAACATCACAGAATCGAACAGGTACTGAACAAAAACTGCTAAATTAGCATGAAATGTAAATTAAAATTGTTAAATACAAGAATCAAAAGTTAACCAAGTTGTGTGAACCTACTTGATTTATTACATCTTATTTCTGTGGTGTGTGCGCGCACTACTGCTGCATGAGCGCAGCCTTGTTTGACATTTTCTAGGTTGCGGTTTGAGTAGCTCAACCACACCATATCTTCTCTAAATTGATGCATCCTTCTCATAAGTAACACAGTATATTTATGCAAACGCTTCCATGCAGGCACCTCAGACAATGTAAAATGTGTTTTTAAGATGAAAAAGTTGATCGATTTCCATTATGAGAGGTTCCTTTTTTAGTGAGCCACTGAAGTACTGCAAGTTTGTGTAGTCGGTTTTATAGCGTGAATTATTTATTGACATTACAGAGTGAAATAACACAAGAGCATGGCTTTTACTCCTCTAGATCAAAACAATGTAAGGGACTGACAAAATATGAGCTGAATTAAATGAGAAAAGGAGTCAGAATTGGAGTTTTGTGGATTTAATCTATTAGATTTTCTTACAGTTTCAAGTATTACAATGAGACTGGCAATATGAGGACATTGTGTTTATTATTTAATCATCTCCACCATTAATAACATCAAATATAGGACATATAAGCAAAATAACAAAGCATCATAAATCAAATAAATTCTTGAATCATTTTAAATAATTTGTAAAATAATTAATTGGGTAAAGATGCCAAAATGGCTTAAATAGTGTAGTAAACTCACAACTCTTTTTTTTTTTTCTGCCATAATGTACAATATAATAACTTGGCAAGTGCTTTTATTTTCCGTGACTCTTATCCATTCACATTTTTTTCTCTGCAGCATCAGTTAAAGGGATAGTTCACCCATTATCCCACGATTTACCTTCAAGCCATCATAGGTATATATGACTATCTTCTTTCAGATGAACACAATCAGAGTTATATTAAAATATATCCTGGCTCTTCCAAGCTTGATAATGGTAGTGAATGGGGCGTTGTATTTTAAAGCCCATCCATCCATCATAAAAGTAATCCACAAGGCTCAAGGGAGTTAATAAAGGCCTTTTGAAGCAAAGTGATGCATTTTTGTAAGAAAAATATCCATATTTACAACTTTATAATTTAAGACTTGCATGGCAACATTGTATGTATCAACACACTGCATAGTATCAGATGTTGATACTGGAGCACAGTACAAATACCAGTAAATTATCACAGTATCAGGCTGATAATGATATGGTATTAGTATCAGTACTTTGTTGGGCATGTGCAGATATTCATCATTTTACAGTTCGTGGCGCAGGAGGTAGCGATGGTTTGCTTTTAAATCCACTTCTACGGGATAGTGGTCACTGATTTCCAAAGCCTAAATGCAAAAAAGAAACAAAGAAAATGTAAACATTGTTTATGAATTATCAACTTTGTTTTGCACTACTGTTTACCTCTTCCTCAGATAGATTAAATTCTTCTTTGAAGTTAAATGGTTGAGCAGATTCTGGAACTATCCCTGAAATTAGTTCTTTGCCATGAATAATTATCCTAAAGGGGATTTTCAGAAAGATTGGACTGTTAGACTAACAAAAATACAATAGCATGTCTTTTTGAAACTGGTAACTGTAGTTTAGACTGAGGATGCTACAGAGTGCTGCAGGAATGAGTCCTAAAACTTGTAAATGCTGCATTTTTGAACTTGTTTCCGCTGTTCTGAAGTCAGTGGGGGTTTTTTAAAGTGGGGTTTTGGTTAAATGACTGAAATAAGGTCTGTGGTTAACACAAGCTCATGATATTTTCACGTTATTCTATGACATAAAACACATCAGTAATACCCCACTCATGTCTTAAAAAAGGCATTTGCTAACAAGTGGCAAAATGAGAGTACAGAAGTTTTTGTCGACAGTAAACATTATCACAGTGAACGGGAAGACTCATCACCTCACTAACCACTCAAACTTGTTGATTTTAAATAAAGACTGAAAGAGTTGTCAGAAGCTGTGGCATAATTCATTTATAGCCTACATTTAGCTTTTTGTTTTTGGCGATTTTAGGCTTTAAAATTCATAAAAGTTGTGTTCTTTTGTGGGGATTATCTTGATGATTAAAACGTTTAAGAATCATAAACATTTGTTAGTCATTTTCTTGAATAATCTAAAAGTCAATGAAAAAATCCTTTTGGCTTTTGTCGGAAACCAGTATGATGCTAACTTCCGGGCTGGCCTACAAAATTATGTAATTCCTGCAGCGCTCTATTGTCCCTATTGTTATTGTGTAGGTTTGCTAAGAAAGTAAGACCTGTCATAAGCGCAGCGTGTTTTTTCACGCACTGTAGTATCTTGTTCATCTCTGATCAACCAGTGGAACTTTGGGTCACTCCTGAGACGCACGTTTTTCAGCCCTTTATTGGTAACATAGCTGCAGGCTGCATTCAAGTCCCCCAGGAACATCACATTCTAGATAAGAAAAGTAAAAAGTTTTTTTATACAATCTCCTTCTGTCTATTGTTCTATTATAATATATATCTAATATATTATATATTTTATGAGTTTGCTGTACCTCAGTTTTCCATTTCTTCCTTACTGTTTGGAAGATCTCATAAAGTGCCTCCATTTCTTTCATTGCATTCTTAGGACAGGTGTGCTGACCAATGAGGACAAAGTTCTTCACCACTGTAAGATGATACGGCCAGTCAGATTCAATGTAAATGTATCTGAGATAATCATTGTGCAGTAATGTGCTATTTTATTTCCAGGTACTAAAAATACTCTGTGGAACGTTTATGTGACGTACAGGTTGTGGGAGAACGGATCCATATGATGAACGGCTCTCTGGAGAACACAGTTTCATTGAACTCTGGGTGCTGGTATTGCTCTTGCACCTGTAGCATGTCTTTTCTATAAACACAGCATGTGCTGGATGAGTTCATCATCGCAATATTCAGGTATGTTCATTACAGATACTTCGCTTGTGTTAAAGGGTTAGTTCACCCAAAAATGAAAATAATGTAATTTATTACTCACCCTCATGTCGTTCCACACCTGTAAGACCTTCGTTCATCTTCGGAACACAAATTTAGATATCGTTGATGAAATCCCATGGCTAAGTGAGGACTCTATTGAGAGCAAAGCCATTCAAACTCTCAAGGTCCATAAAGGTACTAAAAACATATTTGATCTTAATTATTATTTGATTATCTTAATATTATAAAGCGACAAGAATGCTATTTGTGTGCCAAAAAAAAATAAAAATAACGACTTTTCAACAATATCTATATGGGCCGATTTCAAAACACTGCTTCAGAGCTTTATGAATCTTTTGTTTCGAATCACTGATTCGGATCTCCTATTAAATGGTTAAACTGCTGAAATCACGTGACTGTGGCGCTCCGATTCTCTGATTCGATTCATAAAGCCCGGAAGCAGTGTTTTGAAATCGGCCCATGTAGATATTGCTGGAAAGTCTTTATTTTGTTTTTTTTGGCGCACAAAAAGTATTCTTGTCGCTTTATAATATTAAGATAGAACCACTGAACTCACATGAACTGTTTCAAATATGTTTTTAGTACTTTTATGGACCTTGAGAGTTTGAATGGCTTTGCTCTCAATAGAGGCCTCACTGAGCCATCGGATTTCATCAACAATATCTTAATTTGTGTTCGGAAGATGAACGAAGGTCTTACGGGTGTAGAACGACATGAGGGTGAGTAATTAATGACATTATTGTCATTTTTGGGTGAACTAACCCATTAACATTTGTGCACATAACACACATTTTAATAGTTCCATTACCTGTAAATGTACACATATTGCTCTTTATATGTTTTCTTCCCCATTCTTTTACTCTCTAGATGGGTGTAAATGTGAGATGTGTCAAACCTGGAGGAAGGGAAATGAAAACATTGTGATATTCTATTTTAATTAGTCGCATACATCAGTAACACAATGAATATACCTGTTCAGGTTCATCAACAGTGCAGATATGGCTTTGCCTCTAGAATCTCGAACCTCCTGAATCAAGCTCAGGTCACAGCGAGAAATTATCTAGAAATGACCATAAGTAAACAGCTTTTTATAAATTCAAGCATTTAAGATGTTTTTAGATAGAGACATACATTTAATCTTAAAAATGTGTACCTTTATCAAAATCTCCATAACTCTCTTATTGTTGGCCTTTGCTTCCCCATAGCTCTGAATGTTGAAGGCACAGATCTTCAGTGATATTACAGAAGTCCAAAAAAATAATCCAACAAAACATACCAGAAGAAGCGACCTCATTTATCAGAACTTCTAGAAATACATAAAGTTACATTAGTCAAATAAACACTTCCAATTTTTGTCACATTGGATACTGAAGTAGTATATTGCATGTAAGATATCATTTAATAAACCTCAATAACATGAATAAACCCATGTTCTTGTTGTCTTTAGCCAGCTTATGCTAAAACACCTCAGGCCTACAGCAGTGTCATACTGTGGTATTGCACTTCCAGTTTTATGTCACGTTAAGCTGCAATTTAACCATCAAAAAGTTCCTCTGTAATTTTAAATCTACAAACCAAAAGCATTTCTGTGAAATAATATAAAATGACTCACCCTGTATGACAGCTGTCAAGCTATTAAGACTGTTATAGTGTTGGAATGAATGTTTTAATGGACACTGGTTATCTTTACACAGGAAACCATGGTGAAAAGCAGTGTTGGGCAAGGGGAGGGGCAGCGTGTGAATGTGTTCAAATGAGCTGTGTCAGAGCTCCATTAATGTGTAGGTCAGTCTGGAACGCTAAAGAGTGTGACCTGTCATGACAATGTGTTTTTTCAGCCATTCACCAGGACAGTATTGTCCTTTTATTCTCAGTGAAGTGCTAACTGAAAGAAATGTACATCCCTATCTGGAAATAATCTATTAAAATCTTTCAGTAAAATAGAGGTACAGCTCAGAATACAAATAGCATGTTGTTTAATAGATGTCACAAAAAAATGCAATTCTCAGTCATACATAGTGAACATTTGAATGTACAGTTTTTGAATTGTAATAATCAGAGTAAAAAATGGTACAATCTATATATGGGATACAGATTTAGGCATTATATCTCATTATAACACTTTTGTTTTGTAACATGACGCCAGTATTTACAACCATAAAAATTGTAAACAAAATAATAGAGACATTATACATGACTAAGTACTTGTACAAAATTAATTAGAAGTGTGGAATAAAAAAATAAATATAAATATGCTTGTCACACAGGTCTAAAGCAGACTCCATGTTGGCCTGAAGCCATCTGAATGAGGTAGTCCTCCATTCGCTGTTCCAGAACAGAGTAAAACTGGCGGAGCTGCTCTCTCGCAGGTGGATGATACAACCACAGGGCTGCCACCACCACCACCATCATGAGCAGTAAGAAAAGACATATACAGAGCCAGGACCCACAACATCCACTCTGTTCAGGAAGATAGAGGAGGAAAATTATTTATGGCATAAATATACAAAGTTATAAGAAAACTACTCGAACAAAAGACTTATAGTCACGCATGGATGATATGATATAGAGTCTCACCCTGCTGTGTTGCTGGCGCGTCGTCACTGCGTTCAGTTCCTCTCTACATTGGGTCAGTCGGGACTGATAGCCGTAACACTCCTGCTCCAGGGCCTCAAGATCCGCCTGTAGCTCCATGTACTGCAATAGCAACCAGGCAACCAGGACAGCACTGTTAAACTATGTCTTATGGTAATTTATAGAAAAAAATGTTTCTGAAAGAAAGCAAATGCTTTGGTTACACTTTATTTTAAGGTGATGTAGTTACATTGTACTTACTTAAATAAGTAATATTAATTAACTACACATACTTACTATAGAGTTACATTATGGGGTTAGGGATAGGTTTAGGGCTAGTTACTTGTAATTATGCATAATTTACTGTTATTTCTATAGAAAGTTCATGCAGTAACGTGTAACTACATCACCATCACCAAATAAAGTGTTACCAATGCTTTTTACAACAGCATAAATGTTTCGTTGGTTTAAACTTGTTTCATGGTCCCTCTAAAATAGTCGCTACTCTACAGCTATTAAAAGATTTTTTGTTTATATATTAAATATTTGAAAGATCCTTGTCTTACATAGTAGTTAATTATCATTAAAAAAAATACAACTATTAATAAGGAAAGATTTGAAAATAAAGGATAAATACAGGTAAATATTTTAATGTTATTTATTACATTTAAAAAATCTGCATACATTTCTCAACCAGAAGCTTGAAAGTTAGGTTCAAAATTCTTTTTCAGAATATTTTGTTGACATATTAGAGTTTGTTTGTTTTTTTTACGAGAAGATTTTGGATATCTCTTTTCATTACTTTTAATAATCAGAAAATACTTTCAATAGTTCAATACTATAGTACAACAGTACTTTAAATACTTTCACTCCTTTCCATATTCTTAGGAATAAAATATTATATAAACCAAGCAAATGATATATGAACAAATCTTCAGAATATAGATGGGAATAAAACTATTATTATGTATTTAAGTAAGCTACTGAAGTGGAGATTTTGAATGAAAACCATGATTTTGAGGCAACAGCCATTAAAAATATGTTTTGTAATTTAAATCTGCAGATGCAAATAAATAAAGTGTAATAAAATAAACATTTAAATGTGTATTTTGGATGTTTGTTTTTTTTCCACTAGTCTGAAAGAAGACATGTTATGGAAGCTAAATAACCAAAAATCTAAAAAAAAAAAACTGCTTTGCCTGTAGTGTCTTGCCTAAATTTCATTATAGTGCTCTCTCTAGCAGATCTTTACCTCTTTTTCTTTTATTCTGAGTCTATATTCTGTGTCTCTCAGTTGTCTTGCTATGCTGTTATCTGTCCGTAGGAGTTGGTCCAACACTGAAACATTTTCATGTATTTGTGTGTTACTGTTCCACATCCCATGGTTGTGTCCTGTGAGTGTGTGAAAGAAAGAGACACAGATAAAGAGAGATGCATTGGGGGAAAAATACTGCTTGTTAATTCCTTAAGCGTGTCTAAGTATTTCCATAAATGCTTTATCTAAATATGTAAATGAAAGTCAGTTTGCCAGCACCTGTGAGTTCCTGTAGATATTCTCTCAGGTTGAGGTTCTCCTCCTCCAGCTCTGAGATGCAGGAATGAAGCTCTGCTCTCTCTTGCTGAAGAGATTCAGTCTGTTTCCTCAGCATCTCCTCCTGTCCCACAGAGTGCTGCACAAACATTTACACAACAATAAATGAAACATGAGGAACATTCAGTCAGTTCTTTATAAAAAAAGCTATTCAAAATTACTGAACGTAAATTTTCACTATGCAAAAAGTTATATATAACTATATGTACAGTGTTGGGTAAGTTACTCTACAGAACTAATTACTAGCTACTAATTACATCTTAAACAGTGTAATTAGATTACTGTACTAAATACTCTCTCTGAAATGTATTGCATTACTTGTTACTAATTACTTTCTAAATCCTATATCAACCTCGACCAATTGAATAATATGAGGACAGACATGAAACTGCTCTGTTATTTCCTACACATAAATAATATAAAATTGCATAAATTATTCTTGAACTGACTAAAGTATTTAAAGGGAGAAGGTTACATTAAAAACATACATTTTAACATTAGATGTAAAATCTTGATGTTAAATCCTCTATTTTTAATATATATATATAATTATTCTATTTTCTATACAGTATTAAATGCAGTTACATCAGAACTAACCTTGGTTTGATCCCCTCTAATTTGTTTGTTAATTAAATTACAGAAAAATTAAAGAGTAATCCCTTTACTTTTTCAAAGGAAAAGTAGTTAAATTACAGTAATTAATTACTTGCAATACACTCAAAACTTATATATCTTTGATGTGTCACTCAAGTCCTTTGATTATTATCATTATGGTTACAGCGGTTTTCCTGTACCTCCAAGCGGCCCTGCAACTGTAGCATCTGATCGGTGCACTCATCCTGCCTCTTCTTCAGCTGACTCGAGCCTTCTTTCAGCTCCTCACACAGCCTCTGCCACCGCTCTGACTCTGCCTGCGCTGACTGCAGCGCCCCCTAGATGAAGGGAAGAATGGATATTTAGAACCCAGCTTTAGGAGTTCTAAAAGCAAGGGTTTTGTGTTTTTCTGATAAGCAAGATTTGCATGTAATGTTGTTATATATTTTATATTTTTATATATTTTTTGTTTTGTTATTGAGGCTTTTTTGACCTGCATTTGGGGTCTTACTTGGAGATACTCCATCTTGCTCTGAGCTTCTGCTTTCTCATTCTCCGCCCTCTGAATAGCCTTCAGAGCCTTTTGTTCATACTCCTCCCTCTGTTTTTCCATCTTTAGCACCACTTTTTTCACTCCATCCTGAGGAACTTTCTGAAAAGGCAAATTGCAGCATTTATCTTTTATTTAAAAAACTCTTAGACCTGCACTTATCCAGGACAAGTATACTATTTTACAACTTTTAAAAAGCAGAAAAATATTCAACAAACCACTTTAGTCTTGTAATCTGAGGGAAAGTCACATCATTTGTATTTCTTTTGAATTGAATGCATTGTAAGTTCACACAGCTTGAGTTGGAGCTGTTGCAGAGATGCAGTTTTGAAATCTTACCTTGATGCAAACCTGCAGCTGTGCCTCCAGAGCTTTGATCTTACTCTTCAGCAAGTCCTCGTCACAGCGTGTCTGTGGGAGGAAAAGGAAATGTGTGTGACAGTGAGACAGAGAGAGAACCACTGAACCAAGAGTTTTCCGTTTCTGTACATACTGCATCCTGTGATATAACTGCCATCCATAACATTGCGTTAAAAGCAAACAGTGTATATTGTTTATAATTCTAGGTTGATTGCCGTGTTGGCTCTTAAGAGAAATACAGAAATTGCCATGAGCTCAAAATGGAAAAATGTATAAGCTGGGATAGGTTGAGTTTGAAGCATTGCAAAAGTGCAAATAAACTCCTCGCCTATGCCTACACTGCTCTCCATTTTGTGTGCGAGCAAGAAAATATCTTTCTATTTTTCTGAACAAGACATAAGGAGCCGGATGCTGTTGACCACAAGACCATCCCCCAACTCTCTGCATTACTGCTGTCTGCGGTGATCAAACCAGGAAACTCACCAATTAGCTTAAGTCAGTGTTAAGCAGAGTACAACATAGTTTATAAATATGTAATGTAAGTGAAAAATGACAGTGAATTTCAGAATGTATTTGCATTCGATTTGTCCTTTTGATTCCTTTTGAACCGCTGCACTTGAACAGCATGAACTCAACAAGTTTGTGTAAAACCTGATGATCATGTTCTCCTGCATGATTTGAAAATGATCCAAAGAGCATCTTGTGCTTTAGTGGAAGCAAGGACATCTGAGCCTCTGTACAATTGAGTTCTCACGGTCAGTGTGTTTGATTAGATTTTAGAATGTAGTCTGGTGCATGTGTGTCCCTGAATGATGCTGCAGGGCTTCAACAGGAAGTAGTTTACTAATGTACCTTCCACAGGAGCTCTGTAGAGTGCAGTAATGTAGAGGCGCTCTTCTGAAGGCTGGAGAGCTTCTTTTTAAGAGCCTCTTCTCTATGTAAGGCCTCCTGCATAGAGATGTCACATTTCATAATATCAGCAGTGTTGGGGAAAGTTACTTTTAAAAGTAATGCATTACAATATTGCGTTACTCCCTAAAAAAAGTAATGAATTGTGTTACTTTTTGTGTAATTTAATACAGTTAATTATTACAGGATTGCATTTCACTGTTTTTATTCATTTTGAGGAATACTGAATGTTTTTGTGCAAGTGAGATTAGTAAATGCATGTTCACATTTAGTCTAGAACTACAGTAACCATCATGTTTACACAGCGCACACAACACCTCTGCACTTTATTTCTCTCAACTTGCGTTACTTATTTGAAAAAGTAACTTAGATATTTTGTTGTAAATTGAAAAGTTACTTTACTAGTTACTAGTATTACTTGAAAAAGTAATCCGATTATGTAACTCAAGTTACTTGTAATGCGTTACCCCGAGAGCTGCATGATTCTGGATCAAATGAGAATCACGGTTCTCCCACGATTCTGAATATACAACGAAACAAAACATGTAATTTACTAGAGGTTCTGACAAAATATAAATTGCTGACTCTAATTGCTGGAAAATGTTTGAATGAATTATTTAAAAAATGGTTTTGAATGAATTCTATGACTCATTAATACTTGCTTCATTGCTGGATGAATCAGTGTTTTTGAATGAACGATTCAATGACAAATACATTTTTTAACAGTCAGTTGTCGCCACCTAGTGGAATTAGATGTAATTGATACAAGCGTTATTTGACGTGCCAAGTTCGTTTCAGGAGGTAGTTTGCTCTATTTTGATCGCTATCGTAGACATCGGTGTTTAAATACTAACTTAAGACTTATATCTCAGTACTTCTGTGATAATGTGAATATTTGTAACACAGAAGTAACTAATGTGTGATTCAAAACGGCTCTCTCTGGCTCTGGCAGCACAAACACAGATTTGAACGTTCCGGTATGATTTTGTCAAAGGTTTAATAGACGCGGGAGAATTGTTGGCATTAATAAAGTATTATCGCGTAGGTGCTTGAATCGAGATCGCGATCTTTTTACGATTAATCGTGCAGCTCTAGTTACCCCCGACACTGAATATCAGTAACACATTTCAAAGCAAGTCAGGAAGAGCTGGTGTTTTTTAATATCAATGTTATGGGTTATGACTGCATACTTGCCATAGCCTACCTCTAAATAAACGGACAACTGGTGGACGTCCTGAAAAAAGAAGAGAGGAAAACATGAATTATTATATTAATAAATAAAACAACATTTACATGTTTAGAAATTTGTTTTTACAGTGTATATGAGTTTTCTTTTCTTTTTTTTAAACAAGCACCAAATTCCTTACCGCTTCTTTGACCGTAATAAACCCAGACCTGAACAAAGAGAGTTAATAATGCTGCATGAATATTTATATAACAGGTGCATTATGATTAAATTTATGCATTTGAAATATTAAACCCACATAAAGGTAATGTGAAAGCAACTCACTCGGTCTGAATGCTGGCAGTCTGTAATGTCTTCTGGGTGTTTGAGAGCTGAGTGATGTCTTTAAGGAGAACTGTATGTGAAATATTAACACAAAATATTATTATTAAGATAACTATTTTGTCATGTTCTGCCACACATAAAACACTTTTTGAAAATGGAACTCTTTCTTTTCCATTTTCCCCAACATCATGCAGTGCATAACACTAGTATGTTTTTAATGTCTTGTCTAGATGCTTTCTGCCTAAATTAAAGCAATGTTAGATGTGGCCTGGTTATGGTTATTCATCAGAAGATCCACTAACCTCGCTCCTTTTTTAATTTCCTCTGAAGCCGAGCAGAATTGAGGACTGGTACAGCCCATCCATCAGATTTCAGCCCAGAATCATTTTCATCATTTATTGAAGATGTGGAGACTGTCTTTAGGATTTGGACATTTAATTTTAATGTTAATAAGTTATAGATGATGTAATTATAGAATCTACAACATTTTCTTGAATTTACAGTGCAAAATGTTTATTTTTTAAAACATAGGCCTATTTAAAAACGTATTCACATCAGTCACTGTCTTAGAAATTTAAACCATAAAAACTGGTAAACAATCAGCCACAGGCCAAAGACATGGCTAATAGTACACTCCGTACCTGCTTTGCAAAGTTTATGCCATCTCTCTGGAGCTTTACATTTGGACTTGTTATCAAGGGCCGTCTGATTGACGTTAAGGTTTGCGTCATATGCTCTGGTGAATGCAGGGTTTCCCTTGAGTATCTGTGCCTTGGCACTGCAGATAACAGTGCGTATGTGCCATGGTCCACTGGTCTTCTTTTGAAGAACTCAAACTGTCTTTTGCGATGCAGTTCGTTTTTAATCCACCTTGTGTCCACATCTCTTGTGGGACTGCGACACGATGTTGTGTTATTGCGATGGCTGATTTCTCTGTGCTTCACGGCACGCTGCTCCACTTTATACTCGTAATTTGCAGCCGGTGACCTTTTGTTGTCATGAGCACCTTCCATTCTGTCTGACACTGAATGAGTTGAAAACTTTGTGCGATATATTAAAGCAGTGGAGTGTCACCTCACAATGTAAATGGATGTTTCCTGAAGAGGCAATTTCCTGTAACTGAAAAACAACATCCATCATTTAGCGGTAGGCCTACTATATCATTATCGCTCAAAAATAGATCATCCAAAATCAGCTGAATGACACAAAATGAGGATAATCAACAGCAATTGCTATAATAAAACAAGTACATCTATAATTATGCTGTTGTTTTTTTAAGGTCACACTTTTATTCTCATCACAGCTACATTAAATCCATTTTTTTTTTACAGTGTTTATATAAATATGAAATACTATACTATACTATACATACTGTTAGATAAAGTGTCTAGTCACTCACTTCTGTTGTCATATTGTTTCAAAACAGGCATGAACTGAGCTACATGCAGCTGAAAGAAAAAGGTTACCATCAATGATTTTTTAAAAATGCAAACTGTTTATAAAGATGCAGATATCTACCTACTGATAAAATGTCTCTAAAACACAATAACAGTATGTAATGCTCCATGTTGTGCTCTGCAACAATTTTAGGCACCACATGATTAAAAATCCACATTCCTTTCCAATAAGCTTTTCGATTTTTAAAAATGTACTTTTTTCTGAACGCACAATTTGGAAGCATTATTTAAAATACCAACAATTTGGAACTGAATGACAAGCCGTTATTCAAACAGTTACACCAACACAGATTCCAAATGCAAGATAAACTAGAACAAGTTTTAGCATAATTGTCTCTTTACAACTGTTAATTAAAGTACCTGTTCTTAGATGAGTCCCTGGAGTGAAAATAATTTTGAAAGCAGAGTCTGAACGCTTTGAAGCTGACATAGCACTTGAAAACTAGTTCATTCAACAAAGGGCGGTCTATTTCTTTTCCCTTGCTTGCTTAACAGGAAGTAAGATGAACCTCACAACTTGTACAAGTTCCTCTATCTCAGCAGCCATGCGTATTGAAACTAGTGCCACACACGTATGGGCCCTGAGATTAGGACTGTAGGGGAGGCTATAATATTGGTTGTTTAAATGTGGCAATAGTGGATGGAGGGGGACTGGGGCCTACTACTATACTGGGCAAATTCCCATTGCATCTAAATAAGAATAAAATGAGCCGTGTTTCTCTATATAAAGACGTATAGAAAAATTTGTTGACATTAATTGTCATCATTGATAATATATGTTCAAATACTCATGGGAGCAACTTGAAAGTGTAAACGTTCCCTTTTTTTGTGACTTTGTGTTTAGTATGATGAACTGCGCCACCTGCTGGCTGCCTGTCAGAGTGCAGAATTTCCCGGATGTGACAAAACGCTGGTTTACGGAAGATCTCGCGATATTAGCGGCAAGAGTTTCTCATCCTTGGTCTAGAAGGGCACAGAGAGCCCAGTACACAGACATTTCGGCCAGGGATCCTGACATTAACCCAGGAAAGCATGTTGTCGAGACTGGTGCTCGTTTCAGGTGGGTGATTTATCCATTGAAAGCTACTTTAACCTTTCACGTTCATTGTGTTGATTAAATAGACGGTTTTATTACTGAATGTGAAGTTGAAGGGTAAAATTAGGCCGCACGGTGTAAATGGCCGCACATGAATCTGCAGTGAAACGTGTTGTAATTAATGTATATTATAATTCTAATGACGCATTGAGTGTATTGAAGTGCAGGTTTTATGCTGAGACAGTAATTTCTGCATGAGAATGATCGTGCAGTTGTTGTGCTTTCAGTATGCCCTTGTATCGAGTTGTGTAGCTGTTAGCTGAGAGCTAATGCCACATTCAAACTCATATCATATCAAATATCTTATTAGGCGCGTCAGAATTTACATCTCAAAATATAATACTGTTTATTTATTGTTCATTCAGGAGTGCAAATGAACAAATTATCTCTGATTTTGCCTTATTATTTCCTAACCTGATATGATTGACAACTTCTGTCATGTACGCAAGGACGTGCATTTTGTTAGATCTGCACTATGAACCAAAATCATTATACAGCCAAAAAACAAACAAACAATGCTTTACAAATGTTGTTTATACTATTGATCTAATGATAGGTAGATCAATAGCCAAGTGTGACAACTGGAAAAGATGCATTCATTCATTTTGTGTCAAATGAATTGATCTTTTGATGAAAATTTCACTTAATAAAACATAAAAGCAGTACTCTGTCACTTTCATTAATGTGAATGTGAGTCAACGAGATGATTTTCAGTTCTTTTCTAATTGTTTTGTTGTCTATTTCTTGTAGGTCATACCCTGAAAAACAGCGGGTCCTTTGGCGCTTGGTATGTAAGCTCTTGTGGTCAGTGCTCTGTATGTCAGTCTGTGGTTGAAGAGTACTGGAAAACAAATGACAATCAATGACACCTATAAAACCCTAACCCTGTGCTTCTTTTTACCCCCCAGCCTGGTACAGGCCTCTCGTTCCTTTCATCAGTCCTCCCAGAGTCTTGCACCAGTACCTCCTCTGCCCGAGAAAGGAGGAAAGGTCCGACATGGCATCTTCCCAGAGGAGCTTTTCACTCTGCTGTACCCCAAGACTGGTGTGACAGGTGGGGTTGTCTGGTTCATTGCCTCCTTTATGTGACGAGTAGACTGATAATAATGTTGTGATTCACAACTAATCTCCTCTTTATCTAAAAGAGCTGTGTAAATATTATTTTCTGTTAACAGCATGCATGTGAGATCCAGTACCATTTTATACACGGGTCTGTTTGTAACAGTGGTTCTCTTCTGATTGCAGGGCCTTATATGCTGGGCACCGGACTGCTCCTGTACATGCTCTCTAAAGAAATCTATGTAATTAATCACGAGACCATCGCTGCTGCGTCCATCGGTGCAGTCATCATTTATGGCGTCAAGAAGTTCGGGCCCAGTGTAGCCGCCTTTGCTGACAAACTCAATGAGGTTTGTATTGTGTTTTGTATTCAACAGAAATGACTGAATAGCCGCTTTTCCACCACTGGGTTGAGCAGTAAAGTAAAGTAGGGGTTTTCGCACCTTTTGGCGGAAGTACCGCTTTTTGGCATGTTTGCACCACAGGAACTAGGAACAATTTGTTCTAGCAACTCCTTTTTAAGGGAACTAAATTAGCTTCTACTTCAGGGTAGAGTCTAAACCAGCACTCCCTTCGCCGGGAGTTTGATTGACAAGCGATCTAACCAATCATAACGCAGAATCTGCCATTTTGTCCGACAAAGCAGTCAGGAGTTAGAAGATTAACCTCGGTGGACTTGAACTTGAAAAATGCTGTGTACTTACGTCTTTCCGTGTTTGAAACATTCCTTTTCATGTTCATTTATGTTTATTTGATGCTATAAATTAACTAGTAGAAAGAGATGATCGGTTCACGAGCCGCTTGAGCTGTGGCGCTACAGCGATCTTTCACAACACCTTAAAGAGCCATAAAACGTTTTTTATTGTTCTAATTTCTTTAAAAAAATTACACAGTTTGAAAGCTGGGACTTTGTTTAATATCATAAGTAACCTGCTCTCTCGTCTGTCAACTTGTTATCAGTGTCCTCTTTGCTCCGCAATGTATTTTTCACTCTGTGTGGCGTGACCGCGCCATGGCTTGTCGGACAAAGCAACAGTAACTAAGGGGGGGCGGGTCTTTCCGAAGGGTCAATTGGCCAAAATGTCAAACACCGGCACCCAGCATTTAAAAAAGCTGTGTAAACATTTATTCCATGAACATGGAAAAACAGCGATAATGAACAATGTTGCAGAAAGCAGGTAAATGCCTTTTCTTCCCCTCTGTGTAACACTTCACTTGTCATATGAGATTTCATCTCTTAGCTTCACCTTTTGCTCTTTCAGTCATGTAAATTATGCATTTACATTCCATCTCCGCTATCACGAAACACACAACAAACACAGCTCCGATCATGGCAATCTAGAACCGATAGTGTTTTTTGAAAAATACTGGAACTGTGCAAAATTCCCAAGTTTCGGTTCCGAAAACGGTTCTTGTGCGACATGTGGACGAAGTGCTGGGAGTGTATAATTTAAATGCGACTTCTCACCTCATGAATATTAATATAGTAAGGAATGCACTGAAAAGCCCTTGTGCTACTCATACACGCTTTACGGCAGATATAAATTCAGAGAGAGAGCATGAGACAGTAGAGCTGCATAAGTCATCCTTAAAAAGATCTTAATCTTGATCTTATTCCTAAATGACAACGATTCGCCTGTGCCTATTAAACCTTTCACAACAGATTCATTCAAATTCACGGCAGAACATTGAAATCTGTGGTGGCGCTGCTGCTGACCCAGAGAGAGCAATTGTCATGTAAAGGTATGAAACGGCTTCACAAACAGTCTTTTCAATCACACAGTATCATTATTTCTGTGTTACAAATACTCAAACGATCACAGAAGTATTGAGATAAAAGTTTATAGTTCGGATATAAACAATGATGTTTCTGGTAGTGATCAAAATACAGTAAATAACCTTTTGAAAGTCTCTTCAAATAACTGTCATTACATCATTACGCCACCAGGTGGCGACTAGTGGCTGTTAAAAATGTATTTGTCATTGATTCATTCATTCAAGAGATTCATTCAAAAACACAGATTCATCCAGTAATAAAACAAGTGAAGCAATGAATCAATCATTCAAACTGATTTTAAAAAATATTGTTTCACCTGTCTGGATCTTGCATGTGTGCTCAGACATCTTCTACTTCTGTGCATTTTTTCCCTTACTACTATTTTATTAGTTGTTTAATCATTTTAATGGAACCAGAATTATCTGGCAAAACCGGAACCAGAAAATTTCTTACGATTCCCAATCCTGTTCGGCACAGCACGATGGGTAGAACAGTAGAACTGGCAGAATGCATGTAGTGATGTCGCTGCTCAGGATTGGTCACTTGTTTCTCTGTAGCTGGCCAAGTGTGCTAATTGAGCAAAGTAAACACAAGTTAATAATAACATTTAAAATAAATATCTGATTATGTATTCACTTCACGATTGCTATTTATACTATCTTTTAGGTGACAACTAGCACATCACATATTGCATTTCAAATAGCTCTGTTATTAGCCCCACAGTAGAAAATGAAACCATATTGGAACGGTTAAGCAATGAGAACAGTGTGGCCCAGTGGTGAAGTTGCTAAAGATTATCTGTTAATATATTTGATATTGTGCACGATTAATCCAAAGACTGTAACTTGAGGGAGTGGTTTGGATATTCAGTTCTCTTTTGACTAATATCTGGTTCTCTCTGTCTTCCTCTGCAGGATAAAGTGGCAAAGGCTCAGGAAGTGAAGGATAAGGCCATGGCTACCTTGGCCCATGGCATTGAGGATGAGAAGAAACAGCAGTGGAGAGTAGAAGGAAGACATATGCTCTTCGATGCCAAGAGGGTGAGGTGGACAGAATGTGACAGATCATCTCTGACCTTCTTTACAATCCATAAATATCACATCCACATTATGCTTTGCATTTAAATTTAAATTGTCTATTTATAATTGATATTTAGAATGGCACTAGTTCTGTGACACTCCTCTTCCCATCTTCCAACAGAACAACGTGGCTATGCTACTGGAGACCAATTACAGGGAACGTCTGCACATGGTGACCAATGAGGTGAAGAAGAGGCTGGACTACCAGGTGGCGCTTCAGAACCTGCACCGCCGCATGGAGCAGGAGCACATGGTGAACTGGGTCGAACAGAACGTTGTTAAGAGCATCACCCCACAGCAGGTATAGGGAAATATGATCACACCATTGGCACTTTATCACACTTTTTGTGTTTCTATTACACAAAGGAGGCTTTTTGAGTCTGAAGGTCATTTTTCCCCAGAAAAGAGTTGTTTAGTAATGGTGATAAAATGCTTATGCAATTTAATATTAATGTTATGGGAGAGTTCTTAAGTAATACTATTTTCATGTAGTAAAAATGTAATATTTAGAGATAATTGGTCTTTTATTGTTCTTTTTTTTCCGAATCATTTGAGCATTTCCATTAGCACGGGGGTGTGGCTGCGAAGAAGGCTAGATCCTTCACGTCAATCTAGCATGAAATATACAAAAAAAAAAAAACCAAAAATTAAGCATAGTTTATAATTTAATAATAATAAATTTATTTTAAAACTTTGTTAGGTTTTTAGCTCTTGTTTGTACTACAGTATTTATACAGTGAAGATGCAGATGTTTTCTCTAGTGGGCATTGTTCGTTACCACGACAACCAGCTGCTTCCGCACCTCATACGCTTCTCGTTCGCTTAAAATGCCCTTAAATCTACACTGTAAACCCAGATAAGTTGGGCTAGCTCAAAATTTGAGGAATTTGAGTTTTGAGTTTGTAGTACTTATGCATGTTAATTCCTCCGAACTTGAAGTACTGAGTTAGCTAACTCATACACTTTGATAGCAATTAACATAAAATATTTTGTTAATTAACTTTTTATTTTATTTTGAGGTCTTCCAAATCAAATGAATTATTTACTTCACTGTAAAACCTAATGTGCTACTTGTCATCATGATGGTAACTCTCCAAAAACCCACATTAACAGAAACTCTTCTAAATTAGCATAACAAAACATTAATCACTACTAAATCTCCCTTATCCATTAATTTTGCACAAAAAAACATTATATAACACTTAATTTTAGCATTTACTCTCCCTTTCGAGTGCCATAGGCAAAGCATGCTGGGAAATAGAAATCCCAGCCCAGTTTCAGTTAAACTTAAGTTAGTCTAAATGAAAAGAAATGAGTTCATACAACCTAAAACACTGAAACAGTTCAGTTTACTTAAAATATGTCTGTTGTGAACTAGAAAAAAGTTCTAAATACTGATTACAGTTAATTTAACTGAACTAATTTGTTAAATTTAAGTTTGTCCTACTCAAAACAATTAAGTATTTTGAGCATTAGGGTTTGCAGTGTAGCACAGTTATGAACTCTGTTCATTATAGTAGAGACAGTTTTCCGGAGATGCCTATCCCACTGAAAATGAACTGGGATCTTTGATAACATTTGATAACAACATCAAAGACACTGTAGAATAGTTACCCTAATTTAGACTTTATATTCACCTGAAACAACTACAAAATAATTGTTATCTTACTGTTATTACAATGTCTATTTCTGTTAACAATCAAAATTACTTTTTGTCTTTCAGGAGAAGGAAAGCATCTCCAAGTGCATTGCGGATCTGAAAGTCCTGGCCAAGTCCGCTCAGGCCAGGGCAACAGTATAGGTCTCTGTCAATGTTCACACTGAAGCCTCCTGTTTCATTCTTAACTAACCCTTTCCTTGTGAACATGCCAGTCTGGCAGTGTCGTCAAACGTGTACATACCCGTATTGAATAAAAGATTTGGTTATTCACTAAATGGCTTTTCTGTCTTTTTTATTATTATTATTTGAAGAAATCCAGCTGTCTGTCTTGCCGTCCTGGCATTAATAGTTTGACTGATTTGTGGAGCTGTGAGGTGATCGTAGTAAGATGAATTTGGTTAAATGTAAGAGTGTTTTTCACAGTAAGAAAGTGGTTCTTTTGTAAGTTGATCACTGAAAGGTTCTATGGCATTGCTGCAAAAAAACCCTTTTGAAACCTATCTTTTTAAAAGTTTAACTATGGTCCAAATATTTTCATTTTGAACTTTTAAACCTAACAAATTTCTTTTTGTGATCTGTTTTGGTTGAAAAGTATGTTCATCTTTCTTTTAAAATATATGCCACTTATATAATGGTATAATGGTTTATCTACTACAGCAACATGCATTCAGTGTGACGTATTCAATGTACAAATACATTTTAGGGTCACCGTGTGCCACTTTGCTCTACACGTCACAGGGCTGTCTATTAATGACAATACCTTTGTACTCAAGCCAAGGATATAAATGGAAAAACCTACCTGCTCTCACCTTCTGACTTAATACAATTCAGGAACTAGACTTTGACCTCTGCTTCTCTGCTTCTGAGCAGGAAGTCCAGAATATTTGCTCATACAGTCCACAAGGAAGACAGACTTGAGGATATGTCTAAATTCTGGAGTAGTCTGAAAGTAGTTTTGGAGTTTTGCAGTTAAACTTGTTTGGGGTTTTTCTCAGAGGTAATGTACAATCATTTGGCTAACCATGAGGTCAGTTTTAAGTGATACTTAAAATGTTTGATACTTAACCGAAATGTTTGTGGAGGCACTGATACATGGTATTTTGCCTACAGATTGATATGACCGTGACAAATTTGAATAATTTACAATTGGTTACATCCTTAATTTTACTATGTTGTTTTAGAGCTGTGGTAATATGTTTTCTCTTAGTTCTCTCTTTTTTACCCTTGGTTTACCACTTATGTTAATATTTTCTTCTTGTAAAGCCAAGCACATTAACTTGTAACAGATAAAGTTCCAGAATTGCGCCGTCAGCAGTGTTTGTTGCTTATTTGTCACGCACATCATGACAGGACGCTTCTTGCCTGTTTTTGAGAATCTCAGAGGCTATGTGATAGAAAAGGCAAATTGTTGAACACGTGTCTATTTTATTGTTATTATTTTTTTAATCCTTGTATTTGGTTCGTGAAAGGAATATTGTATTGGCTTTTATAAATTGTTCAAGCTGTTATGTGATTCTGCCATTATTTACTGACCTCATTTAGTGATGCATTATTGTTACAGCTTATGAATAAATCAAGTTTGTGATTTTTTTGAAAAGTCTTGCATTTATAAAACAATAAAAATGTATAACATTCACTACATCTCTGAAATGAAAAGTACATTATAACACTGACAAATCGTAATTTGTATCGCACTTCTCTTTGTGAATTGCCGTATTCACTAATTGACTTATTAATAACTATTGAAGTTATAATTTTTTTTATTAAAAAATGTATTTAAATTTACTTGTGAACATAGAAAGTTCTTGTTATTCTGATATTTTTTTACTTTGTATTTGTTTTGAGGATGTAATATGCGTGCTTGCTTCACATTCTTGATGACCGAAAACACTTCTTAGCTCTTTTAGGCAAGATCAGTGGTGTCAAACCACAACTGATGAACAGACAATTCTTCATAACTAATGTCCTGGCAGAGCTGCTCAAAAGTTCTGCTATTTTACTCAGTGGTTTTATGACTGACTGATAATATTGTTATTACAGGTGTTAGTCATCGCAGTCAAGAATGTATGGGGCTAACCCTTTGCCAGTTTTCCAGCCAAGGTACATGTCTTACCCATCTCTGACAGCGGATGTTTTATCTTTCAGTGTGTGTGATTGGAGTTTGTACCTGAAACACATAAAAGGTTGTTTCAGTGTAGAACGTACGTCAGGCCCTGCCTTCTATCTCTCTCATATCAGTTGTCATAACAGTTGTCAGAAAAACCATTACTGGTTGCTATGAGGCAGGGATATAAAAGTTTATAATCTTTAAATTCAGCATTCTTTTTTATTTCGGTTTGGTTTTGTTTAAGCTCAAGTTTTTGTTTTTTTTCATGGAGTTGTCTGGTTTCATTTGGTCGTTTTATTTCTTTGTAGTTAATTTAAGAGTTATGTAAATGTCTTTTGGTTTACTTTTTGTTTCTTCAAGTTATGTTAGCTATGTTATGTTCAATTAATGAAATGTTTAGAAGTTTAATGTTTAAAATGTAGTTTTCATTTTAGTTTTTGTTGTGGAAGAACTTTTGGAACAAAAAAGGACCCTCCCAAAACTGTTGCAACTAAATTGGACACCCAGAATTCTCTAGAATTATGATATTATTACAGCAATAGCTCATATACTGCATGTTGCAATAGCGTTGAGTTGACTGGTTGACTGGAGCTTTTGGTTAAGAATAGTTTAATTGAGAATAGACTGAGAGTGGATTAATATTAGAAATAACAAGAAAAATATTGACATTACTGATTACATTATTTTTTATGGGTTATCATCAGGATTTATTGAAAATCTCTGTTAACAATTAAAAATGTTCATACAGGCATTTTTTGTTGTGATTATATTACAGAGGCTTCTCACCTGAGCCACCATTCCAGGGGTCTGGCATGTCTCGTCCCAGTGCCAAATCCATCTACAGTAAGTAAAAAAACAAACAAATAATTAAACAACCTATCCTAGAAAATACTATAATTTTTAACTTGATATTGTTGCTTTAGTGCAAAGGAAGGAGTATGCAGAATCAATCAGCAAACAAGACAAGTTTCAGTACCGAGTGGAGGTAAGATTTAGTCAGATTTTTGCGTTTGTGAGTAACACTTATTAGCTAATGTGTGCTAATGTTCAAATGTGTGCTGACTGCATATTACAGATTCACAATCATAATCTGTTAGTAAAAAGCCAACACCCAGTGGACTAAAGTGTGTTATTGAAAAGAATACACAGCCAAAGCTTATCTAGCATGTTCGGTAGAGATTTACACACAAACTCAACTGGAAAATTTGATGACATAGCAAGAATGAATTTCACAAGGCCCTCCACATTATCATGTGGAATATATAGTAACCTCCTTTTTGGTAGGGAACACTTCTGTGTGATTCATTTGTAATCGTGGTAGTAACATTTTCTTCATTTTCCATTCCCTAGCACCTGTTCACCTTTGTGTTAGATGGCAGAGAGATGAGTAGCATTGAGGACTGCGTGAACAGGCTGAAGAGTATGGACAGTAAAGGGAAAGTGTGGGGTCAGGACTTGATCATGCAGGTCCAGGCCAACCACCTACAGCTATGCGACATAGAGACCAAGGTCAGGGACAACCTTTATGCTTAAGTACACTAATCTAAAATATAAAGTCTTGCCTTTTTTAAAGTGTGTTACATTATATGACAGTTCCAGTACTAACAGTGAACTCTTACTCTGTTTCCTTGAATTGTAGGAGGTTTTGGAGTCTATGCACTTGAGTAGCATCAGGAAGACAAAAGCTGTTCTGGACAGCTGTGTGTACGACTCCCTTTTCATTATCTCAGTTCAGGATCCCAGCCAGAGAGCTCCACAGGCCTTCCTGTTCCAGTGTGAGGAGGCCGGGGTGAGGAACAACACTCTGTTTGTGTATTCAGAAATGTTAGATTCATCCAAGGGCAGATAGCGGTGCCTCTAGCTGTTATAAATCTTTTTTAATATATCTTGTGGATTGATGTGGGAGTTTCCATTCCACTCCCTCTGTCAGTTCCCTGAATATTTGCATTAAGGCATCTGTGCTGTTTTAAATCGCTAGGCTCAGGAGATGGTAAATGATCTGGAAAGGGCAATACAGCAAGGAGGTGATGCCACTCCACCGTTTAAGGAACCACAGATGGACATCAGGTCAGCTGCTGCCTCAGAAAGAAGCATCCATTATGATGATAATCTGGCCTTTTTACTTTAAAATTTGCTAAATTGTGTTTTGAGTGGACATACATGTCTACAATTTGTCTAGATAACCCTTGTCTAGATTATTCCATATTAATCAATATTAAGTGAGCTATACTCAAAGTATCTAAGTAACAAACAAAGATTTATTTGTAAAAATACATTTTTGTTACAGCCTCAATGTTTCATTTTTATCAGTGCTCTACAGTCATATATTTCCTGTTTCTCAGGAGCCATCTGGAAAACATCCTCGGCCAGGGTCATCCGGGGAACATAAAGAGACCAGCTCTCTCACCCATGCAATCAAACCCACCTCCCCTAGAATACCTCCCTCCGCAGTTCAACAACTATGAAGACTATGGTGATCATTTGAAGAATTAATTTCACAAATCCACTTTTAAATAACCTAAAATGTCCTGAAATGTACCCTCTGGTGGTCTTCAGTCATTTTAGACCAAAAAAAGTTTATGTTTTGAATTTTTTGTACTTGGATCAGATTGGTGCAAAATGTTGTGTTACATGATAAGAAAGGGCTAAATGGTCTTAGAAAAAAAATAGTCAAATAACCTCCACAGGAATTGAATTGCAAATATGAAAATACAGATTTCTGAGGATATTTCCTAAACTTATTATATAAGTAATTATGTCTGAAAATATTCTTATAAGCTAATAGAGACTACACATACTTTATATATAGGGCTATACAGGCATTTAGTGGTTATACCATGGTATTACATATTATTTTCTTTATTTCTCCCACCACACTGCACCAATATGAGTATGAAATATTTTGTATAATTTCATAATAGGTGAATATTGCCTAGTACCATGAAATCCCCTTAAAATACTAAAGAATAAATATTATTGAAATAAAATATAGTAAATTCATTTATTTTCTTTTTTTGTTTTGTTTTTTTTTTTTTTTTTTTTTTTAATTATTGTCTACGGTCTGTTTTGAACGCTGAGAATCACATGATTGACCCCTAAGTGAGGAATACCAGAGAGTTGAATTAAAGTGTTCACTCACTAATGTATCATGTTAAAACTGATTTCTTTTGGTAATTAATTGAGCTTGTATTTTGCTTTTTCCAGATGACAGACAACCTTCACCCACAATGCCATTTCCCAGAGATGAAGCCCCTTACAGGCCAATGCAGTCTGAGCCAGAGCAGATTCCACCTCCAGTAAATGATGTGGACAGAGATGCGGTCGGTTGTTTTTATTAAGAGGCCTTGTACTATCTTATCACACTGTGCTATTAATCTATTCATTCATACATCATTTTTTGACACATTCCTTCCATCCATTTAATCACTCTCTACAGGAGATCTTTAACCATGTTGCAGCCGACATTGAGACCTTCATATATAAAGTTGTCTCAGCTTTGCCGAAAGATGATGGAAGCAAGAAAAATAAAAAGAAAAATGCTTCAAAAACATTGGGTGAAGAACTGACACATTGATACTTGCTACTTAATTTCCCTAAGGATGTAAAAAAAAAAAAAAAAATCAACAATAAAAGTTTTTTATTATTTTTTTTAATTATAGTTGCAAATATTCCCACTGTGGATGAGTACATATCCTGCCTGCAGAAGATAAAGTATGGCTTCAATCTTCTGGTAAGTTATATAAATTTAATTTCTGTGATAATTCCTAAGATAACAATAGTCTACTTCAATGTACTCTTTCAAATAAAGCTTTGATTACTTCCCCCCTTTTAGTTTCAGCATGTCTCTAAAGTACAGTGGATTGAATGATTCTTGGACATTATCCAATTGTTTCTTTTTTTTAATCAGTAGTTTTATTGAATAGATTTTCAATAAAAACTCCCCACTCCCAGTATAATAAAGTAAAAAAACAAAACAAGACTGTCCAGGAAATGGCTCTGTAATGTTTATTATGGTACATACAGTATGCTTGTTGCACACATTTTCATACTCATCTCTACTTGTGACAGGGTAAGCTGGATGGTTACCTAAAAAATCCTCCTGTTTCTGACTTTGTTCACAGTCTCTTCTCTTCCCTTGCTTTTGTAAGTATCTTTTTGTTCAATCTGTTTGCATTGTGGTCACATTTCATGCACTTTTCCCATTATGTAATGAAATTGGAAAAGCATTCTTTTAAGATTCATATTAAAAGCTCTTTTGTTCCCCTAAAACTTCATATAGTGTGAGTCAGTATGACCACACCTAACTTGTTGGTTTACAAAAGCATACAATAGCAGTGTATAAGAAATCACAAGTTGTATAAGCATGTATGCACTTTCTGCCCAGAGAAAAAGCTTTACTTTTATTTGAGTTAGTCATTTGTTCACACTGAAATTGAGATAGTTCACCCAAAAAATGAAAATTCTGTCATCATTTACTCACCCTCATGTCGTTCCAAACCTGTGAGACTTACATTCATCTTCGGAAAGCGATCTTTTTGATGAAATCTGAGAACTTTCTGTCCCTCCATTGACAGCCTATGCAACTACTCAGAAAGGTAGTAAAGACATCATTAAAATAATCCATGTGACTCCAGTGGTTTTACCTGACTCAAGTGACGAGAGTGCTTTGTTTGTGCAAAAAAAAAATACACAATGTCGACACAACAAGCATGCATTGTGGTGCTCTCATTAAACATGCATTGGAAATTAATATTTTGTAATTCAAGTGGTAAATTATGTTTTTCTGTGCAAACAAAGCACTCACATTGCTTCATAAAACTGAGGTTAAACCACTGGAGTCACATACATTTATCTTTACTACCTTCCCAGGGCTTGAAAGTGGTCGTTGTGTAGGCTGTCAATAGAGGTACAGAAAGATTTCATTAAAAAGATTTCATTAAAAAGAACTTAATTTGTGTTCCTAAGATGAACGTAAGTGTTATAGGTTTGGAACGACATGAGGGTGAGGAATTAATGACAGCATTTTCACTTTTGGGTGAACTACCCCTTTAAAGGTCAGGGGATGCACCACATCACCCTTCATTAAGTTCATGACTGTTTCTTCATGCTTCAGATGGTGAGTAAGTATCCTCCCAACATCCCTCCCTCAGTGCTGAGTCCACTGCTCACAGAAAAAGCCCTGCAGCTCATGGGAAGTGTTGTCACACCAAATGAGGACCAACTGTGGGGCAGCTTGGGTGATGCGTGGAATATCCCAAGGTCTTCTGTTCTACAATATATACTGTAAATTATATTGCTTCATTAATTAGAATTTAGTTACATTTTTCTTTAAATATCTCTTTTTTTGCACTCAGATCCAAATGGCCAAATGGGAATCAGATCCCTCCATATTATCCCGAATTTTATGACGGTTGGCAGCCCCTTCCGCCCGTCCTGTCCCAATCCCCTCCGGTCAGCAGGCAGCTGTCACGGAGCAACAGCGAGCGCTTCCCGCCAGGGAATGTCAATCAGAGGCTGCCTGAACAGGTAAAAACTCCCAGAGGGAAAACTTCAACTTAATGAACCAGTGATGTTATAAAATTGAGTGTTTGACATGTAGATCTTAACCTAAGATACAATAAAGTGGAATGAGTACAAGTTTCTTTCTTCCAGGACAACAGACCCTGGAGCACCCCACCCATGCGGTGAGCCACTTCATTTGAACTCTTTGACACCCAGATAAAATATATATAGTCCCCATACCAGGGCTTTAGTAGTGCATTTTGTTCTGTTAATAAACAAAGGTTTATTTCTGTGAATGACATCAACAGTAGCAGAAGCACAGTAATATCAATTTAATAATCTAATATAACACTTGTTACAGATTGGTTTTATAAGTGTTATAAGGATATAAGTTGAAAAGAATGTCTAGTCTAGTAACACTTTTGTCTTTTTTTTTATGGCAGGTCAGCAGAGCCGCCACCTCTTATGAGGGTGATCTATGACTTCATGGCAAGGAACAATCAGGAACTGAGTGTGATGAAGGGTGACATGGTGCAGGTATTCGTCTGACCTTTAACCTTTTGTAATGTTAACACCCCACTGGAAGTATTTGTGCAGCTTCAGAGGTGAACATGTCACTAAATCAGTCAAAAGTTACGAAAACATCCAGTTAATGCATTACCTAACAATGAGCAATACATTTATTACAGCATTTATTGATCTTTGTAAAAGTTAATTATTTAAAGTACAAAAGTTCATGTCCAATAAATAATATTAACATATATACTATAATATAATATAATACTATAATATTATATATACTATAATATTAACTTTTTATTTTAGTAATTTATTAGTAAATGTTGAAATTAACATGAAGGAAGATTAATAAATTCTTTAGAAGTATTCTTTTTCATTGTATGTTAACTAATGTAGCTAAAGGGATAGTCATTATTGAATGTCAAATGTCATTATTTACTAACCCTCAAGTTATTCCAAGCCTGTATGAATTTCTTTCTTCTGTTGAACACAAAAGAAGATATTGTGAAGAATATGGGTAACCAAACAGTTGATAGGTCCCATTGACTTCCATAGTATGGAAAGAAAAAAAAAAAAAAAAAATACTATGTAAGCCCATTAATTGTTTGGTTACTGACATTCTTCAAAATATCTTCTTTTGTGTTCAGCAGAAGAAAGAAATTCATACAGGTTTGGAATAACTTGGGGGTGAGTAAATAATGACAATTTTCATTTTTGGGTGAACTTTTGGTGAACTAATGTTAATAAATGGAACCTTATTGTAAAAAGCTTTTTTCCTGAGCAGAAAATGCATACATCATATTACAGTTTGTGCTTGCTTAACAGGTAACCGACAAGTCCGGGCAATGGTGGAAAGTGAAAAACAGCCGCAGTGAAGAGGGTTATGTGCCTCAGAATGTTCTAGAGCCTGCTGATGGACCAAAGCCAACAGTAAGTCATGGCCATTGTATAGATTTTTTTTTTTTTTTTTTTTTTTTACAAATATTTTTTTTATATTTTTATTTAAAAAAATAGTAATTTTAACAATTGAGGACATATTAAACAATATCTTCATTCTGATTTTTTAACATCAGCTTATTTCAGTAAATAAAACCAACAGTACCAGAAGCACAGTAATGTCAATTTAATAATCTAATTAATTTAATAAGAACATTAATAATCAATTTAAATACAAATAAACGAGTCTGTCAATGTAAGACAACTAATCGATTTCTGCTGTACACAGTTCATAGTTTTATGAAGTTTTCATCTCCATATACTTAGCAGAATATGAGAGGACCTCCATCTCTGGACATGAAATCTAGACCGGAGGAAGTCAAAGCCTGGTTACAGTACAAAGGCTTTTCTAAAATGTAAGAAACCACTTCTAGCATCTTTAATTTTATTCTTAAAACTACACCAAAATGAGTGTAAAATCTTGTAACATGATTAAGTTTCTGTAAACTGTATCTTGTAAACTGATAACATGCTCCAAGAAGACATTTATTAACTTGTTTAAACACTCAATTCATTGTGTATTTGTGTAGGACGGTCCAAAGTCTTGGGGTGTTCAATGGAGCAATGTTGCTGGGAATGAAACAGGATGATATCAGAGTGATATGTCCCGAGGAAGGAGGTCGAGTGTTCTTCCAACTGCAGAGCGTCAGATCGACTATTGCAGTGAGTAATGCAGCTCTGTTTGTTTCAAAGTAAACGCATGCCTTGTGCAAATACCAATATTTATAAAGCACTTTTCACTGTAGTGCTTTTGTACCCAGCGGTCATTTAATGACTCAGGTAGAGCTTGCAAATGTTATTAGTTTCCATTTGCTTTGCAGCTTGCCAGTGAGCCCGAGTACAGCCAGTATGGTGGCCGCAGATAATCTGAGCACGCTGCTGTTTTTGATATCAAGAATCTGAACTTGTCTGGACCTGAATAAACAAGAACTATGCAAACCTCAACTTTTACATTCATTAGAAAACAAGTTAAGGCTGCTGCCTGTTAAATGATGATCTATTACCCTTTACAGATGCAAATGTATACATTTACTGCATTAATTTTATTTATTCCATACAATATATATTTTTCCATTAAATTGATTTCCACTGATGTCCCTGGGGTGGTGGTCATGTTTAGTATGTTATTCAGCTGTTATATAAAAAAATGAAGCATGTCTGTAACATTCTGATTGATCCTGACACTTTATGCAGATTGTGCATTGTGTAATAATAAATGCTCATTAATAATAAACATATTAGTAGTCATTTTTGGTTAACTAATTAAATGTTTGATTCAGTTCTGCGTAAACATTTTTTCCCTCAATGAAAAAGGTAACTACATGTTACATGTGGTAATAACTATAAATTAGGCATAATTACATGCAACTAACTCTAAACCAAACCCTAATCCTAACCTTATATTAAGTATATGTAGGTAATTGATATTACTCGGTACTTAAAGGTATAATTACACTGTTACAAGGACACCTTAAATTAAAGTAAAAAAATGTTTTATTGGTTTTTAAAAATAAGCTTCTGATTTTGGGGTTAAAAATGTTTTATGACATTTAAGTCCCACCAAGCCATTAATGGGTTTGTGTATAAGCAATAATAAAGTTAACTAAAACAGGTTGCCTTTGATCATGCAGTTATTCATTCTTTAAAATACCATTATTAGGATGAAAACATTTTGCTCCTAATTTTGAATTTCTTTCTTCTGCTGAACACAAAGAGGTATTTTGAAGAATGTTGGTAACCAGACAGTTGACGTCATCCTTTGAATTGTATAGTATTTTTTTTCAACTGTTTGGTTACCAACATTCTTCAAAATATCTTCCTTTATGTTCAACAGAAGAAAGAAACTCATACAGGTTTGGAACAACTTGAGGATGAGTAAATGATGACAGAATTTTCATTTTTGGGTGAACTATCTTTAATGTAAGTGCTGTATTTATAGACAACAGCTGAGAATTCTGCTTATTTTGTAAAGATTTCATAATCAATGTTTATGTCAACTGTGTCATTAGGATGTATATTGAAATAATCCATGTTTATTGTGAAGGTTTAAAAAGTGGTACAAAAAAAATCAAGACGGTCTCGTTGTTTTCACTCCTTGTTTCCCCATTTGGCCATCTTGTTGTTCACGGGTGTTTTCTTGAACCTGTTCGACTTCATGTATCCTGCAATCTTCTCAAGACTCTGACAGGGAAAACAAATCACATCGCAGTCACAATCGGGTTCATCTTTTAACATTACAACTTCCATTAGACTATCAAATCATTCTGTGTGACAAAAGCTGAATCCAAACCTCAAAGCGATCCAGGAAACATCTAAGTTTTCTGTAGTCATCCAGGCACTCTGGACACAACATACGATGCAAATCCAACAAATCGTACATGATGAAGTCCACAAATGTGATCTACAGGATGAGACAGTGGGATAAGCATGTCAAATAATCTCATGCAACTTTAAATGGACAAAATAATTGTATCCAAACATTATGCCTATTTACCTTGTCCCCAGCAAACCACTTCCTGTCACCAAGGAAGTCAGAGAACTGCTTTAGAGTTCCTGGCAGTTTCTCACTGTAACATGATTTGTTTTTGTCCTGTAATCAAAGACAAAAGCATTACAAACTCAACATATTTACATAATCAACATATTTACATAATCACTCACAAAGTCTCCATAGCAGAGCTGGACAAAACCATTGCGGAAGTCCATCGCCTGGTTCTCCAAGATGTCAACTCTCAGCTGCTCTTCTTCAGTTTCCCCACCTAGAAACACATTAGAGAGAGATGTTTTACACCACTTAGATTACTATTTTCAGTGATACAAAAGCTTTTTTTTTACTGAAGGAATAAATGAACCAAGTTCTCACAGAGGTTGTTTTTGCGGGCGATGTATCTCATTATGGCATTGCTTTGAACTACCTTGGTGTCACCATCCTCCAGGTAGGGCAACTGGTGAAGAAAGGTTAGTTATTGCATGTTATATTGCACAGTAAACACTATGGGGGTAACTGTGTAACTTACATTAGGAAAGAACAGCCCAAGTTTGTCTTTCTCATTAAACCAACAGCTTTTGTCATAATTGGGAGCTGCAAGACAAGAATATAAAATCAACTCCCTCCATCATTGTGCTTTTATATAGAAAATCTGACTATGTCTGCTGAGTTATAATAACCGTCACTTACCGTCGCCACAAGAATAGAACTTCTCCTCATACTTAGTACCAGTGTATTCCAACAGCAGACGGATTGGTTGAGCAAGCTGTTAACAGATAATATCCATGATATATAGCTAAATTCAGCTGCTGTGAGAATGTTTTTCACTGAAATTTTGTTTTTCACATATCATATACCCTGGGTTAATATTCATATTTGCATACTTATGAGGTAAGCGACACTGATTGGACACAAAGTGTTGTTTAATGTCTAACTGTAGAAACGCTGCCACATAGATCTGCTCTAGCCATCTTAGTCTACGTAAAACGCAAGTTCTGACTGACTACTTCAATACTGTGATGAGAAAAGCTGAATTCTAAAGGAGAAACATAAAATATGGGGCTTGATTTTTTTTCTCGCAGCAGACTCACAGTTGGAGGGGGTGATTAAAGACTGTTCTGCCCAAGCTGTCAAACTTACGTCATCAGAGAAGAACGACATCCAAAAGAACAGGCAAACAATTTTTTCTGTAGATTAACTTGCACAGATGAACTGTTCACCACAAAAGTAGTTATGCGTGCTAACAATTAGGTCCATTAGGATTTCATGTGGACTTTCAAGTTGACATGAAACAGAAATTGTGACCAACAAGAAAAAATGTGGGAGGAACTTGATTTTGTCCATTAGGGATTGATTGGATCTTAGAAAGAGGGTGAAGCTATATGGAGGCAGATCTGAATGAAAATAGAAAATCGTCTGGCCACTGGACAACATCATTTGTGTTATTACTGTGTTATGTAATTTTGTCCCAACAAGAAAGTGTGGGCATTTCCGAATCATTAGCCGCTATAGTATATAACTGGAAGAATAAAACGCAGTAAATAGTATAATAAATTACGCTACAAACCAGTTTGTTTATTATTGCGATAATAAACTTTAAAAATATGAGTCTGCTGCAGTATCAAGCAGCATAACGGACAGTTTTTGTACAGCTAAAATAACTAGAAGCGGATAGGAGGAAGCCTCGACACAGCTCTTAGTTCACTTTCAAATGAAAATTAGCCCAAGCTTTACTCACCCTCAAGCCATCCTAGGTGTATATGACTTTCTTCTTTCTGATGAACACGATTGGAGATATATTAAAAAATATCCTCTAAAATATTTCTTTATAATGGCAGTGAACAATACCAAGGAGTAGGAGCAGAAGAATGTGCCTCCATCCACACACATCCATCATAAACGTGTACTCCACACGGCTCAGGGGGGTTAATAAAGTGAAGCGAAGTGATGCATTTGTGTAAAAAAAAAAAATATATCCACATTTAACAAGTTATGAAATAAATATTTAGCTTCCGCCCGACCACCTTCCCTACTCAACTTATGGAAAAAGCTTAAATGACGCGACATAACGAATGCAGAAAACTGTCTGGCGGAAGCTAGATATTTATTTCATAACTTGTTAAATGTGGATATTTTTTTTTGTATATACAAACGCATCGATTCGCACCCCCCGCAGCCGTGCGGAGAACGTTTATGATGGATGGATGTGGATGGAAGCATTTTCTTCAGCTCATACTCGTGACCCCTGTTCACTGCCATTATAAAGCTCGGATGTGTCAGGATATTTATTAATATATCTGTGATTGCGTCAGGATATTTATTAATATATCTTGGACTGTGTTCATCAGAATGAAGAAAGGTATATACACCTAGGATGGTTTGAGGGTGAGTAAAAGCTTGGTTAAATTTTCATTTGAAAGTGAACTAATCCTTTAAGAAAGGTAAATACAGCGAGTAAGATTAAGAGGATAGGCTACGTTTTATTATTAGCTTCCTTAAGCATTGAGACGAAACGCGATGTTTCGACTGTTAAAAAAACAACAAAAAAACAATCAGAAAACTGCATGAAATGCCTTGCTAAACACCTTGCTGTAACATTCAGTTGAGGGTTAACCCTGCAAAGTGCTGCAGCTCTTTAACATGTTTTTATAACTCAAGGTTAAAACTTACTTTTACCCAGGGCTTTAAAAACGTGAACAGAGGGTTAAAGTTGGTGTGAAAAGCTCTATGAGTTAAAAGGATACCACAGGCGTTTCGTCGTAATTACAGTAGCATGATGGACCATAACCACACCCCAGCTAAAGCGTTTTATATTTTAAACAACCCTGACTAGCTGTGACCTTTTTTTTTTTTTTTTTTTTTTTTTTTTTTTTTTTTTTTTTTTTTTTTTTTTAGGTATAAAGACGTTATGAATCAGTACCAAACTTTGCAAACTGACTAGTCCACCAAATATGTGACTCACAAGCTATACATAAGTACAGATTTTAAATTTTTAGACATGACTAACCACGCTGAGTGCAGTCTTCTAATTTTCTGTGATGACTGAAAGACAAGTTACAACTAAAATTTTGCAGAGATCAGATAAGAATCAATTTAATATCTACCAGTTATGCAGAATTATTAGTTTCTTACCCCTCGTATATCCCAGTATGCCAATTTCATTGCCATCTTGCAAATTACAACGAGCACATTTGTGCAGGAGCAGTAGAGTGCAGAGGAATGCAGAGGTGTGGGCGCGCTCAGGTGTAAAAGCAGTGCGATGGGCAGGGCGACATGACACTTTGGGGCGTGTCTAGACTGGGGAACCCCAGGCCAAGTGTTACCACGAACAGTTAACCGTGGAATATTTAGTAGAGAAGAAATTTCACGAATGGACTTGTTGCACAGGTGGCAACATATCACGGTACCACGCTTGAATTCACTGAGCTCCTGAGAGCGACCCATTCTTTCACAAATGTTTGTAGAAGCAGTCTGCATGCCTAGGTGCTTGATTTTATACACGTGTGGCCATGAAAGTGATTGGAACACCTGAATTCAATGATTTGGAGGGGTGTCCTAATACTTTTGGCAATATGGTGTATGTGCATACTACAATGCATATGCATATTTTTGGGAGATTTTCCCAGGAAGGATAAAAAACCAACAACAAATTTGTAAATTGAATAGAACAAAACAGTGCTCTGATTTATTGGGTCAAAATAAGGTACTGCAATTTAAGCTTTGTTTACAATTCAAATGTAGAATCACAATCCAAATGGTGAAATCTATAAACAATGAAATGCTTCTTTTCTTTTCATGGCATCAAATAGACAAAAATCAATAAGTGCTTTTCAACTGCATTATATCTATAAACAACAACTGAGATTACTGATTGTTTTGTAATGCTTTTATAATCAATATATGTCAGCTGTATCACTGGGATGTAAATTGAACTAATTATCCTTAAACTGCCTGTTCATCAAAAGATTTAAAATAGTGGACCACATGTGCTCTTCAACTGCAACGTTATATTCAAAGCAGTTGATGGTAAGGTGTTATGATGCTTGATCAAGACAGTCTTGTCATTTTCACTCCTTCTTGTTTCCCCATTTGGCCATCTTGTTGTTCACGGGTGTTTTCATAAACTTGCTTGACTTCATGTATTCTGCCATCTTCTCAAGACTCTGACAGGGAACACAATTATATCTGGTTATTGGTTAATCCTTATACATTACAACTTACATGAGACTATCAAATCATTCTGTGTGACAAAAGCTGAATCCAAACCTCAAAGCGATCCAGGAAACATCTAAGGTTTTTGTAGTCATCCAGGCATTCTGGGTCATACATACGATGCTGATCCAACAACTCGTACATGATGAAATCCACAAATGTGATCTACAGGATGAGACAGTGGAATGAGCATGTCAAATAATCTCATGGGATATAGATATTTCTAATCATTTAAAATGGACAGAGTAATGTGCTTATGTGTACATTATGCCTATTTACCTTGTCCCCAGCAAACCACTTCCTGTCACCAAGGAAGTCAGAGAACTGCTTTAGAGTTCCTGGCAGTTTCTCACTGTAACATGATTTGTTTTTGTCCTGTAATCAAAAACAAAAGTTTTGAAAATAATGTTATCTTATCAATTAACAATTTTTTTTTATATTATTAGTTGACAATTTCTTTAAAACTGTAATACATAGATTTATACAATCAATCACTCACAAAGTCTCCATAGCAGAGCTGGACAAAACCATTGCGGAAGTCCATCGCCTGGTTCTCCAAGATGTCAACTCTCAGCTGCTCTTCTTCAGTTTCCCCACCTAGAAACACATTAGAGAGAGATGTTTTACACCACACCACTTGTATCACTATTTTCAGTGATACAAAAGCTTTTTTTTACTGAAGGAATAAATGAACCAAGTTCTCACAGAGGTTGTTTTTGCGGGCGATGTATCTCATTATGGCATTGCTTTGAACTACCTTGGTGTCACCATCCTCCAGGTAGGGCAACTGGTGAAGAAAGGTAAGTTATTGCATGTTATATTGCACAGTAAACACTATGGGGGTAACTGTAACTTACATTAGGAAAGAACAGCCCAAGTTTGTCTTTCTCATTAAACCAACAGCTTTTGTCATAATTGGGAGCTGCAAGACAAGAATATAAAATCAACTCCCTCCATCATTGTGCTTTTAGATAGAAAATCTGACTATGTCTGCTGAGTTATAATAACCGTCACTTACCGTCGCCACAAGAATAGAACTTCTCCTCATACTTAGTACCAGTGTATTCCAACAGCAGACGGATTGGTTGAGCAAGCTGTTAACAAATGAAACAATAGTCATGGCATGCTATATTCCAAAAATAGTTTTTCAAGCTTGAAGTGACTGACAGAGGGTTGATATTTCACTGCATATTTATATGGGTAATATAAATGGGTAATGATTTTATTAGCATTTTTATAAGGTAAATAGCATTTATTGGACAAATACTGAACGGCCCGTCTATCTGTGGAAATGCTGCAACACAGATCTAGTTGTACCAAGTCTTCTGAAACAGGCCTACAGTAAAATTAGGGTTGCTAGATTTTCACAAAACCAGCCCAATTGCTACAAATCGTGCTAAAAATCGTGTTCCGGTTAGGGGCGGATCAAGAAAATTATTTAAATTATTTATAGGGTGGCAAAAGGGGTAGTTAAAAAAAAAAAAAAGGTGTTATTTGAGGCGTTATAGTGTTTTGCTGACAACTACAGACAGTTTGGAAGAACAAGTCCAAATGCTCTCGATTTCAAAGCCACAATCCACTGTTTCAGTGCAAATATAAATGTCACAGTGCAAAACAGTGCACACTAACAGCTGTTTCACAAGGGACACAGCAGTTGAGACTCAAGTGTAAAGTTCATTTTCACAGAGAATGCGTTTTTTACATTCCACTGCAGTTTTTTTAAGTGTATTTTCTATGTAAACAGACATGTTTGACCGTTGTGCTCGCATCTTTTGCAGCATCACATGTGCTGCATCATAATCATGTGGCGCTTAAGAAAAAAAAAACACGCCTCTAGAAAAATAATTTTAGCAGCAGATATGGCCTTGAGGCATCTGTGCCTTTATTCATAAGGACATCTGACTGCTAAGTAGGGTTTGTGTTTTCAGCAATAGAATAAAAATCTGTAAATGGAAAATCTCCATAGTGCCTTTTGTGCATTTGCATTTTTTTTTTTTTTTTACTTGTTACTTTGCACTTTTTTAGAAAATATTTACCATTTATTCAAGTTTTTTTATTTAGGATATTACATTTTTTGATCCTTCATTTCCATGATCTAAAGAATTAAATGGTTGTTGTCTTTTGAAAGTGTGTAGGCCTACTTGCATTATTATGCTGTTATATAATGATTATATATTAAGTGGCATAAAATGGTCTTGAAATGACAATAATATCATTTATCGCAATTATTTCTGGAACAATATATTGCACAACAAAAAGTAGTTATCGTGACAGGAGATGAGCAGTTTTATTTATATTACATAGGCTACTTCAATGGTATAAATCACATGTTTTGGTGCAAGTTAAAGAGCAACAAAAACTTTTGAGTTTCCACAGTTTTGCAAACAATTTTTGAGTTTCTGTTATTAAAGGATTAGTTCACTTTCAAATGAAAATTAGCCCAAGCTTTACTCATCCTCAAGCTATCCTAGGTGTATATGACTTTCTTCTTTCTGATGAACACAATCTGAGGAATATTAATAAATATCCTGACGCATCCGAGCTTTATAAAAAATATTGAAACATTTATTCAAGATAATATCCAACAAGATATATCTGTTACTTTTCAAGATAGTATTTTTGGACACTTTGATTCTGACTCTACTAAAAACAAAGCTTGTTTTGTTATAAATTTAATTTATTTTCTTGGCAAATTCTATATCCATAAATGCAAATTCACCAACAACAAACCAATTTTTCTTGTTTTTTTTTTTTTTGTTTTTAAAGATTTTAAAATGTATCTTAATACCATTTCATCCTCTGTAAATAAGAAAGCGAGAAGAACAACCTCAATTTGTAATGACTTTAATTTGTACACTCTAACTGAAATTTATTAAATTAATATCTTACCCTCATGTTTTTTTTTCCTTTTTTCCCCCTAATTTTTCTTTATCTTTCTCTTTTAGCAATTATTGTTATTGGGTTTTTTTTCCTGTTATATATGTTCAGATGACATTGTCCATATTGTTGACACATGTGTAATCTATACAAAATTATATATCATTAATGTCATCTTTGTAATAATAAATAAATAAAAAACTAGATCCGCCCCTGACGGGAAAACCACGGACTTGGCAACACTGAGTAAAATTCTCTTTATCACTGCAGCAAATCACTGCAGTCTTCATTTTTTTGATTGTTTTTCTTTTTCTTTAAGACTTATAACTTTTTAAAGACAAATGCATCAAAATTTGGATTGGTCTCATTTGAAATTATGCAACTGGCCCCAGTTAACGACCGAGTTTGCTGTTCGACATTTCCCTCAGAGATGGAGACAAATAAGGCGCGAGAATGTTCAGTGACTACAGAAAGCCTATGAATGTTTGATAAGTTAAGGCAGTTAATGATTGGCAGTGTTGCCAGACGTACGATAATTTTGACCTCTGTAACTGGCGCTGCGTTCGTTCCGTAAATTGAATAGGGAAGGCGTAGGACATACAGCGTAAGCTTTTTGAAGAATAGGAAAGTACGGTTTTGGCGGAAGCAGTTAGAAGGCGATCATTTGTAAATATAAAGCTTATGCATTTACATTTTTTTCGAAAATGACCGATCATTTCGCTAGATAAGACCCTTAATCCTCGTCTGGTATCGTTTAAAGCCCTTTGAAGCTGCACTGAAACCATAATTTTGACCTTCAACCGTTTGAGTCCATTATAAGGAGAATAATCCTGGAATGTTTTCATCAAAAACCTTAATTTCTTTTCGTCTAAAGAAAGAAAGACATGAACATCTTGGATGACATGGGGGTGAGTAAATTATCATGAATTTTTTATTTGAAAGTGAACTAATCCTTTAAAGTTCCTGCCGCAGTGCTTAGATCAGTTGTTTCCCACTAAGGTACGCCTAATTAATTATCTATTGTGGTAATTTGCAGGTCATGTCAAAAAGTTGTTGGTCTTCTAGAAATAGCTGTATTTTGTACGTTTGACTCGTCAAGTCAACTTTATTTATGTAACACTTTTTACAATGCAGATTGTGTCAAAGCAGATAAAATGAAAATCACGATTTTTTTGGTTTCAAATAGAGACCACGATTTTCCCACGATTCTGAATATACAACGAAACAAAACATGTAATTTAGTAGAGGTTCTGACAAAATATAAATTGCTGACTCTAATTGCTGGAAAATGTTTGAATGAATTATTTAAAAAAAATGGTTTTGAATGAATTCTATGACTCATTAATACTTGCTTCATTGCTGGATGAATCAGTGTTTTTGAATGAACGATTCAATGACAAATACATTTTTTAACAGTCAGTTGTCGCCACCTAGTGGAATTAGATGTAATTGATACAAGCGTTATTTGACGTGCCAAGTTCGTTTCAGGAGGTAGTTTGCTCTATTTTGATCGCTATCGTAGACATCGGTGTTTAAATACTAACTTAAGACTTATATCTCAGTACTTCTGTGATAATGTGAATATTTGTAACACAGAAGTAACTAATGTGTGATTCAAAACGGCTCTCTCTGGCTCTGGCAGCACAAACACAGATTTGAACGTTCCGGTATGATTTTGTCAAAGGTTTAATAGACGCGGGAGAATTGTTGGCATTAATAAAGTAGGATCGCGATCTTTTTACGATTAATCGTGCAGCTCTATGTCAAAGTATAGCTTTACAGAGATAGAGGGAACATCATTTTGGCTGTACAGCAGCTAAAATAATGTGATTGTCCATCTTAAGTAAGTTCAGTATTGATCCATTCTGTTGTAAAAATCATTAGTTATTCATTTAGTTCATTTATCTATACTAAAAACGTGTGTAAAAATCAGTTTCTTCCAAATAATTTTCAGCTTCTGGTACGATACTTGGACATTTCCAATCTGGCAACACTGATTATTGGTTGCTAAAAAAAAAAGCCCCTAGACATTCTGGCAAAGTGGTGTTTACACGTCTGCATATCCCAATAATAAAACTGACATTTGCCCAGTGCTTTAACAGAAGTTTAATGTAACGTTAGCTCTTCTGAAATAAAACAACAGAGCAAGTGCTTTGTCCTAAATATTGAGGTGTAACCACACCCGAAACGGCTTTAGATAAACATAACCGACATGTAATTAAAGTAGCATCTGTGGCCATGGCGAGTAGACACGCTAAACTACAAAAAGTATCAACAAACTTTTATAATCCCTTGACTTTGCCAACTAACTGCATAACTTAGTCCATCTCTAGAGTCTCGACTTACAATGTACAGTTTCATCAAATATGTGAATTTAAACAAGCTAAGTTACGCATATGGATTACAGA
This sequence comes from Elopichthys bambusa, assembly GCA_037101425.1. Classification (NCBI taxonomy): domain Eukaryota; kingdom Metazoa; phylum Chordata; class Actinopteri; order Cypriniformes; family Xenocyprididae; genus Elopichthys; species Elopichthys bambusa. The sequence continues at coordinate 14,752,900 of CM074446.1, forward strand.
TTTGACTGTTTAGACTTGAAAAACCACGCGATTCTTATATTCTGTGATGATTGTATGACAAAAAATTAGCAGAAATCAAATAAGAATCAATTAAATGTTTAATAACTGTTATGCAAAATTACACTGTTTCTTACCCCGCGTATATCCCAGTATGCCAATTTCAGTGCCATCTTGCAACAGGAGTGTGCACTGTTACACCGTTTCTGCTTCAAAATGAGGTGCAGGAGCAGCGGGATGGAGGAGGGGGCGTGGGGGCGCACGTGGTTCTGTGCGGTTGGGTTAGACCAGAGCCATAGCGGACTCAAGTTAAAGGGATAGTACACAACACCCACACAATTAATATGACGTTAATATGTCCCTGCAAAATAATAGGCATTTCATTTGTATTTTTCAGCAATGATATGTGCATTCTAAACACAGTCTTGTTCAAGCTGTTCCCAGAGGACCAAAAAGTCGACATGTTCTTATTATTTTATACATCTGCATTGAGTGTTCGATTAGAACACATTCACATCATAAAGACACGTACAATGTATCATACTTTAACCAAAATAAGCGTTTGTCGATATTTATTAACACTAAAGGTAACAATAAACGTCTTCCAATTGTCTTGGAAACTTTTGACTATGCATTTTATTGTTTTAATATATATATACATATATATTCTTTTCATTCTTTATTCCAGACCCTTAGGTCCATATCAGACAAAGAAAAGAAAAGAAAAGAATAACATACAAACATACATTACATTCCAGTGCTTCTAGAACCAGGAGGAATACCTTGTATCTCTTAATTTAGGATCGTTTATGACCAATATTTTTTTCATATATTTTCCATTATTTTCATAAATATATATTTTATTAAAATAAAGCTGGACCAAACAGTTTGTAAATTGTTTAATGTGACGCTCTAAGCAATTGTAAAACAAAAGCTCTAAAACTCAAAGTTTAGGCAGTATTTATAGCCCCAAGATGTAAAACTAGATGACAAAGGCTACAGGAAAAGGGCTGGTCAAAAGGACAGAACACAAAGAAAGCCTCTGTCTTTGATACTCAAGCCAGGTCAGCTTGATAAACAGAGATGCCAAGCTGTCTGAGTTTCCCAGGCCACACGGTTTGCCATTCATTGACAGTTTCATTATTCAGTCTCAGATTATTTTAGCTGTACATTTACATAGTTATTCTTCTAGTTATTTACCTATAGCCGCTAATAAATCCTAAGTTGCACATTTACAAATAGCTTACTTCTGCATTGAAAAACCAAAGTGAACAGTACATGTCCAATATTAAATCCACAGACTCCCAGAATTATGATATTTTAATTTTGAGATATAGAATAGAGCAGGAAAAAATAAACTTCACTTTGATATCATCATGTCTGATTTACAATAAATAGTACTAATAATTATTCAATTACAGACACAAATAAAAATGGCCAAATGACTCATAGGATACAACCACTAGAAAATAAATAATATCACAATAGTAGAAACATTAGAACAGAACCTGCTAAAATCAAGACTATAAATGAGGAAAAAACTCCATTTAAAAAAGACATGATTATGACGGCTCATGACAGATGTGCGGAGGAACTTGAGCTCACACAGAATAGCCAAAGAACAGATGCTTATGGCTGTTAGTGTTCAGAACAAGTGTACAAGCAACACCAAATGACGGTTCATTATCTATGACTGTGTAAACCATTTCAATGATCTTCATGCTGGACTGTAGGTTATGGACAGTGTAAGGTCCACAGTAACAGAGGGGGGACACTTCTGGGGTTTCCTAAAGCTTGACTGTGGGTTTCCGGAACCTTCATAGATACTGTAAGTGTGTTTCCAGTTGGTATTCTGAAAAATGTTTATGTGCTTTTGTCAAATACAATGTTGGCATTTCCTTTGTGCAATTTTGTTTGTTGCAATCAGGACTTTAAACCTGCACTTTACAACCAAAATAACTACGGTACATTTCTAGCAAATACCTAAATAAAGACAAATAAAAAAAATGGGTATTTAGTTGACTGTCCCACATTTCCCTGATTCACCTTTCATTAACACTTTGCACTGGTTGAATAACTGAAAGCGTATGACGCCTCTAACATCTGGTCGGTCCTGCACCCATGCACAGGGATCCCTGCTCTTCAACCGTCTCCAGCTCCTCTGACCGCACAGCCTGCGTTATCAGATTCAGCTCCTCGCACAGCGTCTCGAAGCGGTACGCCACACGGATGTCTGGAACGTTGGTGCGTCGGATGTCGTTGCCCTCCTGCCCCTCTTTCAGATAATGCGGCCCCAGCCAGTAGCTTTTCACCTTGAAACAGGACGTTTGGATGCATTAGTCAAATGCTTTTCTCTCTGATTCTTTGTGTTTTAATTGTCTGTTTCGGTGGTTTGGCTTCAGGATGCACATTGGACATCAAGTAGCGACCAAACACAGTACCAAAACTGTTTATTGTACAAAATTGAATGGCAGCCAATAATTCACCACACAGAACATACTGTGGGCGGCACACAAATATCCTCAATGCAAGAGAAGCTGTATATAATGTAATTTAATCTGGGTCATATTTACCTTTTCATACAGTAGTTTTGGTCAGGGTTTTAGAGAATGAGGGCATGTTATGCAATCTGCCCATATTGGCAGCTATCTACTGTATTTGACTAGTGACTGATACACTTGTGTCACAGTACTGGTGTGTTTGGACGCACAGCCAACAAAAGGCTCCCTGTTAAAAGCTGGAAGTTTTTAAGTTACATTTCGGTTTGGAATAAAGTATTGTTTTTCCCTGCTGTCCACAACTCATTTTTTGGTCACTACCCACAGGTTGAGAACCACTGTATAGTATATAAGTTTCAAAAAATAGGTAACGCCTATTAGTATACACTACCATTCAAATGTTTGGGGTCGGTAAGATTTTTTAAAAACGTTTTGGAAAGAAGTCTCTTATGCTCACCAAGGCTGCATTTATTTGATCAAAAATACAGTAAAATCAGTAATATTGTGAAATATTATTACAATTTAAAATAACTTTTTTGTTTTAATACATTTTAAAATATAATTTATTTCTGTGATGCAAAGCTGAATTTTCAGCATCATTACTCCAGTCTTCAGTGTCACATGATCCTTCAGAAATCATTTCAATATGCTGATTTGATCTTCAAGAAACATTTCTTATTATCAATGTTGAAAACAGTTGTGCTGCTTAATATTTTTGTGGAAACCGTGATACATTTTAAAAATCGGATTCTTTGATGAATATAAAGTTAAAAAAAAAAAAAAAAAAAAAACAGCATTTGAAATTAAAATCTTTTGTAAAATTATAAATGTCTTTGTTACGTTTGATCAGCTTAATGCATCCTTGCTGAATAAAAGTATTATTAAAAATAAATACATTTACTGACCCCAAACTTTATGTATGTAGAAATGATCTAAATTAATATACCATTTTAGAGTATGGTTTGTTGTTAAGTCATGGTGCCTAATGCATTAACTAATTTAACCTTACTGTGAAGTGTTACTGAAAACGACTTCTGCCGGTGCTGACAGAGGTGTAAGTGTAGATGTGAGCACCTGGTGAGAAAATCCACTCATGAGCACACTGTTTCGGGCCAGCTCACACATGTCACATGAGCTCAGCTTCCACACCTGAGCAGCGATGCTGTACTCCTCCATCAGCGGCTCCTGAACAACCACACACACTAGGTCAAACATATTACACACCTCACTCAAGAAATAACAACTATAGAAAAGAAAAATCATATCTGATGGTATGACATGGCTTGCAACCTTTGTGAAGTGGAACTGCAGAGGGTCATCAGTGGACAAAGACACCATGAGACCTCTGGACAGGTACTCAGGCAGCGGATTTCGATGGTAACTGAGGAAGAGACTGTTGTTGCTGAGCGGAGACATAGCAATGCCGATCTGAGCCAGGTAATACAAATACTGCAGTACAGGAGCCTGAGAGGGAAATACACAAATGCTGTGGACTGATAAACTCTTGACTGTTTGCAATGGGTTTTAAGATAAGAATATTAGCTCTGAAATACCCAGTGTGAGAAAACTTGACAGATATTGTTCTGTCAAAACTTGTGACTAAAGTTCACCAAGTTGAAAAGAGGATATCGATGTTTGAATGGCTGTAATCAAGTGTGCCGTTCAATAGTGGCACGTTTACATTATGTTACAATGAGATATGAACACATATGGCCTTGGTCTAATACATAGAACACAATCATGAAAAAATATTTAAAATATCAAAAATGTTTATATTCGAGCAAGGACAAGGACAAGTGCGATTCAGTAGAAGTATCTAGAGTTTCTTTACTTTTCTCAGAAGTAGGCCATGGGAAATATTCTCTGACAGCATAAATCCAGACACGAGGTGGTGAATGGGCCCTGCCTCTCCACAATGCGGACGTAATACAAACGAATTCAAGTTCCTTTGCCTGTTGGGAGAAATGGATTACATTTTAGCAGTCGTGGATCTAAAACTTTTAAATTAAAGGATTAGTTCACTTCAGAATTCAAATTTCCTGATCATTTACTCACCCCCATGTCATCCAAGATGTTTATCTCTTTCTTTCTTCAGTTGAAAAGAAATTAAGGTTTTTGAGGAAAACATTCCAGGATTTTTCTCCATATAGTGGACTTCACTGGGGTACAATGGATTGAAGGTCCAAATTGCAGTTTCAGTGCAGGTTCAAATGGCTCTACATGATCCCAGCTGAGGAATAAGGGTCTTATCTAGCAAAACGAATAAAAATGATATACTTTTTAACCATCTCATCTTGCACTAGTTCTGCGATGCGGCACACATTAGGTAATCACGTTGGAAAGGTCACGGTGTGGCACATCACAGAGCTAGTGCAAGATGAGCATTTGTGGTTAAAAAGTATATCAATTTATTTATTTTTTTTAGAAAATGACTGATCGTTTTACTAGATAAGACCCTTATTCCTCGGCTGGGATCATGTAGAGCCCTTTGAAACTGCAATTTGGACCTTCAACCCGTTGTACCCCAGTGAAGTCCACTATATGGAGAAATATCCTGTAATGTTTTCCTCAAAAACATTAATTTCTTTTCGACTGAAGACAGAAAGACATGAACATCTTGGATGACATGGGGGTGAGTAAATTATCAAGAAATTTTAATTCTGAAGTGAACTAGTCCTTTAAGGAACCTACACAATAGTTTTGATGAGAAGGTTTTCAGTCAGCTGTTTATGTCCCATAAATCTCAACCAGTATAAAATACATACATTTTTACCTTCATTGATTAAATGTATTGTGGTAAGCAAAGGGTGTACTTGTGTGCATCAGATACCTGCGCAGGTGGTTGAGCACAGTCATATTTGCATACATGTAGTACAGATAATATGAGTAGGGAGGATTGTCTTCCTCTGTCCAGTTCACAGGTTTTGGACTGTCCAGGTTAAAGATGTGATGCTCAGGTTTGGACTCATCATCCACACTATCAAACCCGACAACCTGAAGAACATTCAGTCTCACAATATAATAAAACTGTGATCATACTTGTGGATCATTTGGTTCTATTAATTTGAAGCTGCAAAGGGTAAATGGTGATTGTTTTATTTTGATGAGTAAAGTGGGACCTTGTGAGTCACTTGTGATTACTCCACTGTTAAAAGTTCAACTTTAATGGCAGACTCTTTCTTATCTAAAGCATCTTACAACAGTCTTTTTATTACAGACAATAATAAATGTATGAGCCAAGGGTTTGAAATTTAGGAATACTAGGCCAGGTCTTTAACCGCTACCTCCACCCATTATGTTTTATGGAAAAGGTAGTGAGTGTAAAATCTAAAACAAATTTTTCTCATAAATAAATTGGGCAGTTTATTATACCTTGAATATTTATACAGACAGAGGATATTGTGCACTATGTAAGCCTCCACTCCACAGTAGCACAGTTATATAATTTTACACTAATACTAGCTTTATCACATGACAAAAAGTTCACTCACATGTTGCAGGAAGAGATGCAGTTGTGGGTGGCTGCTGGGATTGACAGTGACTTCAAACAGAGGCATAAAAATGTTCTCTAGCATCTCCTGGAAGTTAGAGAGCTGCTTCTTGGTGTGGTACACATCACTGCAGGGGAAAGAAACAATCTGTTATCTTTGTATCTTAGTGATACATTTTAATTTAGTCTGAAATGTACATTTAATGTACAGTGAAAATATTGGTATTTATTTTGGAAATAAGTCGTTTAATTTTAGGTGCTTTTTAATAATATACACTACCGTTCAAAAATCTGGGATCGGTCAATTTTTATTATTTAATTATTTATTATTGTTTATTTTATAATTAATTTAATTTAAGAATTTTTTTTTTATTCAGTAAGGACACATGGTAGTAAAAAGTTACTGTATTTCTAGTCAAATAAATGCAGCCTTGGTGAATCTTGGTAAAAATCTTACCGATATCAAACTTTAGAGCACTAGTGTATATATATTTTTTGATTTTTATAAAAGAAGTAAGCCTACTGTAGACATCAGATAATAAATGTCCACTTTACATAGATATTTCCTAATTCTCAGTACTCACAATAGCCGTGGCACCTGCACTAGCCAGCGCACATTATCTGAATAAACCTTGTGTTTGACGGCCCACTGAGCCAGTTTATCCCATTCATCTCGTGAGCGTCCGTAGATGGAGAGACGCAGCTCCACATTCTGATACTTGCTCTCCTCCAGGTCTGCCATCACCTCCTGAAACGCACCAACATACAACTATCAACAGGGGGTGCACTTAACCATATGAAACTGAATTCATCAACATGCTTGTTTTGTTCAGTTCAAATATTATAAGGAACAGCCCATACCTTGATTATGTGCCCAAAGTATTTCCCCTCAATATGGTTGTCAGTTTTAATAAAGATTTCTCGGAGGATGGACTCTCCAATGGGGTTGTATTTGGAATTGAATTTATCAAAGCGATGGAATGTGTTGCGGTCCTGTGGGAAAGAATTTTTAATATTTAAAATAGCAAATTTATTTTTTCTTATATACATCTACATTTAATCATTTAGCAGATGCTTTTATCCAAAGCAACTTACAAATGAGAAGAACAATAGAAGCAGTTAAACCAACAAAAGACAAGTCCCAGTTAGCCAAGCACAGTACATGTAGCAAGTTTTCCCCAGTGTAGACCACTTATTCCCACATACAATTTAGAGAAGAATCTCTTCACATGGTTTAGGGACCTATTAAACTGTGCAACTTTGTATAGCATTCATTTAGTGCCACAGTTGGCATTCAGTAGAGAACAACAGTTCATTCATAAGCTTATTCAGTTCTCACCTAAGTGTAAATCCACTAAGCTTGTGCGACTGCATCTGCAACATATTTTAGTGAGAGTGACCTAGATCCCACACAATCCTCTGAAGTTTGGAACACACACTTGATATTTGCCTTGACATACACTGTGTGAACAAATCTTAGCTACTTTACTTTACTTTTTTCTTTTTTTTTTTTCATGGTCCTATATTTTATTTCAGTTTTCTGCCCTTTTATGTTTATATTTTTGTTAATAGTCACTTTATAAAATTTTAATGAATAATTGTTATATCAAACAAGAAACATTACTATTCATTTGTGGTCAGTATTTTTTTTTTTTTAATAGAAATTAATACTTTTATTCAACAAGGACACATTAATTGGATCAAAAGTGACAGTAAAGACATTTATAATGTTATAAAAAATATAGAATTTTTAAATAAATGCTGTTCTTTTGAACATTCTATTCCTCAGAGAATCCTGAGAGAATAAAAAATAAGAAATGTTTCTTGAGCATTTAATCAGCATATTAGAACGATTTCTGAAGGATCATGTGACACTGAAAATTCAACTTTGCCATAACAGGAATAAATTACATTTTAGAATATATTACAATAGAAAACAGTTATTTTAAATTGTAATAACATTTCACAATATTACTGTTTTTACTGTAGTTTTGATCAGTAAATGCAGCCTGGGTGAGCAGAAGAGACTTCTTTCAAAAACATAACAAAAAAACTGACCCCAATTTTTTTTTTTAACAGTAGTGTATTCATGTTGTTGTTATCATTATTAATTAATATTCCTATGTATAATTGCTAGTGATGATAGAAGAATTAATCCAAACACAAAAACAAAAGCACGCACTTCACTGGCAAATTGCTAAAAGTGGGCGCTCGACTGAAAATAACATAACATTTTAAACACAGAGGCGATCTGATGAAGATCCTGTGTGCTCGAAATGTTACCTTTGTAAAAGTCTGTCAATAAATGTCTAATTTTTGGAGCTGTGGTGTGCCGATTTTATCTCTTTTATCAGAAGTATTTTTCCAACCTCTTATGGCATGTGTTTGACTACACTTCTTACCGCATGCATATCCAGAGTGTCTACGCTGAGGTCAAAGGCCGTCAGGTTCATGCTCTCAAACACCTCTGTTAGGGTCTGTCCTCGACCTTGTTCTACGTGGACGATTTCACCTGGATATTTCTTTATGGCTCTTTTAATGAAGCGTAGCAGGTGCTTCTGATTCATACAGGATGAGGCATGGATGTGTGTGTCCACCTGAAGATCAAAAAATGAAAGTTCAAATAATCAGGTTTTTCCTGTGACAACCACTAAAAAAACTATTTTGAGCGAAATTGTTGTGTTCATGCCAATGTACAGCGGACCTTCCTGATGTTGTAGAAATCACGGTGGGGGACCTTCTTCTGTGCCGCCAACTCTTTCATCTCGTTTAAGAGAACGTGCATCTGGAACTTGGAGCTGAGGTACTGCAGTCGGCGATAGCAGAAAGATTTTCTGTTGGAAAAAAATATACAATTAGAAATCCATATGCTAAGGCAGATCAGAACAGTTCTGGCTATTTCAGGGAACAGATTTAATCAGTCTTTGCCACTTCTTCTTTGTAACATTATTCACATCACAAATTAATTACTGGACTTCTCTTTCAGCATGGGTTCATTTTTACATTTCACCCACAGGTTCAAACTAAGGTCAGTGTATAATGATTTCAATCAAGCAAAGCAGCTCGCTCAGGGATCAGCTCACATTTACAGAATAAGCTGTTTTAATCAGTAATTTGATCATCTTCATAGTGTGCAGTACAACTTACACTGGCCCGTTAATGATGAGCGCCATCATCATGTTCATATCCGCTATGTACTCCTGCAGGTCTGGGTACGGCAGGTCCAGCTCTGAGGAACTGATGGACATTACGAAAAACATTTTAAAAAGAAAAGAGAAAAAAAATATATATATGTCTATGAAATTCAACAGTTAGGCCTACTCTATTCTAGGGACTTGGCAACTCTGTCGTCTTACTTATGTGTGTATACATGAACAACACCATCCACCATCTTGCAAGTGTAGCCCAACCCAGGGGCCATTTTGGCAGGGTCATACCCCTCATAGGGGTGGGTTTCTGACACAGGAGGGTGGACGGTTGCATCTGTGGAGAACACATGAGGTAAGAGAAGAAATTTATTTTGTAACTTCATACTGATCATATAGAACTCTTAAACTCTTATAACTATAATAAGAAACATATCTATTGAAACTAAAGTCAAGAAGAGAGTTTGAGGAAACAATATGCCCAAAAATTGTCATCATTAACTCACCCTCATGCCTTTATAAACCATGGAACACAAAAGAGAATTTTTGAAGAATATACTGGTCACTTCTTTTGATATAATGAAAGTGAATGAAGACTGTGGCTGTCAAAATGTTAAAAAGCATCATGTTTTCCAAATCAATTAGATGATACTTTATTGAGAAATTAACTATGGCGATCGGCTCAAATATCTGAGTCAAAAAGAACAATTTGTTCATAAATCTAGCCAGTTCTCTCATGAACACATTAAAAGGTTTCAAAAAATACATTCTGTCAAGTACTTACCCGTCCCAAACCCATGTGACAAATTAAGATATTTCTGATGAAATCAGAGGGTTTCTGAAGCCGGCCAATAATGAGTCGGTGTTCTGATGTTGAACGCAGAAACCTGCACTGCGTTCACTACCTTTACTACCTTTCGGGACCTCAAAAGGTGCAATGACGCTGCTGCCTATGTGTGGTTCAGAAACCCTTAGATTTCATCAAAAATATCTCAATTTGTGTTTCAAAGATGAACAAATGTCTTACATGAGGGCGAGCACTTAATGACAAATTTTATTTTTGGTTAAACTAACCCTTTAAGGAGGGTTAGTTTTAGGCCGGATGTCAAAATTTTGCATAAATAAATAACTTCACTCTGTTCCTCACTATTGTATGGCTTCAGAACACTTGGAATATAACACTCAAGTCATATGAATGACTTTATTGTGCTTTTTGTCATTATGGCAGTAATGACAACATTTTGTGTGAACTACTGCTTTAAAGAGTAGAAATACATTTGTGCTGTGGCTTAACTGGTCATTTGTGGTTCATAAACATGCTGCATCTCAGAGCACCTGCTTTCAGTTTTTTCTGTAGTAACTGAAGACAATTCCATGAAAACATTCTGCTGTACATTATTCTGCTCTCTTAAATGCAGATCACTCCAGAGTTTAAACTCAATATTTAGTTCTTTTTTAATGGTACATTGGACATAAAACCATTTTGGCTATAAAATCCTGATTCCTCCTGAACATAAAATGATCAACCTTCAGAATATTTCCTATAAGAAAGCTCTGGTTCAACCCACTTGCAGATACAGAGGACTCAGGCATCTCCTCAAAGGTGTTGAGGTCCAGGGGTCGGTCACCCAACTCCTCCTGCAGGTAACGTGCTGTGGTCCTGCAGAAGCTTTGCATGGACAGAGAGATGTACTTCTCTCTGATGAACAGAGCTTTGACCACACATTTAGCAGCATCCAGCAGGTCAGTGAATGGAACCTGGGGGTGTGTGAGAGAAGAACACTCACTTAAACATAGTCTGCATAGAAGTCATTCATCCATCCAGAGGTACGGATTTTTCAGTGTCCCCTTCTGCAGGTTACATTGTTAAGCCAGTAGGTGGCAACAAATGACTCTTCAATCCGTTCAACAACACTGGGTGCTTCTCAATACTCAAATTGATGCTTCCTGGTTTCCTCGCTCCTACATCCTCCAGCCTGTGACCCGGAAGCCAATCAAACTCAGCCGTCTTGAGGGACATCTCAATTGTCTAATTGGACTGCAGGGAGGTGAGGAATGAGGAGTGAGGAAGCTTCCCGAAGAGCTACAAGCGAGTATACACAGGTGTATCCTTTGTGGAAGTCTCTCGTTGAGAAACCTGACGCACATATGCATAATTTAAATGTATTCTTTACTTTTGTAGTTTAAATAAACTTTACATCTCACATACAGAGATAACAGCGCATCTTGCGTCATTTATATTTATTATACATTTTTTAAATAACCAAACTTTAACAACATGAGGGCAGATCCCTCGAGCGCAGCTGATGACGCTTTCAAGAGATGCTCGAGTGATCAAGAACATTCCAATATACAAATAACATTTCCTTCAATTCCTCCATCCTTATTTTCTTTCCTTGCATCCTTTCCTCACATCCTATGGGGGTGGAGCTGGGACACGAGGAAAGGAAGTGAGGAAAGGAAACAAGGATGCACAAATAACAAATGAGAAGCACCCACTGATTCATTCAAAAAGGAAAAAAGTTTGAGTGAATCACTGAATCATTCACTAAGTCAATTTGTTCAAAAATAATTATTTATTCAGAAACTAAACACCTCATTCCTCAAAAACTCAACGATGCTTTAGATGCTCAGCGATATGCTTTGACTTAATTTGAAACTATTTTCTTCTGCATATTCTCCAAGTTACTGAATATTAACTTAATTATTGAACTAATTTAAGAACAATGTCATGCTTGTAATCATGCCATTAGTATGAATATCACTAATAAATAAAAAAATAAAAAAGTCTATTTCCCTATTTCCAAGAATTTCTTCATTAATGTGAAAACCCTTCAGTTGTGTTGATGTTAGCTCATGTTTCCCTCTGGGGTTTGTGTAATTGGGTGTGGAGATGTGTGGAACTCGGTTCTCCCTCAGGAGTTTATATAATGTCTGCAGTGTCCACTCCAGTTCTGTCAACAACATCTTGTTTTTGTAAAACAAAACAGAAAAATGAAAAACAGGAGCTGTTACTACCCCACATTTCTCCTCTCCAGAGATTGCGACTCTCTGGTACTCTCTCTCAGGGACGAGTTCTCTCTCGGGATAGAGTTCTTTGGGCGTCTGGCTCTGCTCTTTCATATACCTGAGAAAGAGAGGAGATGCTGGTATTAGTTAAACACTGGGTCTCATATAAATCATCACATAACATCTTAAAATGCACTCACTCCAGATCTGTTGCACTGTCTGTTTTCATGAAGTCCTGTTTGGCTCGCAGTAGGATATCAGGCTCAAACCTCAAGAGAAAAGGCATTTAATTAACTGACTGTGTGTCACATGGGTCACATGTGCATACAGAGCAGTGAATGTTGGACTAATATTGGCACATGAAGTGATGAGTTTATTACACGTTCTCAGTTGAAAACACTAGTATATTTGGACACCAGCATAGAATGTTTTTTTTTGGTTGCTGGACTACAGCATGTGATGCTTGTGTTTCCAGCAAGCTTATTAACCATCTTTCAAATGTTTGAGGTCGGTACATTTTTTTAATTCTTCAAAAAGAAGTCTATTAGGCTCATGAAAGGCTGCATTTGATCAAAAATACAGTTAAAAAAAAAAAACAACCTACATATATATTATTGATTACAATTTAAAATAGTGGTTTTCTACTGTAATATATTTTAAAATGTAATATATTCATGTGATGTTGAAATTTCAGAGCTGAATCAGCATTACACCAGTCCTCAGTGTCACATGATCCTTCAAAAATCATCCTAATATGCTGATTTTGTGCTCAAGAAATATTTATTATTATTATCAATATCAGTGCTGCTCATATATGCTTGTGGAAACCGTGATACTATTTGTGGAATAGAAAGTTAAAAAGAACAGCATTTATTTGAAATATAAATCTTTTGTAATAATATACATGTTTTTACTGTCACTTTTAATGCAATTAATGTGTCACTGTTATATTAATATTAATATTAATTTCTTTCAAAACAAACAAACAACTAACAACAACAACAACAAAAAAAACTTACTGACCCCAAACTTGACTAGCTTTACCAGCAAAATTTTATTAGTCCAGCAGCTAGACAACGGTCTGAAAAATAGTCATTTCAGCTGAGTTTGATATTTTGATGCTGATAGTTTGTCGGCTGTCTGGCTTTAGGAACAGAGAGTTTCGGGTTAAAGGTGCAATAGGTGATTCTCTACAGAAACATTTTTACTGGTTGAAAGTCTCCTCATATCCTGATAGCAGTCACTATGTTAAATGGTCTAAATATATTTTTATAAATATATATTGTCTGTGGAAGGTGTAGGACCATAAAATGTTCATCCAATCATTATATTTGGTCCGAATGAAATAATACGATGTCCTACCTGTCTGTCAGACATCATACATTATCAGCACATTTCATGCTATGCAGAGTTTATGTAGACAGACGTTAGTCACAGAGCACCACAAACAAACAGCAGCCACCTTTTACAGTTCCTACCGAATCAAAACAACAAGCTTATGCTGCATTTATGCCATAATTACCATAATTAAGAGATGGCAATGTTCTAACTGGAGCTGTTCACATACTCAGACTCGAAATGATGTGTTTCCATGTCCACAGTATCAACACCGAAATGAATCTGCAGCAGTCAGGTACAAGTTGTTTACATTCATTATTATTGTAATGTTATGTGTTCTGAGACATGAGGTAATTTAACGCCATCTCTTGTGACGCTTTGCCAAGAGCAGCTGTGTGTGTGTGCCTTCATGTGTTTTGGAAGAGGCGTGGCTTTGGAGAGGCTCTGATGGGATGTTATGATTTGAAAGCTAGCTCGCTATTGCTAGCCTCTTCGAAGGTAATGCACCTTTAAGGTAATGATGGTATTTTAAGTTACAAACACAGGTAAGTTCAATGTTAAGTCATTCTTTTTGTTTTTTCATTAAGAAAAGTCAGAAATCTTGTGTTTCATAAGAACTACCGATACTATTAATGGTTGAGTTTCATTATGAATAATGGGACGTAGTACTTGATATCCTGGCTGATCTGCCGCTCCAGTCTGTGCCGCCTCTCCTCCAGCTGCTCAATGGGGCTCTCCTCAGGGAACTCATATGGAGCGCTCCGCATCTCACTCTCTGCCAGGCTACGGGAGAACAGCTCCTAAAAGCACACATTAAGCACACATTTACATAACAGCAGAAACTAACACAAAAAAATGCATTCAAGCAGCATGATTGTTGGGTTTTCTGCTTTGTTTACCTCTGCAATCTCTTTGTATTTGCCATCCATGGATGTGCGCAGATCAATGTGGCCGTGCTTGGCTACAGGGTTGCCAGGCAAAGAATACTGGGATGTGAGGAGGTGTCGGCCAACACGGAGATCTACTAGGAAGATAATGAAAAAGATTTCAACAGAGATGGCTTGATTAGGCTTTCATATTTAAAACATTTTGCAGATGTGAATAATGTTTGAGGAATAAATGGCAATACATTTCGATCCATTTGATTAGTTTTTCTGCTGTCCAGAGAAAAGCGGGATCAGAAAGCTGTCAAAGATCTACAACAGTTTGTCTCACGAATCAATGCAGCATTCGGGTGGGAGGACATGAGTTTGTATGTGAGTGTGTGCTGGCCTCCATCTTAGTATGCCAACTTAACTTGTGGGCATGTATAGACCAAATGCTTCTAGTGCCCACACAAATTTTAGCATTGCCAAAATTGACACTGACAAAAAAAAAAAAAAAAAAAAAAAATTCTAAAAATCACTGCAATCAATACTGAAACTTATTTAAAACAAGATCAATTTACTTGAAGCAATATATAATTTATTAAATATTAGATATTAACATACAGAAAATATAATTACACTATACTATAATGTTTTTGAAAGTCTCATGCTCAGCAAGGCTGCATTTATTGCATCAAATCCAGTAAAAATGTGAAATATTACAATTTATAATGACAGTTTTCTATTTTAATGTATTTTAATATGTAATTTATTTCTGTGATGACAAAGTTGAATTTTCAGCATCATTACTCTTCAGTTTCACATGATTCTTCAGAAATCATTCTAACATGCTGATTTGGTGCTCAAGAAACATTTCTTATTATCAATGTTAAAAACAGTTGTGCTACTTAATATTTTTGTGGAAACCATGATACATTTTTTTCATCATTGCATTTTTGAATGGTAGTGCATCTTAAATTTGTTTTTCGTACCTCAAATGATTTCTTCAGCATAAATAATTAAGATAATGGCTATTTAACTAATGATCTTTAGATATTTGTATGAAAACAGGTCAAAAATTCTGACTGAGAACATTTTGGCAGTGAAATGTAAGCCAAAAGTATGATAATTTATATTTCTAAGTTATTAATCATCAAAACATTTTAATATTACAATAATATTTGCCTCAGAAACAAATGCTTCCAAAACACTTTCACTTTACAGCTTGACCCTTCTGCTCAAGTTCCATAGTTCCCGTGAGTGATATCAATCTTCCTAAACTCTGACACTTGATAAAATATTCATAAGCCTGATGAATAATTAAGCAGCCATGTCTAGCCCTTAGGACATCTCATCCCACTGTAAAGGCACACAGGAAACGGACTAAGTAAAAATGTATTCCCCTGGTACAGCCATCAACAGAATTCATGAACTTCCTGCAGATTTGAAAATGTAGCAAATCTCAAAAATACTTTGCAATTCCAATGTAGTTACAGTATACAGTTCAGAGCAAAGTAGATCTGCAGTAGTTACAATACAGATTACAGCTGTTTCCTGGGCCTCAATTCATCCTGAGATCATGTGATGAATTCAGCATTGGTGCATTGACATATTCACCACAGTGTTACTAAGAAGGGCTGAAACTCTAAGATGAATCTATTACTTTGGAAAGCTACACTTAACATGGGTTTTTCTGTCTGTGGAAGTTCTTTCATCATAGAAGTATAACCATTTACTCTCATAGTTTAAATCCCTTGCTGTATAATTCTTAATCTATACACATGTAGAGTATGCTCGCTGTTATGTTGGGGATTCAACACTTTCTCAGTAAACAAACTTGAGTCACTGTCATCCTCCAAGCAACTGAAGTCTGTTGTTTTTTTCTAGAGCTTTACCACGATTCCCATTCATAACCTCAACAACAAAGACTTTGTTATAACAATGCCATTTGAAGTAATGTATGCATTCTCCCAGCTGAAAGTAGGAATTGTCGTCTGTCTGCTTAGACTCAAGTACTAATTACTAACCACTGATGTGTAATTATCCACAGCGCTCAAACACAAACGAGAGTAGCACATCTGAATAATTTAAAGTTTGGTATCACCGGATGTGCCCATAGCTGCCGAAATGGAGTCATGTTATACTAACCCTCATTCTACTGTAGCACAAATACATCAAAAAGTATTTAGTTACAAATTACAAATACTTACTTATCAAATTTATTTCAATGTATTTAAAAATGAATGCACCGTTACAGTTCCTCCTGCGTTCACGCCATAATTACCGTAATTAAGAGATGACTCGAATTTATGCGTTTCAATGGCAACACTAACAACGCCGAAATGAATCTGCAGCAGTCAGATGCTACAGGTCAGTGCTCTTTAAGTTGTTTATGTTCATTTTTATTGTAATGTTATGTGCTTTGAGCCATGAGTCTCTCGTGACGCTTTTTCTCCCTGTTGTGCGCGTTCATGTGTTTTGAAGGAGACGTGGCTTTGGAGACGCTCTGAAGGGAGGGTGGGATCTTATGCTTTCAAATCTAGCTCGCTATTGCTAGCCCCTCTGAAAATGACCTACCCTACCTTTAAGCCTGGTGATGAAAGTTATTGTATGCAAGAATAAAATAATACATATTTAAATGTATTTTACATACAAATTACTTTCTCTCAAAGTATTTAATTAAGTAACATTTGATTTTTTCTTTGTTATGGAAAATACAAATTACAAAATACTCAAAAGTAATTAAATACGTATTTTAAATACATTTAATTAAAATACTGCCCATCTCTGACTGTAGTTTATATAATGCTTTATAGGGCTCTGCTGCTCATCGTTTTACTGTTCTGGCAAAGTTAATGTGCAACGTACTTATCAGGGAGTTTATTGAAGGTAATTAACGATAGGATTGTCTAGGAGATGAACTCATTGGGTGGAAATCTGGGTGGCCTCTTCACAGGCCCAGATGGGTGGACTAATTATGACAATGACAGTTCATTAGCACCCAACACAGATAGACACAGCGGGAGATGCACGCACTACCTCATGCACTCACACTTACTTTTTTTTTTTTTTTTTTTTTTTTTTCACACTTCTCATTTACCTCCACATAATCACAGCCTACACATTTCTTACTCAACTGCAAGCTAACAAAATGTCCTTTGTAAAAGAAGAATATCGCAAGAGATTTTGTCAGGATTTTTGATGTGCTTGTCTGTGTAGGACAGCACAAAGCCAGAAGGGAGACTGATATATCCACTGGCTCGTATATAATCTTCTCATGGGTGTATTTTGGGAGTTTCATGCTTGTTACATAATTACCATCCCCTTTATACACAAGATCACCACACTCAAAACTCAACACTCTTCTGCTGAGCTTCAATGGCAGTGTTGAACAACTACAAAATACAGGTAATGGAGTTATTGATTCTGATGGTAAACATTCTAGAATGAGGGTCTATAAATGTCACATATTTATGAATGGAAGAAGTGAATAATCAGTGTAGTGAGATATGGAGTGGAGAGATAAGAATGGCACTGGAAATGACCAATGCCCTTATGACACGTGAGATGAGGTAAAAGATCAGGCCTGTCCTGTTCTGCAAGTAAATTTAAAATACCTTATTTATATTGGTGTATTTATCAGTTTGTGTGTATCTTGGTGTATTTATCAGTTTGTGTGTATTTTATATTTGATTAGCAGTTACATTTTTAAATTTTAAAATGTAGTACATTGGTAACACTTTACAATAAGGTTCATTAGTTAAACATTAGTTAGTGTATTAACTAACCATGAGCAACACATTTGTTACTGCATTTACTAATCTTCGTTAACATTAGTTCATTGTTCATGTAAGTTCACAGTGCATTAACTAATATTAACAAGATTGTAATAATTTATTAGTAAATGTTGAAATTAACATTAACAAAGATTAATAATTGCTGTAGAAGTACAGTTCATTATTAGTTAATGTTAACTAATGTAGTTAACTAATGAACCTTATTGTAAAGCGTTACCAGTACATTTACACTTTTTTATCTTTAATATGAGATTTATTCTGCTTTCTATCAAATATATTTATGTACACAAGCGTTCAAACATTTGGGCTCAGTGATATAAAAGTAATATAATACTTTTGTTCAGCAATGATGCATTTAACTGATCCAAAGTTATAAAAAACATTTATATTTCAAATAAATTCTGTTCTTATGAACTTTATTCACCTAAGAATCCTGAAAAAACAGTTTCCACAAACATATTAAGCAGCACAACTGTTTTCAGCATTGATGATAATAAGAAATGTTTTTTGAGCACAAAATCAGCATATTTTAAATGATTTCTGAAGGATCATGTGACACTCAAGACTGGAGTATGCTGAAAATTAAATGTAAATGCAATTTTGGTGAACATAAGAGATTTCTTTCAAAAACATCTTACCAACCTTATATTTTTGAACAGTAGTTATATATCAACGGTATATTATCACGAAAGTTCTGATTATGATATCTCTGAGAATACAAGAGCTTATCTTAGATCAGTTTCTACCATTAATGTTTTATATACACAAACGTATGCACTGAGGAAGCTGAAAGAAGTCTTACATAACAATATCTGATTTGTGATCTAAAATGATATTAGCAGCTAACGCTAATGCTAACTGTGACATACTTCATGAAATCCTAAGCAAAACAGAGCCATGCTAAGGATTACAGTTACCTCGCTAACTCCAATCAGGGCCAGTCACTGTCACCACAGCAACCTGATGTTGCATCCCTTTGTTCGCTCACTTAACACCCCAACAAGATAGGTGTCTTGAGACTCAATCACCATTTAGTATATAAAGCTATAAAATACCTTCAAGGTTAATGTGAAATCACATGACTACAACGACAGCTTTCCATATGGTACTAACTTCGGATTAATAATAAGTGTGTTCCCTGTTGGAAAATTGTTGTGTTTTGGAACATGGTTTCTAGCTGGTCGACCAATACCAAGCTTAAAACCACCTGGTAGCTGGTTTGTTGCTGGTCCAAGACTATCTACCAGTTTAGAACCATTAGAAACCAGCAATGTAGAAATCAAAACACATTTACCAGCTTAAACTGGATTTCCCAGTAGGGTTTGGAGGCCTCATAACCTCTTTTTCTTTGAACACACACAATCTCATACACAAACCTCATCCAAGCAGCATCCTTCTCTATTACTCTTTCAATGGTCCACTTAATCTGTCATCTGTGAAACACAGCGCTGACCACAACACCTTCAAAACAGGACAATACTGAGGACAATCAATACAAACCAGACACCATCTTTCAGCCACACACAAGTGCATGACTCCCAAAGGAAAAACATGAGCTGACAGCAACACAGCTGAAGGCTTAGAGATGGAAAGAAACAGAATGAAAACACATAGAAGCAAATGAGTGTCCTAGATGATAGGATATGTGCAAACTATTGCTGTTATTCTCCCAAAACAGGTCAGAGAGAGAAAAGAAAGAAAGATAGACAGAATAAAAAGAGAGAGACACATGGCAAACACAAAGCTACACTTTCTAAACCAACACACATCTCCAGCAAAACATGTCTCTCATTCATTTACTCACTCACACACATTGTCTTGTGACTGAATCTGTCCCACATACATACAGACATACATACATACAGTAAACACAGCTGATGGAGCCGAAGCATCCACTCTCCCCTCCCTCCTCTTCCTGGTTCCTGCCAGCTGTCTGGGCTGGCCACTGTCATCCCCCTCTCATTTAAATATCCCTGACACATGGCTGGACCGTACCACCTGGTCTTTAGGGGCAGGGGGAGCTCAACAGCATCACTGCTGTCTCTGTGACAGAGTGGGCTCAACAGCGTCTCTCTCCACCCCCCTGTCCTTCAGCTCCATGACGCGTTAGCATGACTGCAGTACATGCGAAAACGCTGGAGGATGTTTTGAGAAAGGGATAAAGAAAGAGAGACTACCTCAGAAGCCAAAATAGAGGTCATTGTAGAAACTAGTATTGGACATGACTGATCAGAGATCTGGGCTCATTTAAACAAGCACCAAACCACTACTGTCTGAGCCCTACTGTTGAAGAAGTGTGTAATCTATTGTGTCGCACTAGAAACCCATATAGCCTGTAAATGATTCTGCTCTTGCGTCCAGAGGGTTTGAGAGGCGTTTCTGATCATCTGAGGCTGATTAATCAGATGGGAACAATAGCATAGAGGAAATGGGCTTTGATGAAGACATCAGAGAAAAAGACAAAGATTGCACTGATGAGGTTTTTGTGAGAGTCTGAAGACCAATTGCTTTTTGTGCGTGTGTGTGTGTGTGTGTTTGTGATGAAGCCCTTTGGAGGAAAAAATAAAATAAATAATCCACCAATTTAAATTATATATTTGTTAGCATTAGTTAATGCATATCATGAACTAACAATGAAACATTTTTACAGCAGTCTTAATTACACTGTAAAAAAAATAATATTTTGAAACCATATATAAAACAAAGATTATTGAGGGAACATTTAAAAAAAAGAAAGAAAGAAAAAAAAATATTTTATTCTTTCTACTTCAAAATTTCATGTTTAATAACATTTCTTTAAAATTCTTTGGAAAATTTAATTTTTGTTATAAAAAGTCATTTTTTTTCAGTGCCCTGTAAAAATGATGATCTGTAAGTCATGGCAACATATGTTTTTACATTACTTTAACTCATTAAAATAATTTAAGCAATTCATTTTTTTTTTTTAATAAGTTATACAAGATACAGCCAATTTGATTATACTTGGAATAGGTGGATTTTTTTTTTACAGTGTACACATATCTACACATTTATTGTAAACATGAACTAAAAATGTACAATATTGTGTTTATGTTAATATTAATAAATGCTATAAAATTCAGCATTAGTCCATAGGACCTAATGCATTAACATATTATTGTAAAACATAACCAAAATATATAATGAACCAGTTTAACTCAGTTTTAATAGTTAAAATTTAATTATTTCTTACATTTTACATTAAATTGTATACAAGCACTCTCCAAGAAAGCAAGCAGGGGAAAAAAAGTTTAAAATCTTGAGATAGAGCAAATGAATTATGTATGGTGACTATGAAGTATGTTTGCTAGGGAAAATGACTTGCTAGTTCCGCCTAGTGGACAACAGCAAAACAGTTTGTTCTTTGGATTTTACGATTATGGAAAAAGAAAAAAACAAAAACAAAAAAAAAACTCAACTTTCACTAAATATCAATCCACAAACACTCAAGTACCTACACACTATATTATGACTCTAACTAACCCTGTTGTAAAAGCACAGTGGCCTTTTAGAAACCATAACGTTCCTACCTCATGGATGATGTCCCTTGGAATCTAGGGAAGTAAAGGGTTGGGTGGATTTGGAAAAAACAACTCTAAATAGTAGCAAAATGGTGGCTGAGGGGGAGGCAGTAAAAGTGATCCTTTAAAGAATCCCTCCTCTCTCATACCACACTGAAGGCAAGGGAGGCACTACGGGGCTCAAAGTTCAAAGCACAACAGCATTTAAAACCTCCATGTGTAGTATAGAGGAGGCTGGATGTTGAAACTTGAACTATGATCAAGATCTTCCACTAAAATTCTCATCTTACTGCTATAAAGACGAGCACAAATGTTAGCAGAATGATGAAAAAAGTTTTTGTGAACTATTTGCACACTGACATGTGCCCTTAAGATCAATCAGGTCAGCCTTATCTTGTTTATCCTTTATGTTCAGATAAGCATATCAGAAAAGAAAAAAAAAGGCGAGAAGGTTATGAAACGTTTGAGCGACCATAATGCAACACAGACAGGGTCCCAAGTGACATAACAGGAAGAGCTCTGTGTACAGACCTCAAGTGCCAAAACACTCATCAGGTAGCGGTTATAAATAAAATCAAAACAAACAGCAATATAATTGTACATTGACTGCTGGTGGATTACACCAAATGTTATTCAAAGGTTATTCGAGGTGTGTTATTAGAGGGCTCTAAAATGTTTGGTAAATGTGTGCTTTATTTTTCCATGATGCGGTAATTCTCAGAATCTGATACAGAAAAAACAAACTATGAAACATAAATGGAAATTTTGGCCAATACAGTAATTATGCACAGCATAATTTATCTATAACTATTTATACTACATATGACTCTGCATTTTGACTGATTATTTATATATAAAAGTCTAAATATATGTGCTTCAGGTGACACTACACATCATATACAGTGGAAAACTGTTTTTAAATGTTAATTTCAACAAGTTCGACTGCAAAAAAGTCGCTCTTATCCAACAATGCTTTAACATGTGCACAGAAAAAAAACCCTTCACAAATACAAAGAATAAATATAGTAATTGCAAGTAGCAATTAAAGGGCCAAGCACAAAAAAGGCACAATGAACTAGCAAGCATGGCTCTAAGCTTCAGAGCAACTGCAACAGATAGTAATTAAAGACATTTTTACAATGACATGTACAAAGTTTGGTGTCAATATGTCAAAGCCTTTCAGAGTCACAGCCTCAGAATCAGTTTCTCACCATTCCATTATATTTGTGGATGCGTTATTCGAGAATGATTTGGTCAATCAAAGCTTTTAATAACTATTTTCCAGCATGGTCTGAAAATGATCTGAGCCGATTTTGAAAATCAGACCAATAGTCTAGGAGGAGTTTGAAAAAGTAGTTTTTCAAAAAAATTAAAAATGGCAGATAGCAAGTTCAACTGAATATCGCATAATTGTCATCACTGTTCACAGTATGATTCAAGGAATCTATCAAGACTGGTTTCACTAAAAAAGGTTATTAGCTGGAATTTCATTATAAATTTTGACCAGAAAATGGAACTGTTTCAAAACTTTACTTGCATGGTCCTGATGACACATACAGTTTTGTAATGATACACTAACGTGTTCATAAAATACAGCATTTTATGTGAAAATTCAAAATGGCCAGTTCCCAAAATGGCTGATATGAGTATCACTTGACTTGGTATGCTGCACTGAATAAAAGAGACCAGTTTTATGTTTTTTGAGCAAACCGTTTAAAAGCATTAGGCAAAAAGAACCCTTCTGATAAGTAGGTAGCGCTGTGCCGAAACACTGCATGTAGCCTTGGGTCATGATTGTGATGTCATGTACCAAGAATCATCTCAATACGCAAAAACGTTGTAGAGATATACCCTCGCATCCAATTTGGCATGCTCTTCATTGAATCTGTTCATGCGTTTTCTGAAAACGGAACTTTTTGGCAGCATGGTTTGAAGATGATTTGTCTAGGACAAGTTTGAAAAAGTAGGTTTTTCAGAAAATTCAAAATGGCAGAACAATTGTGATAGAAAATGACATCATAGGGTGCAATCGAATTGTCTTAAGCCAAGAAATCAATTATTAAAAAATTACTACCAGAAACATAAGTGCAAATTTGGACAGTTGGTGGCTGTAGTTAATGTTTAGACTGTCCTCTATATGCGTGCCAAATTTCACAACGTTTTACCATATGGTTCAATAGGCTGCCATAGAGCGGAAGAAGAATATAAAGAGAAGAAGAAAACTAACAGATATAAAAAGTGCCTTCACACCTTTGGTGCTTGGCACCTTATAAAAAATAAAATAAAAAAATAAATTTTAAATAATTTTTAATTTATTTTATTTGTTTTACTTATTGAAATTATGCAAATTAAAAAGTGACATTTATCTGCTAATACCATATGACTTTATCCCCTAAAAAGAATGTTTGACTCACCATAATTTAATGTTAAGTGAATTTCTGGTGAAACTGGCCCCAAATCATACTGCAATATCATTTTTATGCCATTATATGATGTACAAGTAATGGTCAGGTAAGTTTAGACAACGACAAGAAAAAAACCAAACACATTTCCCAGGAGAACCAGGAGCAGTAAGCATAATGGACTGTGCCAGAAATGTGGATGTGAAAGCTGTTATTTCTTCAAAGCGAGATGGACTATTTGCCTTTCCTCATGTTTTCACCGAGGCCTCTTTTCCAAATCATGGAGTGCACTGAGGCACTCAGTAATCAGACACTTGATTGCTGCTGAAATGGGGAAAATTTATAGCTAAGTGTGCAAGTGAAAGAGAAATAGAGCTGTTTTGTGCCTAAATGAGAATAAATGTGGATGTCTGAAACTGCATGGATTCACTTTTAATTTTGTATCCCCCTCAGAACTGTTTTATTTTTATAAAGATAGCAGCAATATGCCACCTGCTAAGTCTCCATGCTCAGATAATTACTCTATCTCTTTGGTGAAGATGCTTTCTGATGATATTTCCCGCCTCAGGCTGCGGAAATTGAGCTGGCACAGCAAGACAACATTTATCTGTGTCTAGTTTTGCACTCATAGATAAATGCACTTTCCAGAACACTGTTTTAGGTTTTAAACATCAGAAGCACAAGGAACTAATAAATATATGCAACGCATAACTAAATATGTTCTAGCGCATGATAAAATCAGTTTTTCTGCAAAAGAGAGAAGTGTGAAGTGGTTTATGGATGAGATCTTATGTAAGCCTTACGCAATGCTGGCCTGACCATAGACGTTGTGTTGCATACATCTATGGATCTAGACCAGCCACTGTTGTAATTGATGCATGTTTGATTTTCCCCGTCTGGCTTTCTTGCAATTTAATCACGAACATTATCTGGATGAATATATTGAGGAATTGCATAACTGAGGTCTGAAACACAATCAACTAAGTACTGCCAATGTAATTATGGTCAGAAATGATGTGTAATCAATGCATAACTATGTTTCAGAGAGAGAGAACATTTATGTAAAGCATTAGATTAAAGTCTACAAGGAGCCATAAGAAAGAGAGAGAAAAAAAAAGAATAAAAAGGTCTCGTAATAGTTGCAACAGTTTCCTTCAAATCAACAGGTATAAAAGTTTCTACATTATGCAGATGCTGGATTACTAAAAACTCCCCTGAACATTTGCACAGAAACCTACATAGAAATATGCTGAAATACTGAATATATGATGAAAAATACACATGTAATGACACATTCTGTTCTCCATTTCCATCAAATTCCCACCACACTCACACATACACTCTCACACTTTTATAAACCCATATTGTTTTTAATCACTTACCTCCACTGGCTGTGTACTGCAGGCTGCCTCTCTTTCTGAAAGGGGCTGTGGGTTTGCCTGAAGGCAGCTTAGAAGACATTTTGGCTGGAGATTCACCAGAGACAGACAAAACACTGGTTGGTTAAGGCACGGAGGATTCCTTAGCGGGGGATAGAAAGAGGGGGGCACACTCAGTCCAGAGGGGTTTTCAATGCAGTAAGAGGGATGTTCAGACGTGTGTGTGTGTGTTTGTGTGTGAGAGAGATCCCCGCTCTTCAGATGCTGCAGTGGGAGAACTGGCTCCTCCCCACACCTCCCAGTGCCCACTCACACACTAGCACACACTGCCTACATGCTGTCAATCCGCACGGTTTCCATGGAAACCTCAGAGCCAGGTGGAACGTGTCAGTGAGAGTACGGCAGGCATCAGAATAGTGCATTGTGATGATCGTAAAGGAATGCCCTTCATGTCGCTTTCTCATAGCATGCAAGACAAGAGGAACCATGACAAGCCAGACGCTGGCTCAGGGCTCAAAGTTTAGTCAGCCAGAAGAGATGAACCGTGTGCTGGGTGGGGGAGGTTGCTGACTCTGTGATGGGTAACAGCTGGAATCATGTCTGTGAAATGTAAACCACATATGAGAGAGGCACAAAAACTCAAATCTTGAGGAAAAAGCCACTACAGAGCCAAGAAACATTTAGGGACAAGCAGCTAAAATACAAACGGAAAAAAATGAAAACCCAGAATCACATCAATCATAACAGCCAGAATCTTTCTAATTATAAACTGACTGACATGAAAATGAGTTTAAACTCTCAAAAAAAGGTCAGGCATTTAAAAATTCAGTTCATCACCCCACTGGATGTTAAATCTAATTTCTTATTTGGAAATGGAATGAATTGCAATTCAAAGGAATTTAATACAATCATACAACATAATTTTTTAACAAGTTTTGCAACGAAACAGTTTTTTTGGCTATTAATTATATATATATATATATATATTAACTGATTAACTGAGAATATTACTAAATACTGTAAAACAATGAACACAACTAATTATAATCATTTAAATGTAATAATTATATTATATTTTAAGTAATTTGTATATGGGTCAATGACGTGACAGGTCATTTTTTTTGGCCTTAATAATAATAAAAAACAAAGATATGACATCCAAAGTATGTAAGGTAGTACAACTAGATCTCTTTTATCGAATCCAAAAGGCCATTCGGTTTAACCGTCCAAAGGCCAATACAGCCATTTCATTTGTGATTAAAATATCTTAAAATGTAATAAATGTATATATTTTTTATTCTGGCATGATTTTATAACATCATATATCAACATAGTGCATTAAAATGGTATTAAAATTATGTGTTGAAGTCATTGCTTTGTTATGAAAAAATAATGTCCAGAAAATGAATTTAATTTATGTCATTTGGAGTAACCAATATAAATGGACCATTTTGGATCAAGTCATGCGGTCAGTATCATGTGACAGGATGTGCCATCATTCAGACACCTGCAAAGGACCACATGGTCATGGAGCAAAGTAACTAACTCTCTTTTAACTATTCGAAAAGTTTTCACTTACGCATGTCCCGAAATATCAGGTCTTTCGGTACAACCGCTATAAAACATGGAAAATGTTGTAATATTTTAAAAATTTGTACTAAATATAAAATGTTTGATTGTTCTTTTGCTAGCTAGCTAGATATCAGCCTGTTAGCATTTTTTTTTAATTGCTTTCGGTATAACCAAAAGTGTCATTCACTTTTTTTGTCCATCTTGTAAAAGTTAATTGATTATAAAAACCACATAATCTCATTGTTAACACTTGATAAAATTAATTATATCTCCATTATGTTTTTTTTTACACTTTTAAAAATCTTATTCATCAATGACCCATACATGAATGTACACATACATAATTTATATATATGTAAATTATACAGAAATGCACACATACAAGTTATAATATATATATATACTATATATATCTATATATGTCTATATATTCATTCATTCTGTATTGATTATTAATATATTAATATCATCTAATGTTTCTGTAAATACCCCATATGTTGATGATGATGAGTGTATGTAAGTGTTCATGGGTTATACTGAAAACTATTGTATTGTTAAAAATTAGATGCACATTTTTAAATGTTTCTATAATGTTTTGATTCATAATTCTGCATTCCACTTACAAATTAAGGAAAGGGCATTCTCACTTAAAGAATGACACAGAAACCTACAGACAGGTAATGCTGTCACCTCATGAGCTGCTCATTTTAGTTATCTATATGGAGAATGGCTGTAAAATGCTAGTGACAGCATACATAGAACCTCATCAGCAATGTACAGCGCGAGGGGTCTTTAGATAACAAAGGAATGTTTCTGTCTCTGTGCTGAATGGACATGTCAGCACAGTTAAAAATGCAGCTCCAATGGGATCTGGAAACATTAGCATTAGCTTCCATACAGAGCCAAAAGCAAAAAAACAAACGTATTAGTGATTACCCTCCTGCAAAAAAAAAATAAAAATAAAAAAATTATGTCATGAAGCTGCAGAACATAGGGTCTTTGAAAGAAATCATACAACGGGGAAGTGAATTTTAAAGAGATGCTTGTTGAGCTGTCCTTCCTCATAAGCTAATGTGTATAACAGGCAGAGAACACTAAAGCAATGGGTTTATACCTCCCTCTTGTGGAAACTGACAGTGATGCATTCATTGCCAAGAATGTGTGCAAAGACAGATTGCAATAACAAAATATCAAAAACATTTTGCACATACAATCAATATTTTTTGTGCGAACATCCATCAAATTATACAGAGCATATATTATTAATGTTCACAAGCACAATTTGCATTATGACTAAATCTCAGAGGAGACAGTAGGCATCTACTGTACACACAGTGCTGGGTAGTAACTGATTACATATAATCTGGATTACAAAATCAGATTCCAAAAATGAAGTACTTGTAAACTCACAAACCCCCAGTCTGGGAAACTCTGACCTAATGTAATATTTAATGCACTTCATGTTGTTGATAACAATGAATGGAATATATTTTCTTTCTCTTTGTATTTTTAAATCAATATGGTATAAGATTATCCTATTCAAATCAATGTGATAAACAGTTTAGGTCAAAAGTAATCTAAAAGTAATCAGATTATATTACCTAAATGTGTAATGTACTAGCTACAATTTTTGTCATGTAATTTGAAATCAGTAACTGACTACAATTTGTAAGTAATCTACCCAACACTGTGTACAAGTTATACCTTTATATGAGTGCAAGAGTGAGTCATTAATGATTCAAACAGTCCTTCCACTGGGGAAACCTCTCACGTTGTTTAAATTCTGTGTCAGGTCTGAATGCAGTTCAGGTCTCTGCAGAAGCATGCATTTAGCGGTTTGTTTGTGCATTTGAAACCACAGAGTTGAGATGCTGCTGCTGTTCTATTTTAATTTCCATTAGCATGAAACACAGTGACAACAGTTAACGCATAAGCATGATTAAAACAATTAGCATGCTGGATTGAGCATATAATACAACCTGCAGAAAATTTAAAGGGATAGTTCAGCCAAAAAATGAAAATTCTGTCATCATTTACTAGTTCCAAACCTGTATGAATTTCTTTGTTCCACTGAACACAAAGGAAGATATTTGGAAGAATGTCAGTAACCAAACAGCCATATCTTCCTTTGTGTTCAGCAGAACAAAAAAAAAAAAAAAAAAAAATCATACAGGTTTGGAACTAGTAAATGATGACAATTTTCATTTTTGGGTGAACTATCCCATTAAATTCAAAATGCTTGTATGTAATGCAATTTTTTTTTTTTAAATGGCACCGTACATAAAATACCACGCTTGAAATGTATTAAATGATATTAGCATGCACTCAGTGAGCAAATATTGCAGGCCTACTTGCAGAAAACACTACTGTACAAACGACTGAAAAAAATAATGTTTCAGTACAAAACTTCTTGTCGTCAATGCCGCTGATAAGAGTTCCAGATGTGTGGTGTGGGGGCTCCTCTCAGCCGTGTCTACTAAGCTTGTGCTGGTTCTTTGTTCTGAGAACCCCCTCCTCATTCATCAGTTCTTACCAGAAGTACAGGAAATAACCATCTAAATAATCCCCCTCCACTGTTACCTACCCCGACCCAAGAAGGCCTTGGCTACTAATCTTGTCAGCAGCATGGAAGCTGTGCTGGAGTGTTAGGGGACCACAGAAACCCTAATGAGATTGGCTCTGATGAAGAGAAGGATACCATGATTAGCTTGCTATATTCCTCTAGGAAGCATTTAGGGATTTGTGTGCTCACAGCCTGCCACAAGCAGCAAGAAAAAATCTGCTTACCGAAAGTGACGTGGGTTGAAATCTCGCATTCACAAAGAAGTTATGTCCCTGTCCAATGATCCATGTGGGGAAGCAGCACAGGTGACTGCATGCGCTCCCGAGTGGGAGGGTCTGGATACGTTTCTGGTTTAAGATCAGTGTAAATGGATTTGTTGAAAATCAACTGTAAGGAGAGCTGATGATTCGCTGTGGAGCGACAATTGTGGATTTTCTTTGACGTGTAACGTTAGGCCTCTTCATTTTGTAGAAATTTAGCGTTTCGCTGCTTTTTAATTGTTATATTCTACGTAAACCCACATGAGACGGACATATTTAATCGCTGCACAAGAAGTTTGACTTTTAAAACTGTTGACCTTTCCATATCTCGCAAAATCTCATCTCAACACAACACACTTAATAAATGGCTCTTCTTAATTTTGTCATTTCATCTAAACATTAACATTGTAAGATTTAGTCAGCCAAAACTTTAATTTATCTATTATCGTTGAAAAATAAAGATTTAGCGGCGTGTTGCTACCAATGTTATTTTTTTGTCGCCTACTCAATGGGTTTATTATTTAAGTTAGATTAACATTTCAGATATCTTCTCTATTCATGAAATCCTCTCTACATGTTGTGCTATGGCAACTAAATTAACAAATGTTTCTATTTATTTCCCTTAATAACACAATGGCTGCATTATCATCCTGCACATGCTAAACTTATAGGGCAGACTAAATGCACAGTGTTCTTGAGAGGAGCATCTTACCCCGACTTGCTTTGTTGCTTTGCTAGTTAAGATCTTTGCTTTAACAATTTTCCTAATTAATCCTTATTAGGCCTAATTTAAAATGGCATTAAGAGTATATTAGATGTCATTATTCAATATTGACCAACAAAAGCACCAAATAAAATTGGTTTATAGATCAGTCACATACACATAGATAGAAAACAGATGCCTTATATCACGAAGGACTGCAAAAGTTGCTGAGTGTATGACTAGAAATGGCAATAGTAATTTTGGGCTAACCTAATCATTATTAGGTTGAGTCATTTAATACAAGCTTTAAAAATGGATTAAAAAATAAATTAGTTTTCACAGTCCAGTGAGAATAAATCTTATTGAGCAGTTATCGGATGGTTAATGCAGGTTCATTCCCTTAAGCAGTGGGAGGTGGAGATAAAGATAAAGATCTGTTCAGTGGTGTTAAAGACGATGTTAAAGAGAACAGTGATCGGATGACAACTTCAGTGCTGACTTCAACACTCCCATCTCTCAGAAACAAGACACACTGACCTGTAAGCCCTCCTCCTTTACCTCCAGTCCCCCAAGCTTGGGGTTACATAACACGTGAAACTAGCTCTCTCTCTCTCTGTGTGTGTGTGTGTGTGTGTGTGTGTGTAGCAAATGGAGAATGCTGTACATGTGTCAACCCCTCAGACAAGAGTCTGCCAAGGACAAGAGTAAACCCCTTCATCCTCTGACCTCTGCATCTAAGAACTTAATCAACATCATCCTTCTCATATTTAAATATTTATAAGGAAATTTGTTTGTGGTGCCAACGAGCTGTAAATTGGATTTTGTAAATATAAAATATGCATATTAGGCCTACTGTATAAGGTCATGGCGATGGTCTTCATTTTCCTTAAACTTCAAATATTGTGTATATATCAGTTAGGCACAAATCTGAGCAAGCTCCAGTTGATCACACACACACTTTTAGTCACACTCTATCATCTGATCAATGTCAAATGCTAGTCCACTAGAAGCATTGGTCTTAATTTTTACAACCTTCATTTCTGTCCTTGTTAGCCGAGCTAATAGGATTGGCTGGTTCACACAGGAAGATCAGTAAAGCCCTCCCCAATCCTAAGCTAAGACTTTTGAGGTGGACAAGGAGGAATTAGAGGGGATAGAACAACCAAAGGAGGAAGCAAGTCAGTCCGCTTCAGTCTCTGTGCCTGTCTCTATCCACTCGTCCATCCCAAGGCAGGTCAGTCACAACTAGAAGGGGAATCAACACTTTTGCTACCCTCCCCTTACCACGTGATCCAAGGTACAGGGCTACCTGCATCCATTTCTCTGTCAGCAAAGCACAGGGAAAGCCGGCAAAATTTCTTACCTTGAGGAACTTGACAGGGAAGCGTCTGACGACGAGATGGGTAGCGGAGCGAGTGCAGAAGATAAGGAAATGGCCAAGAAGTCCAAAGAGCTGGAAAAACAGCTCCAGGAAGATGCTGATAAAGAAGCCAAGACGGTCAAGCTTCTGCTGCTGGGTAAGAAATCAGTGTTTGACTCCTCCAGTCCATTGGTGTTGGGTTAAGAAGTTTTGTCTCCAGAACCAGCTTCTTATGCAGAAACTTCAGATGTTTTATGTACATTTGTGCCTGGTATGCAGGTGTGCAATGCAGGTGAGATTAAAATCGGATTAAAGTGACTTCGAAATAAGCAACACCACGGGAAAGGTTATTCATTTTCAGAATTTTCTTTTTTCTTTTCTGGGATTAAGAGTTATAGATGCACTAGGGCAGAGCGTTAAGACATTCTGTAAGCAAAAATTCTGATTTACAAAGGTTTTGAGACAACCACAGGTTATGTAATTATTTCATAAATTATACATTGCAAGTGTAATCAATTGTCATGTGTTACTTCTTAATTACATACAAATGATGTCGTTTTAACACCTGTCTGATGACATTTACAAAACATTGTTTTTGACATGTGAATTAGGCTCTTTTTCAGTAATTTTTTTTAGTATGAATGATCTTTAGGTCTAATTAATTTATTAATGTTTTCACCTTTTAAGGATTTTCGAAATTAGCTTTTAAAAATGTTTGCAGGATCGATTCCAGCTTTGCTGTAGCAACATTTTCACTGCAAGGGAAGTCGCCTTTAAAGATCACAACCTGAGGAACCCTGTGAATTGTGGCATATTGACAATAAGACCTGAATCCGATTACTGTGATGATTTAAGCCCCGATCCTCTTAAGCTCAGGTTCAGTTTATCTTCCAGTGGGAACGGAAAACAGAGGAGGCTAGTTTCAGTGCTCCTAACAGTTTATTACATCAGGACACTTTAAATCAATGAGCCATTTCAGCAAATCACTCTGTGACAGATGCATTGATTAAGTACTGACCTGATTTCTTCCAGCTTGACAAACCACTTCCTGTCTGAACAGGAAGTTCATAACCTGCTGTTCTCAGATAATAATAACAATGTTAAAATCATAAATTAGAAGAAAGTAAAATATGTAAATATAATTACAGATGTTGTGTGTAGTGAATTTTGGGAATTAGTTTTTAATAAATTAATAAATTACTTCCCTTGCACTATAAAAGTCAAAGAGTGTGCTAATAATGGGAGTGTTGTGTGTTCATATTTGACAGTTAGGATGTAGAAAGCCGTTTTCCATATAATCTAATCTAGTTGCTAAACTAAGCAGTCGTACAGTCGTAACAGGGATGACGCAAGTTCACTTAACATATCACCACGGCTACAGTTAACTCAGGAAGTGAAGGGCACATAAGAGTGACAGTTGCCATGGGAGACGGTTGAGCCCCACCCACTTGCCCTTGACTGATTGAAGCTCCAAGACGAATCAAAGTGTCAGTGATCTCCTGAGAAGCTTTCCCTAACACAAATCCAATTGGGTCACTTTATAAGCAGGCTAAAGAGGCTTCCTCTGACCTGGCCATCAATGGCAATCTATAAGTTTTCCCTGACAGATTATCTATTGCTTAACATTAACCTTGTTATTAAAATCATAATCACATAGAGTGGAAAATAAACAGTTAAATTCAGGTAAAAAAGGCACTGTGAAAGACCTTAACTAGAGTCAAAACCACCATATAGACACAGACCGGTGATATTCAGAACAATATGGTTTGGTCAAAGACCTTTGAACTAAGCTAAAAGTCACAGAGGGGTTGAAAATTTGTCTGATGTTCGGTTTAAAAGCATTTAATGGCTCCTCATTTGTTCTTATGTACGCTCATACATGTTTCTCTCTCTGTCTCTTTGTAGGTGCCGGTGAGTCAGGGAAGAGCACCATTGTAAAACAGATGAAGTGAGCATAAATGCATGCAACACAAAATACATGCTCAGAAGAGCCCATTAGTATCTTTACAGTTTGAGGAAGCATGTGATTTGAGATATATATATGTATACACACGTTTCATCAAACCTCCTTAAGTAAATTTAATTTTAAATCTCATAAATTCAGGCATTCTAGTTGAATAATTTCTTAACAATTGGTGTGCAAATGCCAGCACTTGCATACATCGTTCAACACCTTGTAATGCTAATCTTTGGCCACCAGGTGGTAGTGAATGTGGAGCCTGGCTGCACTTTATGTAAATGAATTCACCTACAAATCATTAATCAAAAACACTGTTGTTTCCTCCTCAAGAATTCTCCATCAAGGTGGTTATACGAAAGAAGAACAAATGGAGTTTCGATCTATTATTTTTGGCAATATTCTGCAGTCTGCTCTGGCCATCATCAGAGGCATGGAGATGCTGGACATCAACTTTGGGTCACCAGCAGCACAGGTCTGCCAAACAACTCCAACAACACAAAAAGACCAATGATTAGTTTGTGGACATTCACATACTAACAAAATGCACACGTTGAATCCCACCGTTAAAGTCGGCATGCAATGAAATTTTTCAAAATGCATGTTATAGATCTTATTGTGAACAATTTATCTGTGCATGTTTAATTTTTTAAAATGACCTCATTTTCTATTTATTTGGCCTCGTAATGTTTAATCAAAATGTCTTCCAGTGAAAACTTTTCTGTATGCCGGACTTCTCCAATCTTTTAGTCCGCTTAAACCGCGTCTCTGCAAGCTCCACTTTTGAGTGCAACACCCACATCTCAAAACCCAATGAATAACTGATAGATAGAACCTCCGCCTAACATTTTTTCTTTTCTGGTAATCCGTTAAGACTGACCGCATGGTGCCTAACAGTGCCCATTTTACTGTCCCATGCAGGAGGACGGTCAGAAGCTCCAGAACCTGTCTGACTCCATTGAGGAGGGCACCATGCCTCCAGAGTTGGCAGACGTCATCAAGAGGCTATGGAAGGATACAGGCGTGCAGGCCTCTTTTGAAAGAGCTGCTGAGTACCAGCTGAACGACTCCGCTGGATAGTGAGTACAACACTCAACGGGGACAGCAATACCTTTAAAGTTATGCTTTGGAGATTTGCAGCACTTTAGCAGATGTAATTCAGGAATCTTTAAACGAAAGGCTGAATTATCTTCCACAGCTACTTGAGCGAAATGGACAGAATCTGCAAACCTGACTACCTCCCTACTGAGCAGGATGTGCTGAGATCTCGAGTCAAGACTACTGGTATCATTGAGGAAAATTTCTCCTGCAAAGAGCTCCACTTCAGGTGTGTCTTACCTCAACTGTTGTGCATATATATTAAAAATTGAGAGCCACGAAAATGGTACTGTAATGATACTCAAGACCTAAGAAAAATTAACCAAAGCTTTGAATGAAACCTTTTCATGTTTTTTTCCCTGGTCCGCAGGATGTTTGATGTGGGCGGCCAGAGGTCCGAGAGGAAGAAGTGGATTCATTGTTTCGAAGGTGTGACTTGCATCATCTTCTGTGGAGCCCTGAGCGCTTACGACATGGTGCTGGTAGAAGATGATGAAGTGGTAAGTGCTGATCTTTAGCCAACACACTTAAAACATAGGTTCTTTATTGGCATGTGTGGTTCCATGAAGAACCTTTAATATCCCTGGAACCATTTCATTGCACAAAAAGTTCTTTGTAATGAAATAAGGTTCTTTAGATCATTAAGTTGTTCTTAACACTAAGAAAATCTGGTTCTTTTAAGGACTGTTTACCAAAAGGTTCTTTGGGGAACCCAAAATGGTTCTTCTACGGCACTGCTGTGAAACCCCCGTTTTGGAACCTTTATTCACATTCTAAACATTCCCAATTGAATGGTTTGATACTGATGTTTGAGGTTTTAGCATTGCTTCTCAACTTATATTATTTTGTTCCTCATGTTTTTCTAGAACCGCATGCACGAGAGTCTCCATCTCTTCAACAGTATCTGCAACCACAGGTTCTTCGCCACAACTTCCATTGTGCTTTTCCTTAACAAGAAAGATCTCTTCCAGGAGAAGATCAAGAAAGTCCACCTGAGCATCTGTTTCCCTGACTATGATGGTGAGTGAGGTCTCTATATAAACAAACACCTTTAAACAGTAATTTACCCTAAAAATGAACTGTTAACTCACCCTCCTTTCATTCCAAACCTGTATGACTTTCTTCTGTAGAACATAAAATCAACCTGGCCATTCCTGGCGAACAAGGACTGGGACTGTCAAGCTACAGAATGACAAAAAAGCACCATAAAAGTATCATAAATGAGGCCTTCTCATGATAGCTGTGTGTGAAGAACAGACTGAAATTTAAGTTGTTATAATCTTGATTTGCCCAAGCTCTCCTTGGCAAATTCATGAGATTGACAAATGAATCATTCTATTGAGTCACATCTTTTCAATGAACTCATTGAGCTAATTGACTCGAACCGTTCACAATGGTTAACAGACTATTAGTGACTATTAGTGAATAATGACTTTCAGTCAATTCCTGGTATGGCTTCTTATGGCTGGTATGGACCTTTTATAGTGCTTTTGCATCCTTTTTGAAGCTTGACAGTCGTTCACTTTCATTATATTGAAAAGAATTGTCAGGGTACTCTTTAAAAAATTACCTCAGTGGAAGATAGAAGGTCCTACAGGTTTGAATCAGCATGAAGGTGAGTAAATTAATTTCCATTTTTCAAAGAACTAACTTATTAAAAGTCGTTTATCGTTGCAAATAGTACTGGAACTGTAAACACAAATACAGTCACTACCGTGGATGACTATGATAATTGATGAACATCTCAATTTTCCAGGTCCAAACACATATGAAGATGCCAGCAACTACATCAAGACTCAATTTCAGGAACTGAACATGAAGAAGGGCGTGAAGGAGATCTACGCACACATGACCTGTGCCACGGACACAAAGAACGTCGAGATCGTGTTTAACGCTGTGACAGACATTATCATCAAAGAAAACCTTAAGGACTGCGGTCTGTTCTAAACACTATCGACTTTTTCAAAGGTATGTTCCCTGAAAAAAAAAAAAGATTCTTACACCCTGTCTACACTGGACATGAGTGGAACGTTAATAGTAAATCGCCGCCTTCAGTTGATGGATTCGCTTTCTATTCTATTCAGAGCCAATCCAGCTACTTGATTTTATGCACAAATATTGGCTGACTTGTTTCCAAACCCAGCTTGTGAAGTTGTTGGTCTCTGGTCTATTAAATTAAATCAGTTTTTGTTTCTAGTAATTTGTATATGAATTAAAAAGTACGAACATACAATTAATAGTAACAGTCATATAATAAGTAAATCTATATCAACGGATTTGAAAATAAAATAACATTGAAATAAATTAGATGCATAGTTACTCATTCATTTTACCATTTCTGGATTCATTGACCTAAAACCGTGGTAGCAAACGTGCTTAGATGACGTAAAGCTTCCACGCTTCCAGTGTAGACAGGGTGTTATAACTTCAGAAAGTTCTGTAAAATTATTAGAGAATTAGCTTTTTTTCTTCGGATAAAATAATTACTTTTATATAGAAGCTTGTTTCCACCACTGAATTAAAATATAAAAGCACTGCAAATGCTTTTCTTAGAATTTTTGTCTTGTTTCTAGTCCAAATATCTAAAAATTCTTAAATCAAGAAGCATTTTCTAGATAAGTATGAATTTTAGTCTTGTTTTCAGAAAAAATAAGTCAAAATTAAGTGAATTTTTGCCTAAAACAAGCAAAATAATCTGCCAATGGGGTAAGCAAAATAATCTTATTTCAAACCAAAAACAAGATTATTTTGCTTGTTTTAAGCGAAAAATTGACTTATTTTTTCTGAAAACAAGTCAATAATTTTTACTTGTCTAGAAAATGCTTCTTGATTTAAGAATTTTTAGATATTTGGACTGGAAACAAGACAAAAAATCTAAGTAAGAAAGGCATTTTTTGCAGTGTAATTGTGACTTTTTATCTTACAATTCTGACTTTTTTCTCAGAATTGCATGATATAGTCACAATTGTGTGTTATAAAGTCGCAATTCTGAGAAATAAAGTCAAAATTGCAAGTATATATCTGGAATTCTGATTTTTTTTCTCAGAATTCGACTTTATAACTCGCAACTGCGAGTTTATATCAGAATTGCGTTTCCAAGTTGCAATTATTTTTATTTTTTTAATTCCGTCACGGAAACAAGCTTCCATACCATAAAGTGATTAACTATTTTTTAGTGATTTAAGTGATTATCTTTATTCAAAAAGTTATTTTCCAGATCTTTCTGCCCCATCCCCACCTGAATGATTGGATTTACTCTGATGAAGTTGCCACGGTAACAAAAGAACATCCACAGGTGGCATGAAGGTGAACTCTACAGCAAGCAGTCAAGTGTGGTCAGCGGATTCCCGGGCAAAAAACAACCTCAACATCCCAACCAAACCTCAGAGACTAGATCCAGATTAGACTAATGGCCTCTGCTCTCCAAAGGGACTCTAAAAAACATTTCCTGACAAACTTCAAACTGCTAGTAGAGTCAATAAGAGAAGGATTACCAAAGAAAGGGGACTTTTGATGCTATGAGTTAATGATGCTTGTAGAGAAGCTCCTCTCACTGTGTTTTAATGTTAAACCTATAGAGGTTTGACTGTTAGATGTTTTTTTCCATTCATTTCCAGAGAAAAAAAAAGTAAATTTAATGAAATTAAATTCTGATGTAATAAAGACATTGTAGTGGAACATCAGATCCCATGGTAACAATTAGAAACACGTACAGTGCTGCACAGCGTCTGGTCTCCTTTGAGAGAGGAAAAACTTGCATATCATCAAGACCTGATTATTTGAATTTAACCAGCTCACACAATATGTGAAAGATGTTTCTTTTTCAGCCCCAAACATAGTAGGGCAGTATGTTTTGTAAATAAATGTAGGCAAAAAAAAAAATCTGTTTCCAGAAGATTCTATATAAAATATATATGGAGACATAAATATATATTTATGATAAAGTATTACAGTTACAAGTGAAAATGCTAGAATGGCCTGTTGCTTTGTTTTTAAACCTGAGGTCTGAATTTGTGATGTTGTTCTGGAATGTAAATGTAGGCACATGAAATAAAGACTTGCATCAATTCCACTGGTTGCTGGTGTCGGGTTCTTATTATGTGCTGCAATTGTCAGGCCATTAGCACTACTGTAATTGTGCACTTACATTGTTTTAATTGGGAATTTCAAACACTGACCCTCTATGTCAGATCTAATTTTGAATGAACCACAGTACAAAACACACTTTTTGCTAAGAGCATTATATAATCAAAAAAGGGGTGTCTTTATGACAGCTAAAATTAGTAAAGATATCCAACAATCATGAGACTACACATAATATACATTTAGAGCCACAGGCACAATCAGAGAAAACAATCAGAATAGTAGGAAATAAGAGCCAAAAATGGCAATTGCACAATATTATATCAAATACACAGTCTCATTAAAATAAGACATGGTGAAATACATTTAGGTATGATTCAGTATATCAGTATACTTGTCTTCACTGTTTGAACTTTGAAGACTTAAAAGATAAAATAATCTTTCATCTATTGTTTCAAAAAATAGATTATTTTCAAATGATGAGTTGTTAATTTCTGATTCTGATTATGTATATGTTTCCTTAAAGGTTTGCATATGTATTTTCCTCAAAACTGCAGCAATTGGTACTATGGACAATTATAGATGATCAGAAACAACCGTTAAGAACGGAAAAGAAAAAACATTTTTAAATAATACTAAAAAAAATATGAAAATATTAAAAGGTATTACCAAGTTTTCAGTGCTATCATTACCGTTAGTTGTTCATTTGCACTTTCATGTTTAAAATAGTTGAAACCGTGATATAAAAAGGAAACCACAGATTGTTGAATGAATCCAGACTAATTCATTGAGTACATCAATGTTCCAGTATTGGAATATGTGGATAATGGCTGTCTTGCAAATAGTGGTGACTCTGGCTATGTGGCATGTTCTGGGAGCAAGATGTTATGTACATCTACTGTTGGAAACCCTTTTCATATTAAATACAGGTATTACAAACTAGATCACATTGTGTCAGTTTGTTTAAAAATACTGAAATCCACAGGATTAAACAAAAGCACATCAAAAAAGTCTTAGAAAAGGCTGTACTCCATCAAGTTATGAATGCAAATCTGGCCATCATACTCTGTTTTTATGGCATTTGTTCCCAAGTGTTCTTGACCAAACAGTGGGTCATTATTTTCGCACCATTCAGAATGAGAAAAGCATCTGTTCACACCGTTACTGGTCCTCAAGAAATACAAAAATAGTGCGTTATATAAGTTGTGTTATATAAAGCGATTCATGTCTAATTAGTGAAAAAATGTGTCCTGTTGCTGTGAATTACTAAAGGTACAATAACAATATAATACAATGTTCAATGATAGTTCCCACACTAGCTCCGTTTCACTCATCATAGCGACTTAATTCTTCAAAATTCTGATATCTGAAGTCTTAAAGACAGACCTAAATAATTAATAAATTAGCTAAATAATCACTATGAAACGCACAGCAAAATTGTTACTTTCCTATAAGAACTGACTATTATTAATAGGACTCAGATTGAAATCTTAAAGATATTTGATGTAATGGGGATTGATATATAGTCACATGATACCGTCCATTGTAGATTTTGATCTATGCATAGTGGTGTGTCATGTAATACTGATAGAGGAGACAGGAAATGAACAGAATGAAGCTATATTGGCAGTAAAATAAAGACTAAAAGGAAGTGGCAAAGAAATAATGACCATCACAGACTGTCATTATAAAAAAAGGAAGAGGGTAAATAAAAGAGTCTCAAAAATCCTGTTCATGGTCAAAGGTACCCCATTTCACATGAAGGGTGCATGCGGCGAGGTGGCAGTCTCTCTCGCTCATTCGCTGCCAGAGGAATTAGACAAAACCAGGAACAACCAGTCAGTGAAGCTCTGAAATCTTCCATTAGCAACTGTAAATAAAAAATGTCTAAATGTTAATCAATAAAAAAAAACATGAAATGCGTTAACCCAAAGTGTTTTTATAATGTCACCAGGGGTCTGTGGTTTTTCCATATGTATGCTTCTAAATTTAGGAAAAAATAAGTACAAATGTATTTATGTGTTAAAACATTTAAATCAGCCCTATAGGTTTTGGCCTTTTCTTGTACATACCGTAGCACACAGATGATGCTTCAATAGAGGCCACATTCTATGAGGTTATTTTTGATGATGACATCAGTGACTGCATCAAACACGAATTGTACGTTCTTGGTGTCTGTGGCACAGGTGAAGTGTGTGTAGATCTCCTTTGTGTCCTTTCTTTTGTTCAGATCCTCAAACTGGCACTGGATGTAGGCCGCTGCTTCCTCATACGTGTTTGTTCCTAAGCATCACACAACACAAGTGGCTTTAAGATTTGCATGATTAACTACTGTTCAAATGAAGATTTTGTTTCCAAAAACATTAATACTTGTATTCAGCAAGGAAGGATGCATTAAATTGATCAAAAGTGACAGAAAAAGACATTTATAATATTACATATGATTTTTATTTAAAATAAATGCTGCTCTTTTGAGCTTTCTATTCAAAATCCTGAAAACAAAAGTATCACAGTTTCCACAAAAATATTTAGCAGCATGACTGTTTTCATAATCATAAAAAATTTTATTTGAGCACCAAATCAGCATACTGGAATGATTTCTGAAGGACACGGAAGACTGGAGTAATGATGCTGAAAATTCAGCTTTGCCATTACAAGAATAAATTACATTTTAAAATATATTTAAAACAGAAAGACTGCAACGACTTTTTAAGTGGGAATATGGAGAATGTCACATCAATGAACAAGACATACAATGCACAGCATAAATGAGTACACCCCCTCTGAAACTTCTGAAATTCAGCAATTACTCAATTACTTAGAAGACATGTTAGGGTTCTTTAGAGATATAATGTTCCAGCAAGTCTGCTTAATCAATTACCAAAGAAGCATGTCAAAATTATTCAGGAAAATAAGATTTTCTTATCAAGATGATAAAATGTTGTGTAGCAAAAATGAGTACACCCTCCTAAAAGTTACTAAATAAAACGACATAAAAATGTTCTGGTGTAAGTTTAAGGTAATGTTTGATCGACAGGTAAGTATGTTGAACCAAAACATTTAAAGAGAAGTAATTTCTTGACAATTAAAAGTGTTATATAGCCCACTGAATCATTCTCAGACTTAATGCTGACAACAATGGAACCACTTGGGAGAGAACTGTCAGGAGACTTATTTCTTAGCACAAAAGAGGACAGTGGTACAAGAGGATTACCAAATCATTGTTTTAAGTGTGAAAATATAGCAAAAGTAACACAGAAATTCAAAAACAATGGAATTGTGACAAGCCCCCTGAAATAATCAGGCCTTCATTTTAAGCTTTCATTTAGTGATGAGGGATTTTTTTGCTAGACAAAGAGCAGGAGAAATACCAAGCGAGTGTCTCAGAGCCAGCAAAAGCTATGAAAAGAGTGACTGTTTATTTCACAGAGTAAGATGCAGCCTGCAGAAATTACATGCATGGTTGCTGTTCTCACTGGAACTACCTACTGTAGCCAAAGCACAATAAAGTCAGTTAGCAATTTCCAAAGCCCATATTTACAAAATATAGATTCTGGGAATCAATACTCTGGTCTCATGAGACCAAATCAATCATTTTGAATCTAACAGCATCCAAAATGTTATAGTGTTGCTAGAGGAGGAGTACAGTGAGAAGTGCCTGGTTCCCACAGTAAAGATCAGTGGTAGTAAAGCTCTTTTATATGGATGTATGAGTGCTGAAGGTGTGAGGGAGTTGTGCTTTATCAATGCTGTCATGAATTCCCACAGCACTGTATAATTTAATACACAAACTTGAAACAGAAGATGTTACCCTTTCTTCATTCCCTGCATTGTTGGGCATTTTTTCAACATGACAATGAGGATATGCATTCTCCCAAGGTGAAAAACCTTCTGTGGACATGTATTGCACTCAATCTTAGCACTCCTGAGCGCCTGTGGGGGATTCTGTAGAGATGAGTTGAGCAACACTCCCCATTAAAGATCAGGGCATTTAAGGAGCTCATCATCCAGGAGTTAAACAGGACAGATGTGACAATTTGTTATGAACATGTACACTCCGTGCCAAGAAGGGTCAGAGCAGTTTATTCAAAGTTATGGAGGGAATCCTAAGTACTGGAATATTATACATTTGTTGAATTAAATCTAGGGTGTACTCATGTCTGCAATCCTTGATTTAAACAAAATATATGTTTAATATATTTGAGTTTTGCCATCTTTCCATGAATTGTATTAATGATCATAAAGAAAATACATCTTTTGTATTTGTTCAGAGGGGGTGTACTCATTTATGCTGTGCACTGTAAGATGATTAATCGGGGCACAATAAATAAATTAAAGCATCTCAGTGATTCAAGGTTTTTAGTCCAGTATGAAAAACAATTAAATTCATCTTCTTGAAAAATAAAGCGAGGCAAAAGTTTTCTATAATGGTCCAGCCCATTGGCAAAATAAACTGTGCCACAATTCCACATGACTGATTTCAATGAAATACACTGAGTACAAACCAACATCTGTAAATGTACTGTGTTTTAAAAAATAAAGACAGAGAGAGGCACTAAAACATCTCCAAACCGGTAAGACTCAACTTTCACCCGTCCCGGCAGGATGATAACTAGCAGACACAAAACAGAGGTTTTTCCACAGTGCTTCCCCTCATCTGATAGGCTGTTCAAACTTCACATAGTCCCTTCTTCATTTTATAACTTTTTATAAACAAGCAATAATTCATCCACTCTGTCGTTTGCCCTAAAGGCTTTACCAATATAATGATGCTCGGGTAAAAATATGATTTACTGATTATCTGAAGTTCAATTTTATTTTAGACATGATTTACATAGTTTTCCAGGACTGAACTAAAACAGATGGTTCAAGTTAGTAATACAACTACTGTTGAATATACTGTCCTGAAACAAATGTTTGTTTGTTTTTTGAGTGGCATTATCATTCATCACATATAAATTTATCTGTGAGTTTAAGTGCAAGCTACAAATTTACTTGTGTTATTGTTTGTTATTTAAGCCGCTTTTCAATCATAAGTACAATACTTTATTTATCCTCACCAGAGTATTCTGGGTAGCATATCGTGAGTGGACTTCTCTTGATCTTCTCCTCAAATAGATCCTTCTTATTGAGAAAGAGGATGATGGATGTGTCTGTGAACCACTTGTTGTTGCAGATGCTGTCAAAAAGCTTCATGCTCTCATGCATACGGTTCTGTGGACACATCAAGATCAACATATGACTCAGAGACTCATTCATCTGGTTCACATTTGATTGGACCATTGCTTGGTTTGACAACTGAGAGCTGAGATTTGCATATGAATTAAGAAATGCCTAGTGCCATGTTGGAATTAAGGGTTATTTATTTCTATAATGTGCATATTGTCTCAGTTCCACTGAAAATCAATACGCAACCTCAAATTATCCTTTTATGGAAAAATAGTCAGAGTATTTTAAGAAATTAGGTCTCATGAGGAAAC
Organism: Elopichthys bambusa; assembly: GCA_037101425.1. Classification (NCBI taxonomy): domain Eukaryota; kingdom Metazoa; phylum Chordata; class Actinopteri; order Cypriniformes; family Xenocyprididae; genus Elopichthys; species Elopichthys bambusa. Next base: position 14,797,437 of record CM074446.1, read on the forward strand.
TATGTGGGTTTTCCATGAACTATGAGAAAATCATTTTAACACAACCAGGACAAACGGAACATCCCCTGTGGTGGCTATGGAGAAAAAAAACAAAATACTGAGCTCTGCTAGTAGCCTTTCTCACCGATTATCATCTTTTACCATACTTGCATCAATCCATCATATCAAATGTCTTCAAAATTGGCCATGTGATCTTGCTAACAGACTAGTGTGCCATTCTGATTTAGCTGTGAGATCGCTGTGGGAAGGAAACTCACCATCTCTTCATCTTCAGCTAGGACCAGGTCATAGTCGCTGAGTGCCACACAGAAGATAATGGCAGTGACGCCTTCAAAACAATGAATCCATTTCTTCCGCTCTGAACGCTGACCACCAACATCAAACATCCTGTTCGAATATAAGCAGTATATAGTGATCAGGCCATGAGAGAGAGAGAGAGAGAAAAAGAAAGAAAGAAAGAAAAACACATACTTGAAGTAGAGCTCTTTGAAGGTGAAGTGTGTTTCTACAATGCCAGTGGTCTTGACCCGAGTTCTCAGCACATCTTGTTGAGTGGGCATGTAGGTGGGCTGGGATATCCTGTCTAGGTCATTCAGGTAGCTGGGCAAGAGACAAAACCATAGTGAGAATTTTTGAGTGAAACCACTAACAAAATATGTCAGGATGGTTTAAAAAGCATTTAGAAGGACATTTTCAAATCACCACATTATTTTCTCTGTAGTTTCTTAATACTCCCAAATGCAGGATCTATTACATAAAATGCGCAGTATGTAAGAAGAGTTTTAGAAGTTGGAAAACATTTAAAAATATGCACCTGTTCTAAGACCTGCACACATACTTTTATTTTATTATACTTTTTATATGTTTTTGAGCTGACAACCACCGTTACTTTCATTATTCAACAAAATATGTGACAAAAAGCTGGAAGAAAATCATAAATACAGTAAAACAGTAATATTGCAAAATATTATTACAATTTAAAACAACAGTTTTCTACTTAAAGGTGCAATGTGTAAAATTTGGGAGGATCTATTGACAGAAATGCAATATAATATACATAACTATGTTTTCAGAGGTGTACAAAGACCTTACATAGTGAACCGTTATGTTTTTATTACCTTAGAATGAGCCATTTCTATCTATCTACACTGCGGGTCCCCCCTTTGCGCCGGGATGTTTGTCCCTAAACGGAGGGAGAGCACGTTTAGTCACTATGTTGTTCTTCTTCTAAATCGTGTGTGTTTTTAGAGGCAGCTTGCATCGTCACTACGTTGAATATGCACGAAGAAGAATTATAATAGTAGTCCTCTGGTTTATTAGAACCAGAGATCGTTCTTTGTTAGAAGTAAGAAGAAATCTCAATGCTTGACTGGCTAACATACTCTCTGCTGTTTCAGACCACGATCTTTGACTTGTGTCGGCTAGACGGCCAACATTGCTTCTCGATTTTCCTTCGAAAGGGAGGGGTAAGCTGCTGTTGGTTGCAGTTCGCAACCTCACCACTAGATGCTGCTACAATTTACACACTGCACCTTTGAATATGTTTTAAAATGTAATTTATTCCTGTGATAGCAAAACTTAATTTTCAGCATCATTACTCCAGTCTTCAGTGTCACATGATCCTTCAGAAATCATTCTAATATGCTGATTTGGTGCTCAAATTACATTTCTTTTTATTATCAATGTTGAAAAGAGTTGTGCTGCTTAATATTTTTGTACTTTTCTGTTCAAAAGAACAAATTTTGTTTTAAATATATATATATATATTTGTAAACATTATAAATGTATTTATTGTCACTTTTTAACAATTTATTGCATCCTTGCTGAATAAACAAATTAATAAAAAAAAAATAAAAAAAAAAAAAAAAAAATCTTACTGACCCCAAACTGTAGTGCCACAAATCTTACTGACCTCAGCTGTCAGTGTACAGTGGTGGGGAGGGGGTGTGAAGGTTGTTACAAAGTAGACTGGGGAGTAGGTTTTGATAAGTAGTAAAGTACTCCTCTTGCTAAAATAAAGACGTATCCATCACAGCGACCCACCCACTCATTTTGCTATAACAGAGTAGCTTTGTGCTGTGAGCTCCTGTCTCACTGGAAGATTTGGCTATACAGTTCCACTGCATGAACGCACAAGTTCACTGAGAGGAGAGAACTTTGCTCTTGATTATTATCACTGGAAACATTCTTAGTGGCTACTAAAGCTGAAAACAGAGCAAAAGAATGACTGTAACATGGAAAAATCTGTGAGGGAAAAAAAGTTGAGCAATGCAGTTCAGAAAGCCACAAATTTCCCCACAGCCAATAAGCTGGAATCTACCAGGTAAAAAATGCTGAACAAGTTTGCACAACGCTAAAAGAACTGTGCCTGAGGTACACAACTGTGCCTCAATCTGAACCTTCCCCATTCAGGAAACCAAAATCTGATTTACTGCAAATCAGTCACTTCAAACAAAAGCATGATGATTCTGTGGAGACATATGTTAAAATAAACCAAAGGTATTGTAAGTGAAAACAATATTTGCAAAATTGCTATGTAAAGTATATTCTGTTCAAATAAAATAGTTTAAGCCAGTTTCTGTACACAATGCCCCCAAAAAGTATTTGGACACTTAATGTTTATGATTGTTACTGCACTATATAACAAAACATCAAACCAACAACATTTATTTAAAAGAAATATAGCACAAACCAAAATATGTTTATTTATATATTTAGACACTTTCTGGATGTCAAACATGTTATCGTGATGAACTACACCTGTGGTTACTCTGCTAGGCCCCACAGAATAGCTTGTGAGAAACCTTGGTCCATCTAAAGAAAGTGCACTTACTAGGCTGCTGAATCATTGAGCTGATACTCTCGTGATCTGACAAAACACGTCTGCACTCCTTCATCCTTCCACAGCCGGCGAATGACCCCAGAGAGTTCAGGGGTCATGACCCCTTCCTCCGCAGTGCCGGCGAGCACAAAAAGCTGACGAGCATCATCCTGATGTTAAACAGAACAAAATCAGAAGACAAATACAGATTTTCTAATAGAAAGAGGACCTATTATGCAAAATTAACAAGCACCCTATTTTGGTAAAAATCCATCCACTCCATTTGTTATTTTCCCCATAAATGTGAAACAGTGTCTCAAAATGAGCTGTTCAGGCTGTACTCCTCCACTGAGTGAGCTGTACACAGTCTGCCATGTTTATCTCCTCATCAGAGCATTGAACAGCAGCATTCAAATAAGAAATATATTTCTTATTCTTTTTTTCTTTTGTTGTTTGTTTCACATTGACAGCGTATGTAGCAGTAGGTACTGTATATTACGCTGCTGTCAGTTTAATACACAGATTTAATATATACACATATGATTTCTTTCCCTGCTGTTTACATTCACATACATAACCAACTGTGTTTATAATGACAAAGTACTGCAATGTCACGCGAGCGAGAGGAAAGAGCAGTAAAGACACAATGCTATTCTGGATGGGGGGGGGCGGGGAGCAGCAGCTCACTTGCATTTAAAGATACATGCCCCCACGCAAAAATGCGCATTTACAACATGGTAAAATAAATTATCTGTGGGCTATTTTGAGCTGAAACTTCACAGACACATCTTGTAAAAAGGGGCATAATAGGTCCCCTTTAAATAATGTTGTTTATTACTATCTACAGTTTACATACCCCTTGCAGAATCTAGAAAAATGTGAATCATTTTAACAAAATAAGAAGGATCATGAAAATTGCATGTTATTTTTTATTTAGTACTGTCCTTAATAAACTATTTCACATAACAGACAACCCAATCTTGAGTTTAGTTCTTGGTGGGAAAAAAAAAAAAAGTTTCTTTTTTCAGCCTTCCCAGGGCAAATGTATTTCTGATCATTTATAAAACCTTGATGCTTTGAACCACCATAATTGGTCAAAATATCTAAATACAGTAAAAATCTACTGATGTTTTCCCTCACTGAACACAAGGAAGAATATTTAATTATTTATATATGCAGCAATATACAGTTGAGCTCAAAAGTTTACATACCCCTTGCAGAATCTAGAAAAATGAATAATTTTAACAAAATAAGAAGGATCATGAAAATTGCATGTTATTTTTTATTTAGTACTGTCCTTAATAAACTATTTCACATAACAGTTGTTTACATAAAGTCCACAAGACAACAAATAGCTGAATTTATAAAAATGACCCTGTTCAAAAGTTTACATCCCCTTGATTCTTAATACTGTGTGGTTACCTGGATGATCCACGACTGTTTTTGTTTTGTGATGGTTGTTCATGAGTCCCTTGTTTGTTCTGAGCAGTTAAACTGAGCTCTGTTCTTCAGAAAAATCCTTCAGGTCCTGCAGATTCTTTGGTTTTCCAGCGTCTTTTGCATATTTGAACCCTTTACAGCAGTGACTGTATGATTTTGAGATCCATCTTTTCACACTGAGGACAACTGAGGGACTCAAACAAAACTATTACAAAAACTGCAGACATTCACTGATGCTCCAGAAGGAAACATGACGCATTAAGAGTCGGGGATGTAAACTTTTTGAATTGGATGAACAGAATAAATTGTACTTTTTTTGTCTTCTGGGAAACATGCAAGTATCTTTTGTAACTTCCAAAGGGCAGAACTAAATGAAAAAATATGTTCTTTAAACCAAAAAAACTTGCACATAAAAAGTTTTCACCCCTGACTCTCAACGCATCGTGTTTTCTTCTAGAGCATCAGTGAATGTCTGCAGCTTTTGTAATAGTTTTGTCCCTCAGTTGTCCTCAGTGTGAAAAGATGGATCTCAAAATCATACATTCACTGCTGGAAAGGGTTCAAATATGCAGAAGATGCTGAAAAACTGAAGAATCTGCAGGACCTGAAGGATTTTTTCTGAAGAAGAGAGCTCAGTTTAATTGCTCAGAACAAACAAGGGACTCATGAACAACCATCACAAAACAAAAACAGTCGTGGATCATCCAGGTAACCACACAGTATTAAGAATCAAGGGGATGTAAACTTTTGAACAGGGTCATTTTTATAAATTCAGCTATTTTTTTTGTCTTGTGGACTTTATGTAAACAACTTATGTGAAATATTTTTTTAAGGACAGTACTAAATACAAAATAACATGCAATTTTCATGATCCTTCTTATTTTGTTAAAATGATTTCACTTTTCTAGATTCTGCAAGGGGTATGTAAACTTTTGAGCTCAACTATATATTGCTGCATATAAATAATTAAATATTCTTCCTTGTGTTCAGTGAGGGAAAACATCAGTAGATTTTTACTGTATTTAGATATTGTGACCAATTATGGTGGTTCAAAGCATCAAGGTTTTATAAATGATCAGAAATACATTTGCCCTGGGAAGGCTGAAAAAAGAAACTTTTTTTTCTACTTTTTTTTCCAAGAACTAAACTCAGATTGGGTTGTCCAGAGGGTGAATTTTGTAGACACTGCTGTACTCAAATTCCAGCACTGTGCAGTCTAGACGAGAGAATATAAATTATTGCTTGTGGGTAATTCTGTGTGCATTTTTAATTTATGCATCTTACCGCTCTTGCAGGGTCCCCAAAGTCGATCTTTAAACGGCCCATGGCCCTGATAATGGCAATGATGGACTGAATAGTGTTGCTGTAAACCACAACTTTATACTGCTTGCACTCCTCATCTGAGTAACCATCTTCATGAATGATCCTAAAGTAAAACAAATCAGATGGGATAACTACATCTACGGCTCATCAAACAAAACAATTAAATCAACAAAATCCAATAATAACTGCCAGCAGCGTTCCCTCTAGTCCAGGCTGGTTTTGATGTTGGTCCATCACAGACCAAAATATTCAGTACAGAGAGCAAATCAAAAGACATGTGATTTCTTGAATGGCCATATAATCATTCATTTATATACACATTTTAATATAAAATATTTATTATATACAATTTTATTTTTATTTTGATTATAAGTATTAATTACATTATATAATTTTTATATGTTCTAAGATTTATATATAATATATATATATACACACACACACACACACACACACACACACATGGTAGGCTTATTTTTTATATACAATGATTTCATATTTTGATTATAATCATTTACTATATTATATTTATTTATGTTTAGGTTAATGTAATGTAATGTGTGAGTATATATATTCATATCATACAAAACAATATAATATGCAATTAATAATTATAAAATCTAATAAATAATATATATTTATATAACTTTATAACCATTATATATGATGGTGGTCGAAGGGTCTGCTCAATTCCAGTTTTTTTATTTTTTTATTTAAAAGGTTTTGCATAACAAGAACAAAAACTAGAGGTAACATTGACTGCAAGTCTCATTCTTGCATATCACCACATCACAAGAAAAGGATATGATTTAAAAAAAAAAAAAAAAAAAAAAAAAAACACTCACTTCATTTGCTTAACTATTGTACTCTTCCCTGATTCCCCAGCACCTAAAAGAGGACAAACAACACAGAACATTGTTGATGAATTTGATATGGAAAAATCAATAAATGCAGTTTATTTGCCTGACCCCAAACATCACACGCTCAGGAGAAGGTCTACATTAGATGAATAGAAGCTTTCAACCTCTGCCTCCCACATCACAAGCCCAGCATGAGCAGCAGAACAAGCTCTCTATTTCGGGTTGCGCTTGCCATACGGTGAGATTAAATGCCCTGAAGATGAAAGGTTTGTCTGATGTTAGTTCCCCCAGCCAAAGTGTTTGTTAGGACAGCAGAAGCTACGATAGGTGAGCTTTTTATAACCAAGTCAAATGACTCACTTAGATGGCTTATTAACCAACACACCAGAAAGAGATGTTTGTACAAACATGAGCAAACAGGCCAGTGGACGCATGGTGTGTACATACTGTAATCCACTGTTTTACTGTATTTTCTCAGTTGACAAGTGAAATGAATAACAGGAATAAATAGAACATATTTCACATTTATATGCAAATGAGCAGGTACTGCATGATGTTTTTAGCACATTTTGGATATGGAGTAACAGAGTTTGTCCTCTATTATATACTTTTCCATTGGTTATCTGAGACACATCACATCAAAATAAATAAGATTTGAACTTCAGATATTCTGTGGCTTGTCATTCTGGTGAAAAATTCAATCAATCAATCAATGTTGTTTTATAAAGCACTTTTAAACACAACCGACAATAAAAAAATTACTTAAAAGGGAACAAGACAGAGGAAAAATTCAGTCCACTTGGTCAACTGTTCAATTTTCAGGATCATTTGTGCTAGTGGTTACATGCAGCAAATCTACTGTAAGATGCATTAAAGGGTTAGATCAATAATGTCTGCTTCTGAGGTGTGGCTTACTGCCCTATTAGCCCAAATTTATGGCAGGGTGAGGGAATAACTGTGGGTCTTTGGGGCTAGAGAATCATGTGGAAAATTTCTTCTGAGCGTCTTGAACCGCAGGCATGCTGCAGATGAGAGACAGCCAAAACGTCCTGCCACGTCTGATGAGGCCTTGGCACAAGTAAAAGCTCAATGAGTTATCAATGGCTGAGAGAAACTGAAAAAGTTGCCTTTTAAAATAAGTCCTGGACTTGCCAAAGATTCTTGCCAAACAGAGAACACACAAACCTATTGACCTTTCCAAATGTGATCAGTTAAGCAAGCCGGATCTACGTTTTTTACAAGAGTAGCTCACCCAAAAAAAGCTGACTCAGTTCAATTTCTGCACGAATCATTAAAATTTGGTTATATGAACTGGATCAAATGATTCACTCAAGTGATTCAACAGTAAAAATTCATGAATCTGACATTGTTACTTCTCTCATTAACTAAAATCAGCAACATAATCTGACAACAATAGCATCATAGATTTTTCTTAATTAGATCAAAAACTGAAAGAAAAAAAATATATAATTAAATTGTATTATTTATCATTGCAAAAAGGTACCTCATAAAAACATTTTCATTTCACACACAGTATATGTTGCATAGTAAAATAAACAGGCAATTAAATAATAAAAAAAAAATTATATATATATATATATATATATATATATATATATATATATATATATAAATAAAGTCCAAAATGATGATTCCGTAAATGATGTTGGGCTCATATAGGCTACCACTGTATGGTTTTATCACTAAGCTAACAAGCTAATTAGCTTACTCATTTCACTGATTAATGATCAGCCAATCTCAATGCAGTCATTCACTGGACATAAACTGGATGCTAGATCAGAACTTCCACACTTTTCCCTAACTGCAACTCTGGAGTGAGAGCCACACACGGTCTAGATTCTGTCCGAGCATCAGGTCTCGCACCGGTACTATGCAGCACAGCCACAGAATCTCCTCATACACATCTGTGAACGCTTTGAATGGGTGTGTGAATGGCTTACTCCTGCTGTAATTATATAGTTAGTTGCAGTGGCATGTGCAGTGTGGTTTAGATCACCACTATTATCAACCCCAGCTGAGCAGAACCATGCTTTATGATTTATTTTTCTTTAGCTCTTTCTTTTTCCTTTTCAACAGTGCTGGTTTACATAGAGCAGTGAGCAGGCAGACACCAGAGGCCAAACCCCCTACTGAGCAATATCCTCCTGTGGGATAATCATGGGGTTATCAAACAGAAACTAATTTTACATTGAAACATCTTCCCCTTTGTTTCGAACAGTTTGACAGTTGTTTGATAGAGTGTTCAACCCAAAACCTCAAGTGTCTGCCATTATTTACTCAACCTCAATGTTTCTGTGGAAAATAAAAATAAAAAATATTTTCTTAATCTTTACAAAGCTCTTCTTCATACAGGAACTTTTACAGTGACCTTTTGAGAGACCCCTTTCTAAAATATAAAGGCAGCTACATATTTTCATATATTAAAAACCCAACTACACTATGTGAGAAAAATATTAAGTGTGCTATTATAAAGAACGAGTTTCCTAAATGTTTCCAGTGTTCAACACAACAATAACAGCATAGAGAATTGTCATGGGTGAACTATTCATATAACCAGTGACACTGTAAAACACACATGTGAAACAAAATGAATAAGATCATATATATCAGCATTATTTTAGTACTATTTATATACTATTTTAGTATTTATTAATATTTTGATTTAGCTTTTATTTTTATATTATTTTATATCTCTATTTAGCTTTAATTTATTTTTTTAGTTCAGTTGTAGAGTAACTGTTGTACTGTAACATGTATGTTCTGTTTAAGTTTCTTTTTCACTGTGTTTCCTGTTGTGGTTTGCCTGTGTTCTTTGTGTCCTAATTAGTTTAATTTACCTGTTTGTACTGGTTGATTTTTTTTTTTTTGCTGTACCAGCTGTATTTACACTGTTTTATCATTAATTTTGTTGTTATGCTTAGTAACTTGTGATTTTGTGACATCTAGAGTTAATTTTCTACTCAAAATGACACTATCTATTGAATGTTTACCATCATTGTGTATTGTTTACCAAGTATTGAAGTCTCTGTGTTCGGGTGAGTGCTGCATTACTTCTATTATGTAGATATTGTGTCTACATGGTATCTATTGTATCATTTACTTCGATGTTTCTAAATTAAAGCATACACTTTAAAAGCATGGTTTAATTTGATGTCATATTATTGAGTTAAAAGTATTGCCAATGCCAAGTAAACTTTATTATTATTTTCTTTGTTACATTTATTTAACTTAGTTAAATAGGTTCTACTTAATTCTGTATATGAAAATACATAAACTAAATATTATTAAGTAATATTTATTTAATTTCTTTTTGAATGTTAAGTTCAACAGTAGGTACATTTTACTTGATAATAACAGGTGGGTTGTACAGAGCGGTAGCAGTACTTCAAATGTGTTAGTGCAACTGCTCTGCATCGAGCAGAAGGACCATTCCCTGGAGGACTACACCAGAGATTTTTTGGATTTGGTGTGCCTAAAGGCAGGTGCACACTGTGCGATTTTGGCCACGATTTGGTCGTCTGAGACAAATTTTGAGAATCCTAAAAGATTCCGATAATCCTAGGTTAAAATCTGTAGTCTTTGATCGCTAGTTTGACATGTTCACAGACAGCCGATTAATGACCGCTGCGATAAAATTTGACCTCCGACGAAATTCTGGCAGTGTCAGAACATTTGGCGCACAGTCCTGCAGTGTGACTTCTCTTACGACGAATGTCAAATTGTCTTCGTTTTTCAAGACAAGCCGTGATCAAAATTAACGCTAGAGATGTCTTTGTTAGCCACCATGTCAGTCCCGTGTGTAATGCAGCTCACTGTCAACGAATGTGTATGGGTTGATGAAGTTTTCATGCACGCGTCCGTTTTTAACACGTCTTGACTGTCGTACAGTCTGACATAAATGACAGCTGAGATCCCACAGTGTGACATGAGAATCATGAACATGCAGTCTGACAAGCAACAATCGTAAAGGACTATTATAAATCGCACAGTTTGCACCCGGCTTAACTCACTATCCGGACCGCTCGCTCTTGTCCAAATCAAACTTCCTAGGAAACGGCCCTCGACAGGATTTTGGTGCGTTTGTGGAGTGCGTGCTGGTGAATAATGGATCTGCGTTCACCATCTGGCCAGCGGAGGATACAATCAGCTCCACCCCAGACCCAGAGCCCAGCCAGCCATCACCCTGATGCATGGACATTATACCAGAGCCCACCACAGACGGAGGGCTAGAGCCTGCCGCGATCACAACGCCAGCAGTCAGGACTGAACCAAGGATCGTCCCAGAGCCAGAGTCTGACGGATCATCTGACCAGGTGTGTCAGCCGGCAACAGCATGTGCTGCTGTTGGATTACTTGTGGAATTTGAGGGAATGGAGGAAGACCCCACTCACACTTCCACCACTGAGGGTGAGCTGAAGCTGACCTCTGCATGCTATTTTGAATTTGAAAGAGGATGTTTATATTAATCTCAGGCTCCAGCTGGTACCATCCAACTCAAGATCTTCGCAATTTAACGTCATAAAGGCCTTTAGATTAGACTGACCAAATATGATGTTTATCTGATTAAAGCTCTAGGAGGAGTTTGTTAAAGTACAACGTCTGGAAATGGCAAAAACTACACAAATTTTGCAGAGAAAATTCAAAATATCTCACTTCCTGTTGGGTTTACAGATTTACACGAAACAGGAAGTTGTTGTAACTCAGACATATAATGTCCGATCTGCTCCAAACTTCACATGTTTGATAATAGTCCTGGCCTGAAGACATCTACATGGAAATATTTAGTTACAGTCAAAGTGCCACCTATTGGCAGCAGGAAGTGTGGCACTTTCAAATGACTTTGCCATATTTCGCCTGTATTCACTCGCTTATATGCATGTCACCCACTGTTCACCCATGTCACCCACTGCGAGCCCGAGTGTGAGGGCCCTTTCATCGCTGCTTGCAGCTTTAATTTTGATTACTCTCCCTGTGCATTTAGACCCAGAGTTCTGTCAGTTCATTTGTCCGGTAAAGTCTAAGTTTAATGTGGTTGTTTGTTTTCTACAGCGATCTTGTTCTAAGTAGATTTAATAAAGACCATTTTTGTTCCCCATTCCTTTTGTTGTGTGCGTTCATTACAGCCACCCGTGACAAGTACCTGTGTCATTTCAGTTAGTTGCCAAGATAACATTTCCAATTTTTTGTTTAAATTTTGAAGTTTAGGTTTTTCATCTAAAATGTATATTTTATTTAAAGGGGTGGTTAATTATGATTTCACTTTTTTAACTTTAGTTAGTGTGTAATGTTGCTGTTAGAGCATAAACAACATCTGCAAAGTTACAACGCTCAAAGTTCAAAGCAAAGGGAGATATTTTCTTTTAAAGAATTCTCTGTTTAAGGACTACAACAAATGGCTGGTAGGGACTACAACGAGCTTCTTTCTGGGTTGGTGACATCACAAACCGTAAAAATTACATAAACCCTGCCCCCTAGAACACGCAACAAAAGGGGTGAGGCCATATTATTGCAATACAGTACGTAACACAAATGCAATAGCAAGTCATAAAAGCAAGAAGACAACATGCGTTACAACCGTAATTAAACCAAACTATAATTGTTCTGTCTTCATGCAGCATATATTTTCTGGCTCTGTAGGCATCTTACAACAGTTGCCACATGAGCGATTTATAGATTATCAAGACAGAATATGCTAATCAATGACTTTAAGATATCCCACATCAGCTACATAAATTAAGCAACTAACCATTCAGAAATGTCCTGTTGCAGTCTACATGCTGTCACTTCTTCTTGAGTCTCTCCATCATTGTCTGACTTCGGTTTGAACATAAAAGGCTGAACAGTTTCTGACATTTTCAGTGAGTCTGCGTGAGGTTATCAGCACTGCTAACATTATGTGCTAACACAAGCTTTTGAACCCTAAGAAATGTGACAAATTTAACATGCTATAAAAAATTATCTGTGGAGTATTTTGAGCTAAAACTTCACATCCACACTCTGGGGACATCATAGCCTAATTATTTTACATCTGGCATTATAAAAAGAAGAAAAAAAAGTTAGACAGGTTTGGAACGATATGAAGGCAAGTAAATGACAGAATTTTCATTTCTGGGTGGAGTATCCCTTTAAACAGACCACTTGAATTGCAGTTCAGCCAGAAGCAATACTATAGTCATCATAGCCTAATTCCCCTGAATCTGCTGATGTCAGGAAAGCCACAGTGAACACAAAGAAAAATGCACAAGTGAGTTCCCACAATGTGATTAAGCTAAGAGCTCATTGTGCAGTGCTCAGCCATAGTCAACTCTGCTAGACAGTTGCAATCCTCTTGCCTACAGGTATGTAGCCATGCTGTCTAAACTTGCCAGCAGTTTTAAAACAGCGAGAGCACATAAAAATTATTTGGTAATTCAGGATGACTCCCAGAACTTGCCGTCCTTGGACAGTTCTTTCAGAGCGGCTTTTATTTATGAAGTCCATTCTGTGTTTAACGGAGCATGTAATATTCGGCTCATTGAAATGCTCGCCCCACTTCCAGCATACTTCTGCATTCAGAGTAAAAAGCCAAACCCCCTTGCATGCCCCAATGCATGATTTAAATGCCAAGAGGGGAAGGGTTTCATAACTTGAGAAAAAAAAAAGAGAGAGAAAAAAAAGAGGATTTTTCATGCACACAAAGACTTATGTACAAATGATGACCCGCTGACAGGAATGCTGTCTGCTGTCATCTAATCTGTTTGAGACTTAAAAATGAACACATTACATATGAATATGACAATATCACCATTAGACAAAGTGACCATAACTTTTGATTGTGTAATCTATGACTGCAATGGTTTTTAACCTGTTTCGACATATTCTTCTGCATGCAGATTCTACGCAAAGTCCAAAGGAATACCATCCCACACAAAAATCACAGATGTCATTAAATATTTGACCACTCCTCTCAAAAACCACAGTATGGTTCACTCAAATAAACTACCTCCCTGTTTGTCACAAGGCACTTGCTATTTTATGGGAATATCCATTTACATTCATTCATTTAGCCAAAGCAACCCACAAATAACACAAACAGAAGTGATTTACATAACTAAAATTAAAAATATCTGTGAGAATTGTCTAGTACTATGCACCATCTACTGTATATTACTGTACACTAGCTAACTACCTGCTTCTGTTAATATCTCTAGGGTGCATCTGTCCATGAAAATTAGTATGCAACCAATAAAGTATGCAAAAACAAACAGACAGACAAAACACCAGTATTTTGTCTCTCTAATGGTCTAAAACAACCATTATCTTCTGCATTCCATCACGCTTTGATAGCTGGAATTCTGCCACAATCACACCATTACTTTCCGCTATTTTCCTCCATCACACTGCTGTGATTCCAGGGTGTGTGAGCGTGGGTTTGGTTATCATGTCATACAGAGCAACCAAATGCCGTAGGTTAAATATGGTAGTAAAATGTGATGCTCACTGGATGTTCTGGGACACCGGGGGAGGATTTCCACGGGGAAACATGTTTTGACAGCACACTGAGCCAAGACTAGTACAAACACAACACATTCTCAATCCACTGTTTTTACATGAAAGCAGGTTTGAATAACATTCAACAGGTTGTCGACATTTGTTTTACACTCTGCAAACATTTCAGCATATCACAGCTGAATACTCTAATTTGAACGCGAATATATGCAGTGATAAGTTCATTTCACTTTTTGGACAGCTTTGCATGAAGACAATCGAGCTGAAGCTCTATAAAATAGAGATATGACAGAAAATAAATACACATTGTATTTGCAACATAGCATTAATTATTTATCACAGGCATTAAGAAAGTCTACTGTATATCATACCGAGCAGCAGTAGTTTGACTTCTCTGGATGCTTTCTCTCCGTCCTCTCGCAGGTTCCGATCAATCATCTTACTCCTCTCCATCGCTTCTTTATCTTCAGCACTTAACGTGCAACCCATTTTTCAAAACGTTTATAAAACAGTTAATAAAAACCCTTTAAAACTGAGCGCTGCGGTAATTTTCCTAAAGCTTGAAGAATAACGAAGCCAAAGAGAGAAAAAGGCGTTGGCAGGTTTGCACGTGATGCTACCAGCGTACGAAAACAGATACTTTAAAACATATTAAACCGCGGCTCTGATAACATAAAGCTTCTACTGGACCTCGATCCACTGCAACTACATTGGCTGGGACAGCGCAAATTAAGGACCCAAATCCAGAAACACAGATAAATAATGTGTTCGTGACTAAAAAGTTTCCACCGATGAGGTTCTGCGGTCTGTTGTGAACGCCAGTTAAAGTTTTTTTCGCCAAAACGGTATCCAAAACATGTAGCTAAATATCTTGAAGTGGACCACAGCGGTGCTGTTCACGAATCGGTGTTTTTGAACGAATCTTTTAAGTGAACGAATCCATCTGGTTCACTTCCATGCACTGAATCAAATGTTTCGTTCGCAGAAGTCTCTTTGAATCGTGTGACTGCTTTCCTAGACTGACACACGAACCAACGGAAATAGACTGCGGCTTGTGAGGGAGCAATATTATTGGTTGGGCCTATTGAACGAACACGCCCATTTTACTAAACGATTCAGTTTTGAGTTTGAATCATGGTTTGAACGAAAGTCGGAGCGGCAGAACGAAACTAATGTCATTTGTTAATAAGTCAAATTTAAACTGAGACATGTCGTTCTTAAACGAGGATCTTATTGTTAGTGTGTTAAAGTGACTGATTATAAACAATTAAAATGACGTAAGAGCGTTATTAAAACTTTTAGTAGATTTGTAGTCACGAAAATTGTAATAAAAAAAAGAATGGTTGTAACCCAACTATTGTTTAAAAAATACTATATGGCTGGCTTAAAATGAACCCAAAATAGGTTGACACATAATTACTAGAGGCAACAATAATTAAAGGTGAACATTTATTAATATTAATTAATTTATGTTTATTGTTTAAGTATTATACATTAAACTTATTCATTAAATGTTAATTTATTAAACATATTAATAAATGTTAATTTCCAACATATTTTGGGTTCATACAGGAATTTTTAAACAATATTTGAGTTAAAACTACCCAGCAGGTTGGGCAAACATTTAACCCAACAGCTGCGTTAAAACAACCCGATCGCTGGGTTTGTCCATTTTTATTTATTTATTTATTTTTATTTTTATTTATTTATTTATTTTTTGTCCAGTGAGTGAACGACATATCGGTTGAAAAATGATTCGCTCACAACACAAAAATGCACTTGTCGCCACTTGGCGTAACGATGTAACCTGCAAAAAGAATCACTGAACGAATTATTGAATCATTTGAGTGCATGATTCAAGATTCGAGTCCCTGGGATAAATCTCGTGTGAAACTCGATAAAATGAGCAAAGGGGCATTGATGCAGGGCAGAATCAATCAAACAAACAAAACGTTAAGTTTAAAAAAAAAAAAAATCCCATTAGTCCAATTCAAATCCAATATTATACAGTTTTTTTTGTGAGTTTTAACTTTTGCTTTAAGAATTTCTCCCAGTACATTTGGTTCAATCTACTACACAATATTCGATGCAAGAGCGCCCCCACAGACGTTTCGCAAAACGATTCAATCGTTGCAAAATGAACTTGATAAAGTATTACTGAACATTTTAGTTATTTAGCTATTGGCATTTTAAAATGGACTGATTGTAACCAACAGAATAATTTCAGTAAAATTTTAATCATTTTTAAATACAACCTAACATGCCATCTCAGTGCATGCTTACAGACAGAAAAACAAACTTCTGCATTGTTGTTTTGTAAAATGATGCAGCAGGTTATGATAAGGGTCTTTTGCTCATGAATGCACTCCCTTAGCCAGAGAAATGTCACAGAGGATAAGTTACCATGGAAACAGAAAGTCCCACAGTGGTTGAGAATAAAGCCTGTGTTCCACCACTAAATCACAGTTGAGCTGAGTCTGGATTTGTTTAGTCTCACTGTGGATCTCGGACTTAAGAACAGGAATGTTCCTATACCTGACATCAAATCCAGTACACTGATAATTTTACACAGATGCATATTGTTGTGTCGTACAAACATCACACGTATCCCAAAATGAGCGGTATTGCTTTATTCATATAGGAACACTCTTAAGGCCATTTGAACTGGGATCCAATAATTAATCCCTCACCCCTGCCTAAAATCACATGAAATCTGATTATTTATTAATCTATTCATCTAGTAGGTGATACCACCAGTTGAGTTTTACCTCTGTAATTGATCTGGTATAAATAATGTATACAGCTTTCAAAACTCCCATTATTACTTCTATTACTGAATAATTCTGGCCTACATTTTGATACTATAGCAACTGAAACCTATATTACATTATGATACTGAGACTTCAATTTGGTTGGAATAGTGATTGTAATGAAGCCATTATCTTTTGTAGTACAATCCAAAACAACTATTGAAAACTCTTTGGTTGGAGCGATATATGAGAGAACGCACAAATCTGATCTCTAATCAGCATTGACGAGCAACCTCCCCCAGTGCTGCAAATGACTTCACAAAGCTCTCAACACCTTCATCTCTCAGCAGAGCTAAAAGGTCAGGTTGTTTGAACTTCACCACTAGGGGCCTCCCTCTTACTTACCAAACATCAAAGTACATTGATGCGAGTCGCACTGATGTGTGTGTCTGCACTCTGCATCTGTTTGTGTGTGTGTGCGAGTGTGTAAATATATAAAATTAAATATACTATATAATGCACACATGTGAAATAGTGAATGTTTTCATTATCGCGTATGGACTCTCAGCACAGTATTTCTTGATAATGGCCTTTGCCCTCCTAAATAATGGTTTATCTTCAGTCCTTTTCTGTCAAGATGAGTTTACCGAGTTATTTCGAGATGTCCTCCAAGGCAGTTATTAATAGTGAAACAGCATTAACATGTGATTGTGATAGTATCGTTCTCTTTCATACAGCCAAAAATTTAGAAGGTAAATCAAAAAGTATACAATTATTAATGTCAATAATAAAATTGTAATATATATATATATATATATATATATATACACACACACACACACACTAATATAGTCACTAATATTGTGACCCTGGACAGTCATAAGGGTTAGTTTTTTTAAATTGAGATTTATAAATAATTCTGAAAACTGAACAAATAACCTTTCCATTGATATATAGTTTGTTAGGACAATATTTGGCCGAGATACCACTATTTGAAAATCTGAAATCTGAGGGTACAAAAAAATCAAAATATTGAGAAAATCGCCTTTAAAGTTGTCCAAATGAAGTCTTTAGCAATGCATATCCACTCACAAAAATACATTTTTGATATTTACGTTAGGAAATTTGCTAAATATCTTCATGGAACATGATCTTTACTTAATAACCTAATGAGTTTTGGCATAAAAGAAAAATCAATACTTTATATCTATATAATGTATTGTTGGCTATTGCTACAAATATACCTGTGCGACTTATGACAGGTTTTGTGGTCCAGGGTCACATATAGTTGGGGTCTGTAAGATTTAAGTCTCTTTTGCTCACTAAAGCTGCATTTATTTGATTTAAAAATACAATAAAAAAAAAAAAAAAAGAAATATTGTGAAATATTATTACAATTTAAAATAACTATTTTCTATTGTAATTTATT
Organism: Elopichthys bambusa; assembly: GCA_037101425.1. Lineage (NCBI taxonomy): Eukaryota > Metazoa > Chordata > Actinopteri > Cypriniformes > Xenocyprididae > Elopichthys > Elopichthys bambusa. The sequence goes on from CM074446.1 coordinate 14,815,569, forward strand.
TTCAAATGTAATTTATTCCTATGATAAATTTTAAGCATCATTACTTCAGTCTTCAGTGTCACATGATCCTTCAGAAATCATTCTAATATGATTTGGTGCTCAAGAACCATTTATTATCAATGTTGAAAAAAAGTTGTGCTGCTTAATATTTTTGTGGAAACCATGATACTTTTTTTTCTTTTCAGGATTCTTTAGTAAATAAAGGTATTAAAAATCCTACTGATCCCAAATTTTTTGACTCCTCTTTATTACTTTTCTCTCCTCTCTATTTCATCAAAACAACAGCCAGTGCTAATGACATTACAAGGGAAAATTAGAAACCTTGTGTCTTTACTGCCTTTCATCTCAAACTCTCAAAACATTTACCACAAAAATAGCAGCCACCGAAGTTGGTTATATGTTATATGTTTACTGAGGCCACCGCAAGCTCATTCTGCTTATGGCAAAACACAGCAGCACTGCACTGACACAGGAGTTTACCCATAAACAGAAGGCCATTGACAGTGAGAGGAGTCTTGTCTGCATAACAAGAATGACAAAGAAACAAAACAGCTTCTTTTAATAATGCAGGAGACTGTTGAGAAATTCTGTGGCAGAAATTGAAATGTATCTCAGACAAACTTCATGATACAAAAAAGGCTTTCACATTTTTTCATTCCTTAAAAAGTTGTGTTTTAGTACCATGGTACTGTACAGTGACTGTACCTGGTCAAGGTACTTCACATAACAATAGAATTACCATGCTACATGTCCAAATTTGTTTGTGTACCATGTCCAAAAAAAAAAAAAAAAACATTTTTAATGATATATCAACATTAAAACAATATGAATAGCTACATTAAAATTTTGATTATATAAAACATGGAATGTATGTATCTTACACTATATCTTCTCTCAAACTCTCTTTAAGATATTTAGCATACGCAACCATTCTGTTTTTGAGTCAACTGGACTTTCTTATGGCCCATGGAGAGAGATATGAAGTGGCATTATCTTTTACTAATATCGGAGAACCCATCTGATGTGAAACCTGTTAATGAGTGAAATAGCCTACCGCAGAAGTAGTACAATCTTCATCACATACGAAATACAAATTATAACAGCAGTATTGCTATCTTATGGGAGTGGGTGGAGAAGGACATCTGTAGTAGCACATGTTTGCAGCTGACCCGATTGTTAACCTTTTGTCAGAGACTATCTGATTGTCCCCCGCCATTTTGTGGATCAGGTGCTTCACCAAGCCTGAGGCCCTGGGGTGGAAGCCGCCATCTTCATGTCACAAGGTGTGGAAAATGTGACTGAATAAACCGAGGCAGTTTTTACTGTCTGGAATTTCACTTTTTTTTCCCAACCTGAGATTGTATCTCTACGACTGATTAGCAAGGCTTGCTGTATGAATGTGCATCTTGATGAACTCTCAGAACATTTCCAATTTGGGAATTTATCACATTCTGTTAGAGTTGTTCATTTGCGTGCCCATCATTGTTCAAATGACCAGAATGTTCTCTTTTGGACTTGTGATTGTAAACACTTTCAATATCTTTTTCGATTTGTCTGAATATACAGTACTGTTAAAAAGTTTGGGGTCAGCAATTTGAAATTAATACTTTTATTCAGAAAGGACACATTAAATTAATCAAAAGTGACAGTAAAGACATTAATGTTACAAAGGCATCAAATAAATGGTTATTTTGAACTTTCTATTCAACAAAGTGTCCTAAAAAACGTATCATGGTTTCCATAAAAATATTAGGCAGCACAACTGTTTTCAACATTGATATTTATAAGAAAACTTTCTTGAGCATCAAATAAAAAATGTGTAATTGATTGTAATTGTAATCGATTGTAATTGAAATATTATTTCACAATATTACGTTTTTTAAAAAAAAAATCTAATTAAAAATCAAATAAATGCAGCTTTAATGAGCATAAGAGATTTCTTTCAAAAGCATTTTTAAAATTGTACCATCCCCAAACTTTTGAACAATGAAAGTCCTTGTACACCACCACTAGACACTATACGTGTTTCAATGTTTTTTTAATTCATTTTTGAGGAAAAAACAATTTTTTTTTTTTTTTTTTTTTTCCAAAATATGACATTGCGGACTGCCATAATTTTATGGCAACTAAAGAATTAGAATCTACCCACCACACAAACAACCTTGGTTCAATATTAGTGCATGCTCCAAATTTTGTTGTTACAATACTGAATTATTACCAATTTTTTTGTCTTAATTAACATTAGGAGCTCTAAAATTTGTAACATCAACCACTTGCGGTTCATACCACTTTTTGAATACAGATTCCACGTCACAATGTTGCTTCCATGTTGCTTCCATGTTGGACAAATGTTGCTGAATCTATGTAAATAAGTTTCTGTCTAGCGGTAATGTGCTGGAATGAGGTCATTTTATCAGTCCAACATCTCTCCCGAAAAGAAAATATATGCTTTAGATATGACATAAATCTACAAACCAAAATTTTAAAACAAGCTATGTACAAGTTCTTGGGCAGAGTATAAAAAGATCCAATGGTAAAACATAGCAATAATATATGATACATTAAATAAAGATTTCACGTCTGAAAATATCAACCTTGCATTTCTGCTTTAGTCTTGATACAATTGTCTGATATATTAAGATCATTCATGTGTTGGTGCTCTATGAATTCTGAGGTCTCCTCCATGATCTGGCCAGGAATGTGGAAGTCGACAGACGGCCTGTGGAGCTCAGTGGAGAGAGGATTGTCCTCTTCCTGTTGAGGGATTGATATGCTTTGGGAATTCCTTGGCCGCATATTGCAACCAGTGCCCTGAAGAAACTGGAGAAAGTTCTCCTCAATAGAAGCCTCTCGGCTGGGCAGCTGCTCTTCCTCACCGGGACGCCCCCACTTAAAAACATAGGCCAGGTTCCTGGCCAGCTCTTCCCTGATCTGCCGATTCAGACAGCCGTAGAAAAACGGGTTGGAGGTGAAGCAGAAGTACCCAATCCAGGTGAACACGTCCTCTAGCTGGGCCATGCGTGCAAGGGATTCGAGAGAGGACGGCATGACGGCGCAGTACATGTGGAAGGAGAAATAAGGCAGCCAGCACCCAAGAAACTGACCTCCTACAGCGACTAGGACCACCGCAGCCTTGCCCCCACTAAAAGTCCTCTGAGGGGTGGTCCGAGCTCCACTGAGGCTGGCCGCCATGCTCGAGCGGCTGCTCAGAGATTCAGAGCGTGGCCGAGGAGTCTCCATCCACGTGGGGACCGGGCCTTGCTGCATGGCGGCTACCCTGGCCACCTTAAACATGTTGCAGTACACCACAAAGATGATAAGCACTGGACACAGGAAGTACATGAGTGTAAAAAGGACCATGAACACCAGCTGTTGGGGCCCTCCGTCCATCCAGTGGAGCGAGCAGCACTTTGGTTCAGCAATTTTTCCCATAACTTTCCCCAGTGCCGGTCCTATCTCCTCTCTTTCAAACGCCCAGCCGAGTAAAGGGAATGCGGACATGAGGATGGCTTTGATCCATATACCAATCAAAACCGAAACCACCAGCCCCACAGTCATTTTCACCTCATAGCGCATGGGATGGACGACGTAGTAGTATCTCTCAACGTTGATGGCTGAGATAGTGAGGATAGCAGCACTGATCAGTCCCACGCTTAGACACAGGTAAGCCTGACACAGAGCCTTGTTGAAAAAGCCCTGACCTGACAGCATACCCAGAGGCATTAACACCAGGGCCGCAATGAGATCCACCAGGCAGAGATGGAAGACAAACACGAATTTGCGTAGTCGCGGCGTCCTGGCAATGACGGTGATGATGGCTAGGTTGCCCACTATAGCCAGTATGTCCATCAAGAGCATGGTGCACAGGGCGAGCGTCTGGAGGAGGTGTCCATTTCTGGGCTCACTCAGTCCTGAGGCGTTAGGCTGGGTTGTGTTTGGACGCCAAGAGGTGGCGTGGGTGATGTTCCACAGTGTGTTGTAGGTGGTTGTATGCTCCATGAGAGGATGGAATAAGGATTGTGGGCGGAGGTGATTTTCATGGGACTATCACCCATCCTCCCCTGCTGAAGAGTGGGATCCAGCAGTACCGTTTAATGATGAGGTTCTGTTGACGTTACGGCATGTTGGTAGAGGTCGGACTCTGGAGTTGGGGACGTCCAGTTTCATCTTCAAATATTCACCAATGAAGTTCCTTGTGCTCCATTGCGCTTAAAGTCCAGAAGCTCTAAATGAGACATGATGGAACTGTGGAAAGAGACAATATTAGCAAGCAACTTTTGAGGAATAAGCCAACTTGATATGCATTCTTAAAATCCTAATATTGTCAAATATTGTAATAAAATCATATTTTACCTAAGTTTGCGGTCAGAATTAAATGTGGTAATATAAAAAAAGGATGTGTACAGTGAAATAATGGCAAAAAAACATGTCTTTCTTTTGACTTGCAAAAAATAACATGATTCACAAACAATGACTCAAATGAACTCTTTCAATTTAGTCAATCATTAAAACATGCGGCTCAACTAGTGAAGTCTGATTCACAAACAAATGACTCTTATGAGCCAGTCCTTTTAATGAATAATTAAAAAAAAAAAAGTTTGTTAAACTGTTTTATACAACAGTTCTTTCTGGTTCTCGAATCTGATTGGCAGAGACCCGTGCTATATTCTCCCAGTATCAGCACTGATACCGTTTCACCGTTTGTATCACTTCACTGTCATGGAGGTTGAGCAAATGTACCATATTTTTTTACTATTGTTATGTCACGAAACATAGTTTAAAGAGTTTTTTAGGCAAGTATGTAGTTGTTTAGACCTCAAATATGTGACTCATATATAATTTGGGGTTATATCAAATGGGCAATCTTTGGTCTTATTAATCAATTGCTTGTTCCAGAGCAAAACGGTGTTAAAGGGGACCTATTATGCCCCTTTTACAAGATGAAATATAAGTCTCTGGTGTCCCCTGAATGTGTCAAAGCTGGAGAATATCACGCAGCCAAAATGACAATTGTCAGTAACAGTGTTCAGCCTTACATTGTTCAAACCAGAGTCGGAAACTGATGGAGAGACTCAGGAAGAAGTTGCAACTTTTAGAATGCAACTGGATGTTTTTTAATGGTTAGTGGATACATTTATGTAATTGCTGTGGAGCTGATTCAACTCATCAATTAGCATGTGCCGTCATGTTAATCTTTTGTGCAAATCCAGCGTTGAATTGACCCTCGTTTGTGAAGCAGTCCGGCGTAAAATAACGGCATGGCAACAACACTCTACTACAACAACTCTTCCTCTTCTCTAAAGCAGCCCAACATGGCCTTTCCCCCTTTGTTGTGTGTTCTCAGGCCAGGGTTTATGTAAATTTTAGGGCTAGTAATGTCACTACCCCGGGAAGAAGCTCGTTGTAGTCCCTACCAGCCGTTTGTTGTAGTCCAGTGATTTCTGTAAAAGAAAATATCTCTCTTTGCACTGAACTTTGAGCGTTGTAACTTTGCAGATGTTGTTTATGCTCGAAAAGCAACATTACACACTAACTAAAGTTAAAAAAGTGAAATCATAATCAACCACCCCTTTAAGGGGAAAATCCTGTACTGAAGTCGATCTGTTTAGTCGATCTCTCTCTCATAATACCATAATACTGTACATAATACAATAAGCTTCAACAAAGCGATTCAACGTTCCTTCGTTACTACTGCTGAAGTTACGTTTTAGAATTAGTAATGGAGGCTTGAGCTCATCTGTCAACTTGAGATTTGAATCCATGGTGGAAGGAAGTAGTTCTGCACAAAAGAGGGTTTTTAAAGACACTCGGTTGTTGTTCTTATTTATTTAAAACACTTGTGCCGTCGAACTGTTGTATAAATGCAATATCACACTCGTAGCTGTGCGATATGGCTGTATATCAGCACGCTGTGATTACTCGACCTGTGGCCTCGTGCATATACAGCCATATCGCGCAGCTGCGAGTGTGATATTGCTCATTTTAATTAGTCTGATGGATCCTTCACTGAATGAACTTGAGGGTCATCAACTCGGAATCCATCAGAGCAGTTACTGCAACAACTATAAGTTAATATTGCAAGTTGTATTGTATTATCATCATATATTCATATGTAAGCAAAATGGATAATATAACTGAAATATGGCCAAATGAATCAGAACTGAATCAAGAATCAGAATAAAATTCAATAATGAAGTTTGTGTTGATACCCAGCACTAAGTGTACTTTCCTGTCTGCTTCACACAAACATACATGTATAAATCACACCCTTTCAATGTCTTTAAACTGTTAGCAATCATGTGGCCTGTGTTTATGGTCATAACCTTACCTTGCACACTACCTCACATGCATCATTTCTCAACTTTACGATATCATATTTTACTGTAAAAACACTGGACCAGCTTTGTTTCCCTACAGCATCAATCCATCCAGTTTTCCCTGAGGGCACAAACTCTCCCTTGTGACACAATGTGGTCAGTGTTATGACAAGAGCTCAAAAGATTCTCTAATTCAGCTATAAACTGTTGTTTTAGGACATCTCTGTAAGCATAGAGACTTTGTTTTCTGCCCAAGGCTTGTGACCACAACGATCTCATGGTTAACTGAAGAGAAGGGGCTGTTCTGTACCTGGAAGGTATTGTAACTGTGGTTTGGCCAGACAAAAAAACAGTTAGAGTTACAGTTGCATGATTATCCACATGACTATGATGAGCTTGATTGTGATGATAATATTGATAACGTTTTAGCCTCTCCTCTTCTTCTTCAAGTTTTTTTTTTTTTTTTTTGGTGCTTTAGAGATTTTAAGAAGTTGGCAAGAAAAATACTAATACTCAAAGCAGGAGAGTGTTTAGAGTTAAAAAGAGAAAATGAAAATGAAATATGATTCACCTGAAATTAAAATTCTGTCATCATTCACTCACCCTCATGTTGTTCCAAACCTGTATGACTTTCTTTCTTCTGTGGAACAAATGTTTCAACTGTTTTTATCTAACGGACCCCATGACTTTCATCCAGGGGCATCAACTGGGTATGGCAGGGTATGGCGACTGCCATACCTTGGCTGCCTGGTCAAGTCAATGCAATTGATATAATTTTAGTCATTGCATGCAGGATTAACGGAGTTATATATAATAAAACAGAAAAGTAAGTAAATTAAAGCGATCTGGTTGTTATATTCATGTCATGTAAGATTAACGGAGCTGCCAATGTGTCACAACGTGATTTTGCAGAGTTGAGTATTGTAGCCAATCACAGGGATTTCTGTTGAAAATAATGACCAATCAGAGGTATTTAAGTTACCGGTTGTCCTAACCAGCCACAACGGCGACACGTGACGATTCAGTTTTAGAAACGGTTTCTATTTTTTGCAAAGTTGCGGTTTCTATTTTTTGGCTAAAACAACAACAACAACACAAAGTATGGCAATGTTAATCTAAGGCAGTGGTTCCCAACCACATTCCTTGAGGCCCACCAACGCTGCACATTTTGCATGTCTCCTTTGTCTGACACACCCATTTTAGATCTTTAAATCACTACTAATAAGCTGCTAACCTTAATCAGGTGTGTTTGATTGAGGAGACATGCAAAATGTGCAGTGTTGGTGGGCCTCCAGGAATGCGGTTGGGAACCACTGATCTAAGGTAATGTTTATGTTTTATTTGTTTTATTTCTTTATTTAATGTTAAAGCGTGTAACGTGACTTTGAATATCATTTAGTGCTCCGAGCTTTGTAGTCGTAGTAAAAGCAACAATGGATAGATCACCTCAGATCTTGAAATTAAACAAATGGAAGCAATAACGTTCAAACTGTGAACAAACAAGTGTATTCTATGTCAAAGATTGTTTTAGTAGCTGAGTATGTATTTTAATAATGTTTAAATGGTGTGATATTTGTGAATTTGATTATCAATGTTGATCATTTCCTTGCGAGTGCCGTCAAGTTTAATCTCTGGTGCTGTGCAAATGCCGCGAGAGCCCGCCCACACTGTGTTCTGATTGGCTGTGGTTTTTGATTTATTGACTTTTAGTTTTGCAAATAAGGACAGTCTTTGTAGGATGAACAAAAACATAATCATATTAAAAATAACACTTAAATTGGATAATATTCAGACTTGAGCTTTGAAGTGCTGGAAAAAGTTGTGTGAAGAAAGTGGGACTATCACGCTTAGGGAGTAAGACTGGATGACGTCATCAGGGTCTGCCATACCCTGGCTTTTGGTGAAATGACGCCACTGCTTTCATCATATGGATAAAAAATACTGAGACATTTTTAAAAATGTCTTCTTTGTGTTACACAGGGAAAAAAAAGTCATACAGGTTTTGAACAACATGAAGGTGTGTAAATAACACCAAAATTGTCATTTTGGGGTGAACTCTTTAAGTGAAAACAACACTACTCCACAGACTAATTACTTAAAAAAAAAAAAATACTTCAACAAATGGCATAAAAAAATGGAAAAGCAAGATTTTTTTTCACCTGAGATGAAGGGACATAATAGTGATTGGTGAACTCAGAAACTTTCCAGATAACTTCCTGGTATTGAACCTGTTGTTTACATAACTAGGCCAGAATCATTAGGATACTACTAGAGCAGGATTTCTGCTGTGCTAGGCAATCAACCACTTTTAAAAGTGAATACAGGACGATATTACCATGAACTGTGTAATTTGTTGCTAAAACACTTCTTTCTTTCACAGTTAAATGTGCAGAAACAAACAGAAGTAAAACATTGGTAGATTGAATTCACTGAAAAATGTAAACAATGTCGGTCTCTCTTTCACAACATAGACTATGTTTATATGCTCATGCAGTCATAGTTGAACTACAGCAGGTTTTTGAGTAGCTGAGCTATTCTCTTCCTTTGTCTGACCACGAATACTGGTCATGACACAAAGCATAATCAAAGGATTAACACACATGATCACAAACATAATCTCTATCTTCTGAGCAAGTGCACAATGCCAAGGCTAATTTTAGGCACATTAACATGCTTACACTACCATTCACATTTTAATGTTTTTAAAAAGAAGTCTTGTATGCTCACCAAGGCTGCATTTATTTGATCCAAAATACAGTAAAAACAATACTTTTTTTGAAATATTGTTTCAATTTAAAATATTTTTTTCTATTTTAAAACTTAATTTACTGTATTCCTGTTTTGGCCAACTTTGTAACATTATAAATGTCTTTACTGTCACTTTTGGTCAATTTAATGCATCCTTCCTGAACAAAAGTATTAATTTCTTTAAACAAATTACCACACATTTTTGAATAGTAGTGTACATACTAGACAAAACTGATCTACAGTAATATTATCATGGCCTGTTAGACCGACTTCACAATTGCTTAGACAAATTGTTTTAGTTCCGAAACTAAACTTTTAAAGTAAACATAAATTCCTTTTTTTTTTTTTATGGTAGTGGTGCACACTTCACTTTTATAGAGATATTTCTACATCCGGCCCTTAAAAAGTCACTTTCATTGGTATAGCTAAATGTATTCAGGTTGAGTCATTATTTCTGAATCATAAAAGCAGTTAATTTAGATGTCACTACCATATTTTTAGATTATCTGACAAGCTTTGCCTTTATTTTACAGTCACTACAGTAAGCACTACAGAGAAATACTCATTTGTTGTGTCAAGATCTGTGATCTAGAAACCTACATATTCATTATCCATGTCATGACGTACTGTAAATAATCAACATGAAAAATACTTTTCTATGATGATATCATCAGCCAGTGATGCTTCTAATGCACATGATGAGAAACATACACACAGTTCAGTGTTTAGTGTATTTCATTCGATTGTTTGGTTGTGGGTGTGCAAAGGATTTTAAAAATGACAGTGAGGGTCATAAAGCCCTGAAGCACCTGCGCTTTCTATAGGAAAGGACTCAGATTAGCGTTCATGTTCTTAAATGCATCTGCAGGGCCGAGATGAAGCTGTACGAACCGCAAATGCATTTTAAAATGGTCGACTTTCTGTGAACCCTCCTGCACTTTGTGAGACAAAAATCTGCGACCAACTAACAATCTCAGGGACTGCCAACTGAGAAACATATGACCCCATAATATGCACATGACTCAGTACTTACTGCGATGAAAACTAGCTCTGTTGTTCAGAAACCTTGTGTTTTCCCCCTCCCTTCTTCTTCTTCTTTCCCCCTCAGGGTGACCAATGCTGGCACTTTACAACTAATAGCCCACACTTATAAACATGATGTCTGCTGTCGTCACCTATAATCCACTATCACACCCATAAGTGCCGAGTTTATTGTCTGCCACCAAACAGTTCCCATAATACCCTGAGGTGAGCTGATTCAGTGCTACGTTACACATATGTCATGTATGTCAACACCTTCATTCAAGGCCACCGCTGGTTTAGATTCCTACAAAAAGGAAACAAACATGCATACAAGCCTGGTGATGGAGCCTAAAGCCTACAAAGCAAGACCTGAGAAATGTCTAACCGCAAGACTGAGATCTTAAAAACCATTTCCAACTCGTCCGTCTGGAAATACTACAACATATGCATGTCGTCTACGATGCACAAGTTTAAACATCGGTGTGGAGGTGCAGAGTTAAAGGAACCGTGGCTCCATGAGATGTAGATGAGGAGAACGTACCTGTAGTGGAGAGGTCCAGCAGAAAGGATCTCCTCTTCAGCTTCCAGGGTTAGTGTCGCGCGACAGTGAGAGAGAGATAAAAAGAGGGGAAGAGAGAGAGCGAGAAAGCTAGAGAGAGAGGTACCCAACACCCCTCCTCACCTGGCCCTTTCATCTCTCCGCCCCTCACCCTTTCACCCGCCCACACGCATGTACACACACATTCACACAAACACACAGAAAGAGAGAGAGATATCGCCCCCTCCCCCGTCAGCGATGCTTTAGGCAGGCGGCTGGTCCAGGTGGTCAGGCTGATGTTCACGCTGCTGAGAAGACAGAAAGATAACAAAAAGCACTGTCTCTTTAGGCGGCGCCGTGCGAAACCCGCTCTCGCCCCTCTTCTGACACACACACATCCATACAAACACACATAAACATGTGCTCTCCCACACACACGCACAGGGCAACTGCAGAGCAGAATGGAGAGGAGACAGGGATGCAGGCAGGCAACCCTCCTAGCATCACCAGGTCCTAGTGCCCTCCTGTTCCCGCCGCGACTGTCCACAGGCTCACAGGCACATACGTTCGCACACATGAGCTGCGGTATGGGTCACGTCGGGTTCTTGGGATCCATGGGGGGTGTTGCAAGGAAATAGAAATACACTCGCTTTTTCTCATTCAATCTCTTCCAGTTAGGGTTGATCTCTGTGTCCAATCCGTTAAAAGCCCTCTCATGAGACCCTGATTATTGTTTGTTTGAGGTTGCAAAGTCTGCCAAGGCACAAAGGGACTACGAGAAAAGATCAGCGGTTATGCTGTTTTGGTGATGCCAAGAACACACAGAAAATGATTCTGAAGCTAAGACAGATGTCTGCAGAGATTCAAAAGTTAAAAATTAAAATGAAAATTTAATATGAGGATTTTATTTAGAATTAAAGGAATAGTTCACCCAAAAATGAAAATTATCCTAGGATTTACTCACCCTCAAGCCATCCTAGGTGTATTTGTATCTTCTTTCAGACAAACACAATCAGATATATTTAAAAATATCCTTAGCCCTCCAAGGTTTATAATGGTTGTGAATGGGGGGACGCGTTATGAAGTCAAAAATAATGCATCCATCCATAAAAAAAAGAGTAATCCATACGACTCCAGTGGGTTAATAAAGGCCTTCTGAAGCGAACCGATGTGTTTTTGTAAGAAAAATATCCATATCTATAACTATAAATTCAAATAACTAGCTTCCGGCAAACGATCGTACGCAGAATGCGCAAGTCGATTTGCGGCGGAAGAGTATTTTCTTTTGACCTGACGCACAATGTAATGATGAACGCGGAGGGCTATGCAACAAATTTAAGCTCCTATTCTCTTGTATCAAAATCCTCCGAAATTTCTCTTTAAAAATGATCATTTTAGACTTAACATAATCCGTGACCTGTCATTTGTTTTGCTCTATCCTCTGCGCCTCTGCGTTCGTCATTACGTTGTGCATCAGGTCAAAGGACACTCTTCCGCTGCAAATCGACTTGCGCATTCTACCGGAAGCTACTTATTTGAATTTATAAAGTTATAAATATGGATGTTTTGTACAAAAACGAATCACTTCGCTTCAGAAGGCCTTTATTAACCCACTGGAGTCATTTTTTTATGAATGGATACATTATTTTTGACTTCAAAACGCGGCCCCCCATTCACAACCATTATATACCTTGGAGGGCTAAGGATATTTTTAAATATATCTCTGATTGTGTTTGTCTGAAAGAAGATAGTCGTATACACCTAGGATGGCTTGAGGGCGAGTAAATCATGGGATCATTTTCATTTTTGGGTGAACTATCCCTTTAAAGGGGGAAATAAGTAGGGGAAAATGTGAATCACAAAAATAGCTAAAATTAAAAAAGCTAAATAAATTACATTTTAATTAGAGAAAAAATAAATTTAAATAAAAATAATGCAAAATGCAGTTTCATGTTAGGCAATTTTTAAAAAGTTACATTTTGGATATGTAGACTACACATTCCCCTCAGTGCAGTACATCAATTTCAGTTTATTTTAGAATGTTATGACATTTCTGACATGTCTTTAAATTTCACTAGTTGGATTTGTCAAATTATTTGTGGCAAACTTGCAACTAATGTGCAGCAAATTTATGGCAAGCTAAACTTAACTGCATGTGAGCTCACAGCAACTTTGCAGCCGTATTTGCCTAAACGCTGTGTTACTGTATGGGATTCCATATACCATTTTGAGCTAGAATTGATAGCTTTGCAACTTTTTTTTTTTTTTTTTTCCCTTTTTTTTCTGCATCTGCACAGCTTTGCATTTTTTTTTTTTTTTTTTTTTTAGGATGCACAGGAGTCATCTAGGACACAAGATACTGTATAAACATGATGAGCACTATCATTAAAACTGCTACACCACTGGACAAAAATCTCACATCGCATATGGAGATGTCTTACTGAAAGAATGAATGACTCATTTATTTATTTTAGTAAAGCAGACAAACTGCAGATCCAAATAAACAAATTCCTGATGCATCGTTTTCCTCTTAGTTATTAGCATCAGATAAACAATGCCTAATTGCTAACATATGTTCAATGGTTAAAAATCACAAGTATGCACTGAAATCTAACACAGATTGAAGTTTTGGATAAAACTCAAAAAAATAAGTTTTTTTCCTTGCCTTTTCAAGGTTTGGTCACATTTAAGAGATTTCACAGGCAAAAAAAAAAAAAGTACACTGCTACACTATTGACAATAGACAATGTATGAAGTACAGCTCATGCTTTCAAATCAAGCAGCTTTCTGTTGAACAACACAGCAAATCCACATGATCAACTTTAACCCATTGTAAAATCTTTTTACAAAGATTTATCTTCAAGTTGAGTTTAAGGCAGCAGGTGAACTTCCATTTCTAAGTTTAACCAGCTGAACCAGTTTGTTCTACATCAAGAAGTATACAACATTCTCAAAATGAATACTTTGTTTTGTTAAATTTTGTTAAAAATTGTTAAATTGTTTTAAGCTATGTAAGGACTACAAATGATTCGCGAAGCACATCAACTGATGTCCTTTTTTGTAGTCCTTATCAGTGTTGGGTAAGTTACTCTAAAAAATATTCAATTACTAGCTACTAATTACATCTTCAACAGTGTAATTAGATTACTGTACTAACTACTCTCTCTAAAAATTACTTATAGGTTAATTACTCATATCAAACTCAACCAGTTGAACAATACAAGAATAGGCATGAAACTACTCTTTTAATTATTTCAAATAAATAATATAAAATTGCATTAATTATTCTTGAACTGACCAAAGTATTTAAAGGGAGATGGTTACATTAAAAACATACATTTTAACAATAGACATTCAATTTTGATGTTACACCCACTATTGTTTTATATAGAATTGTAATTGTTCTATAGTCTATATAGTATTTAATGCAATTACATCAGAAGTAACTGTAATTACAGAAAAAATAAGAGTAATCAATTACTTTACTTTTTCAAGGGAAAAGCAATTAAATTACAGTAATTAATTTTAGTAATGCATTACACCCAACACTGGTCCTTATGTTGCAACTTATGTTTTTAAAAACACAGGGGCTTCAAAGTTCACGTTTGAGGTGTGACGGTGAGTAATTTATGTTGTAGAATAAAACGTGACAGACATTTCAAGTAAGGTTCAAAACAGACCTTACTTTACTCATAAATCAAAAACTGCTCATCTAAAAACCCATTCGAAACTCCGAAGGGAACCCATGGTTAATTCTCTTTGGGGTTTTAGGATTACAAACTGAACTGCTCTATAGAACTGAACATTCTCTTTCTGTTAAAGTAAAACTCAGCCAGAGAAGAAATAATAATAAAAGCCTTATGAATAATTGATAGAACGATGAACAGGACTGCAGGACTTGCAATAAGACAATTTTATTCTAGTCTCTCAGTCATTTTAGCGCAAGAACCACACACATTTAGTTATCACAACACAAGTCCTGTGCATTTAAAAAAAAAGGCAAAACAAGCATTTATTGACGATAATATTTTTAATTTTAGCTTAGCTTAGAGGGTGAACTGGTTTAGCTCCACTGCTGTTTTATGTCTATGTAAACAGACCATTGGGAGACCAGCCCTGAGAGACTGGAGGCTTGCAAGGCAACGCATTCAGACACATGAGACCCCTCTCATTTGAGATTTTGTAACTTTTTGCTCAAGAGAAAACACAGCCACAGGGTCATGGAGATGTTGTTGGCTGATCTGGATCTGCGATGGAAAGAGATCACGGTGATGCATGACTTGATCTGGTTCTCAGTTCACTAGCATGAGTCTTCCTCCCTTTGTTTGCGGACAACCAGAACAGCAGCTTACATGGGATCGCGACATCAATGAATCAATAGATCATTAGCGAGACGCATGGAAAGACGCTTGGTGGGCTTACTGTCATTGAAAGGATTAATGGAATGGGAAAAGATAACAATAGGAGCGAAACAAGAACACTTGTGTGTGAGTGAGGAGGCAGAGAAAGACAGCAGGCTGAAGGTGTTGAAAAAGACAGAAATAGCATATACTTGCTCAACTCGGCAGCACCAATCACAGGAGAGGCAAAATACAATGGTCTCCATGACAACTCAGGAGACCATAGACTCCAGGCTGCCTCTGAGCAATAACAGTCCAACCATCTCCCTGTGCGACAGCCAGTTATAATCGACTGTATTTTTAGCACGACGCTCCAAAAATAAACACATACACACATACACGCCCTGTCACAGAGGTATGACTCATCCTTAATATCTTTATTATCACCAATTATCAGCAGCTGACAGAGATGCTGCTGCATTAATACATTTCTTCAAACGATAAAGCATTTGCCTTTCTCTGCACAAAGCATGTTTGATAGCAAATGGAAAGGTATTTCATGCACTGTATTTGGGTAAAATACCATGCCCATAATAATTGGTAAAAATAATGATAAATATACTTAGCAATGTGGAAAAGAAAGAGATTTCATTTTTATTACACCAAACAATAGTCTACATGTTTTCCTTTTTGGACAATAAAGTATCTTGACTGCAGGGGGCGCTCTTAGATTAGAGAAATTGGGTAACACAGCTGTGAAGGATTGCTAAGACACTTCATAGAGCTCCTCTGTGCCAGTGCCAACATTTTAAAACTGTTATTATTATTATTATTAAAATGATATTTTGTAATGGAGAGCCATTTGGACATTTCTCCATCCCTGGTTTTCCAAACTGTGTGCCTGCTGTTCTTAATTTTCTTTGGAATAAATTTTGAATGATCGCAATCCACAATCTGACTCGTGATGCAGCCTGGAATAAAGCACACCATGTTTGTTCATTTGGCCGGGGAGAACTGGCCCCTCCGACTAAGTCTGGTTTCTCCCAAGGTTTTTTTCTCCATTTCTGTCACCTGATAGAGATATTATGGACTTGACTGAACTGACACTACCAGATGAGAACAAAACTTGAATTGAATTGAGCTAGATGATGACACATATTTTCTGTAGAGCTACTTTATAGCTGAATTGACTTCATAACTGAATTATTTCATAACTGACATTGACACTGTTATTGAAATGAATTGAATCAACACTGAACTGATTTGAGATGGATAATGACACTATTGTCTTCTGTAGAGCTTCTTTTAGCTGAATTGAACTAATTTCATAATTGATTAACTTTACAGTTATTGAACTGAACTGAATCAACACTGAACTGACTTGAACTTAATAATAACACTATTTTCTGTAGAGCTGCTTTACAGTAGAATTTAAATTTGTCTCATATTTGATGAAGTTTGCATGATAAAGTTTTACTATATAAATAAAGGTGACTTGACTTAAAGGGTTAGTTCACCCAAAAATGAAGATTCTGTCATTAATTACTCACCCTCATGTCGTTCCACATCCATGAGACCTTCGTTCATCTTCGGAACACAAATTAAGATATTTTTGATAAAATCTGATGGCTCAGTGAGGCCTCCATTGCCAGCAAGATAATTTACACTTTCAGATGCCCAGAAAGGTGCTAAAACATATTTAAAACAGTTCGTGTGACTACAGTGGTTCAACCTCAATGTTATAAAGTGACAAGAATACTTTTTGTGCACCAAAAAAACTAAATAAAGACTTTATTCAACAGTATCTAGTGATGGGCGATTTCAAAACACTGCGCTTTACTAATCTTTTTTTTTTTTTTCTCGAATCAGTGGTTCGGAGCGTGTATCAAACTGCCAAAGTCACGTGATTTCAGTAAACGAGGCTTCAATACGTCATAAGTGTTTCAAAATTTCAATGGTTCACCACTGGGGGTGTGACTTTGGCAGTTTGATACACGCTCCAAACCACTGATTCGAGATATTGTTGAATAAAGTTGTTATTTTGTTTTTTTTGGTGCACAAAAAGTATTCTCGTCGCTTCATAACATTAAGGTTGAACCACTGTAGTCACATGAACTGTTTTAAATATGTCTTTAGTATCTTTCTGGGCATCTGAAAGTGTTAATTATCTTGCTGGCAATAGAGGCCTCACTGAGCCATCGAATTTTATCAAAAATATCTTAATTTTGTTCTGAAGAAGAATGAAGGTCTTATGGGTGTGGAATGACATGAGGGTGAGTAATTAATGACAGAATTTTCATTTTTGGGTGAACTAACCCTTTAAAATGTATGCATATTATAATTATTTCCTGGGATTAGAAGAGTGGACTAGAAGAGAAGCTTAATGGCAAAGGTTAATAATGTTTGCTTGAGCATGAGAAACTTCATGTTACGTTTGTCGTATGACTCATTAATATACAATATATACAACTCGTTACCAATCAAAATGCGTGTTTATTTAAATGCAACGTGTGGACTTTTTTTACACCATTTTTTACACTATTTCCATTTAGCAAAACTCATTTTTTGCGCGTTAGTGTCACATTAACCGCCGCAGCACGAGCAGTCTGCTCCGGTCCAGAGACACGAGAGCACAGAGCGGATCATGTGCGTGAGTCGGCACAGACCACAAAGCGATATAAAGGACATTAGGAGGAGAAAAGGTTAGAGATCAGAAGGAAACTGGGGTTTTACAGAGTCTAACGGCTCTGGCCGAGCTGTAACATAAACAAAACGCTATTGGCCATTTTAAAAAGAGGGGCGGGGCTGTTCGATATATCGCTGAGTTCCAATGCTTTTCAGTGGGCCTTTAACGACTACACCCACCCCACCCCACCCCTAAACCTACCTTTACTGATTTATAGTGCATATACACTTTATGAGCACATGCGTTCCCTGGGATCGAACCCACGATCGCATGATCACATGATTGCATATTGTTATATATTGCAATGCTCTGCCAATTGAGCTACGCGAAACCTGAAATATGACGCAGACAAAAGGGAACAATGCATTAAAATGAAAGTGTCCTGTTGTCGATAAGGACGCAACTTCAGTAAACGCTCCTATGGGTCATATTTCAGGGAAGTGACAAACGACCTATATAGGCATACTGGTTGGAGAACATGTTGCAGAATGCATTTTTCCATTCCACTGCGCTACCTTTCCATTGTTTTTGAATGTAAACACGCACTAGACGACATCTTTAACCATTTCACTCGCAATGTTTTTTGCAGCGTTTCGCACATGACACAGCATTCTAAAAACGAGACGCTCAAATTAAAAGAAGTTCAACTTTTAAAAAACATGTCTCTAGACCTTGCTCTTTTTTTTCGTCCCAGTGACCTGCATCTCACGTTTTTAAGAGCAAAAACGCATTCTGTGTGAACCAGCCCTAAGGATATTCATTGATACAATGCTATTCCTAGCTCCTTACCCTAACCTTATCCATTACAACTAAGTGCCTAACCTTAACCCTAAAACCAAGTCTTAAAAGTGCACCTATTATGCTATTTTAAAGGTTCCTAATTTTGTTTTGGAGTTCTCCTACAATAGGTTTAGATGCATTCAAGATAAAAAAAAAAATAAAAAATAAAACTTTTTATCTGATAATATACACTGCATTCTCTTTTCTACACTCTTTTCTCACAATGTCTGAAACAGTCTCTCAAAACCCCTCATCAAACAGCCCAGTTTAAAGGGATATCAGAAAATAAGGGCCCAGCTAAAAGTTAATACAGGAGATTAGATTGTTCATCAACAAGGCTAACCAACAAATTAAATAAAAGCATCTTAAATGTTCAATGTTAAAATGTTAAAAATACAATGTTCAGCTCCCCATCTGAAATAAGTGAGGGTAATTGCATTATTTTTGAATCACTGCAAGATGTTTGTCCTTTCTGACCCTGAGCATTTGTGTGTGTGCAATCATAAGTACCCTGACAATTGTCATAGCCACAATTACAGATTTCAACCCTTTCAACCATTGCAAGCTTTTTTCCAAAGTGATGCCCAAGGGTGATCAAACGGTGAGAGATTTTGTTTGTTCTGACAGTCAGCCAGCCATTTGATCACCCTGGACATTCTAGATGAAATCACGACAATGGTTTTGAGTTGACACTGCTGTAAGTAATAAGACTGCAGGATATGGTTAGTGACGTTTTTGTGATGATTGCCTCTTTGGGCCTTGGTAGCAGTGAAGAGAGCAGCTCTTCTCTTGTTCTGACCTACTTACAGTTTCTTGAGAGCAGGAAAGTGTACCGCATTTCAGCACACACACACACACACACACACACACACACACACACACACACACACACACACACACACACACACACACACACACACACACAGCACACAGCACACAGCAGCACAAGCCTAGCCCCTGCTGGTCAGATAGACTTTTCACACATCTCCTCGTGTCTATCCAGCATGCACTCAAATATATCCTTTTCCTTCACAGGAACCTTAATGCACCTTTTTTTTTTTTTGGTTTTGTTTTGTTTTGTTTTCTTTGGAGGGGCCATGCTGACTCCACTAGGTGAGATATGACAAATCAAACTACCAGGTTCTTTGAATAAGTAAATTAGACAAAACTTTTTATCTACAATAAATTAATTTCATTTTCAAATAATTATTTATTTCATTTAAAATGAAAAGAAGGGCTTTCAGTAAGGTTTAACAGAGGACAAATGTCTCTTAACAAAACATTTTTCAGCATTATATATAATGCCACTAATAAGTGTTAAAAGGGCACATTTTCTGCCTGCATGGGAGTCGGTGTAATTATTTTAATTGGTTTTTATAGAGCAGGCAACAGCTAAAGCCCAGGGGAGCCTGTATGAAGTCCACAGGATTGCACTCACTGCATTACTGAACAACACAGAGAAACTGTAATTATAGAAAATCAGGAAAAGACAAGCCCTGGGTCTAAATTCCTGTCACAGAGATAATAACTATTATAAATAATAAATAGATAACCAGTCTTAATCACTGAATTACTTCTGCTTCGCATCCACACCATGGAAAGGGTTAGGGAATATGTTAGGCCCTGTCTCAAATGACACACTTCATGCACTTACAATCTTGTCGACTTACAATTGCCACCGCGTGAACGTGTCTGTTCAGTCCACAAGGCTATAGAGTGACCCATTTGTCATTTTAGGTTTCAGAAGGGTGCCCGTGAGTGCCCCCTTTGAGATCGATATACAACCTTGATGCACAGTTTTACCAAACCCCCACTAAAGCACGCTCCACAGCAGACTTCTACCCGACAGTCAAAAGAAGACCATGATTTTTTAGGGTGCCATTTGGGACAGTGCCTTAGATGCTCCAGCACCTAATCCAGCAAATAGCTATGAATGAAAGCACAGGACCTGCCAAATATACGCACATCCAAGCATCAATGCGTGGGTGTGCACTGTATCTGGAGCATGTAAGGGGCCGTTCACATATGTGTTCTAATGTCCATCTGCACAACGTTCTTTTTATATAGCTTATTTATCTATATATCTATTCATCCATCCATCTTTCTATCCATCTGGTATACAATACTGGTCCAGATCAAATCAGTTATAGAGTAGCATCAAAACTTCAAAGATGTTGGACAATTTTTTTGAAGTTATGAATGTCTTTGCATGATATAAGAAAAATATAAAACCAAGTGGCATTCATTTGAGCAATATTAGCACTAAAATTCAACTGAATTGTAGGTTATCCGTAATTAGTTTACATTTACAATTGTTATAACTATTATTAACATATTCATTTATACAGTCTGAAGTCTGTAATATGCGGACTTAAATCACTGAATCATTTAGCTGAGTCACCTGCATTTAAGAAAGCAAGCATTTTTTACTGTATTCTATTATATGGTTTTTTTAAACCAGATTGGCCCAAATTTGAGACAATATGGAGACTCTAGAAAG